>OY982570.1:0-548652 GCA_963859945.1 Euplagia quadripunctaria | reverse complement strand
GGGTAAGTGGGTCGGTCAGTCAGTCAGTCAGTCGGTCGGTCGGTCGGTCGGTCGGTCGGTCGGTCGGTCGGTCGGTCGGTCGGTCGGTCGGTCGGCCGGTCCTAATAGGTAGCTAATAGATCCACTAGAGGGCGCTAATCTAAACATTGAGTTCTGTCGGTTCTTTATTAATTAATGTCACCAACCTGTTAATGTAACGTTTTAAGTTCTTCGTATCGTTTAAGTTTGCACTTCTGTCGGCAGTCCCATGACTGCCTCTTTTTTAAATACGAACAATGTTGTTATTTAAAAAATAAAAGTTCTTAAATTTGAACAGTTGATTTTTTAACACAAATCTGATAACTTACGATAAATTGAAGCTTAAAATTTGATAATCCTGAAATTTATTTATTAAAATATACAATTCTAATAAATTATTTTTTCTTAGTGAGAGAGCCATGCTTCAGCACGTATGGGCCGGCTCAACCGGAGTGATACCACGGCCTCGCAAAAAACCAGCAGTGAAGCAATGCTTGCATTGCTTTTCGCCGAATGAGTGAAGTTACCGGAGGCCCTAACCCTTCCCTCTTCCTCTATCCCTTCCTCGCCCCTTATACCCCCTGCTCCTACTACCACCTTAAAGGCCTGCAACGCACTTGTGACTTGAGTTACAAGTGGCCATGGGCAGCGGTAGTCATTTACCATCAGGTGGCCCGTCTGCTCGTTTGCCTCTATACCATAAAAAAAGAACTTGGCACCCATTTAGATCTCAATTCTTTTGTCGGCAAAGTCGACAACCATGCATATTCTTAATATTGAACTTGGCTCCCATTTTCACATTTAAGTTTTTGATGGGATATTACTTTTTGTAAAGATATTATTATTTTTCTTCATTCAAGTGATCTGTAACATTATTCTTTTTCCTGCGTTTACGCTGTATAGTTTTCTTTGTTGTGCTATTATATATCTTTTCTTGAACGTTAGAATGTACAACATTCTAAAACAAATTTAAAACACAAATTCTTGTTATTTTCTGCTACAACAATGTTTGCTATTTAAAAATAGTATTTCTTTCGTAATACAATTGTTTGCAATGAAGCAATAATGTGAGATCTCTCTGAGCTGGCACTGCCAGTTGCAGTTTCTGTTATTATTAGTTGTCTAAGTTTTATTAATAATGTGTGTAATAGGAAATCGATTGCTTGGAAAATATTTTAAATTGTAAAAAATCACTGTTTTTTTTATTTTTTACTTTGTATGCACACAATTACCTAGCTGGACGCCAAATTTCAACTTTCTAGGTCGTCTGGAAGTGGGTTAGGTTTTTGATCTATATGTCAGTCAGTTAGTGATAAAAATGATGATTTTTAGACGTTAATATCTCAATGACCGTTCACCCTGTATGTATGAAATTTGGGATTCTAGTTAATGTAATAATAATAATAATAATTTCCTTTATTTTCCTCACATAACAAGCTCTTTACAGTTACAAACATAGGTACATCTAAAACTAAAATTTTAGTGCAGTCTAGTACATGTGAGGAGCTGGTGTCTGAAGTAGGTTGGATCCTGTATTACAGATCACCAGGTCCCCGTAATGTAAGGGACTTTCAAATATAAACCAAAAAACAATGAACATGTACGTATGGAATTCCTTCTTAAGTTGTTGGACAATAAATCTTTATTTATTATAGACTACACTCCATATATTATCAAATAAAAGTCTTCGTTTTCCCACAAATACCCGAGTTTTTAAGTAATTAGACAAAAACGGAGATACCTATCCTACAAACAAGGACCTACAAATTATGTTTAACCTACTCGCAACTTACAAAATAACCACAGATCACTCATGTACAAAAAAACACAATGCTACTTAAAAACAAAACAAGTCACCAGTTGCTCAAACAGAGTTCCGTAAGTAGTATTACTATTTAGATGGAGATTGTTTTTTTTTTTTTTTTTTTTTTTATTTATTTAGCGCTTAAAAGATACATAATTCACATTATTTTTAAGATACTGTAAAACCACTAGGGTTTGTAGTAAGTATCGTTAGTTCTCGTCCAGATAGGTGGTCGGAACATAAGGTGCTACATTTCGATATTTTATACAAGATAAGTTGTTCAATAAAATAATTTGGAGTAACAGCTAGTAATAATAGGTTAAGATGGTTTAGCATACGGGAGTAGATAAATACGTTTATTTGTGGTTGTGTAGTTGATCCAGGAAATAAGTCCTGAGTTTATTTTTAATATTGTTCGGTTTGAGGTTGTCACGTAAGTCAGTGGGTAGTTCATTTATCAATCGAGGAAGGAGGTAAGCTGCCGTTCTTTCGCCATACGTGTTGTTAGCGCGCTTTGTGCATAACTGGTTTCGGGTGATCGCACGCGTATGTACAGGATGTTCAATTTCTTTTTTAAGTGCCGTGCAGAAGAAATAATTTTTTAACAGTAAATATTTTACTTGTGTTTGTACCGGTAATGTTTTGCAGTATTTGAAAAGACCACTATGGTCGTCGGTGCACAGGTCTCGAATATTTTTGGGAACTATATTTTTGAGGCATCTTACTTGGAGGTTATATATTTCATTGAGGTATGTATTGTATGTACGTCCGTAGGAACTAAGACCATATTGTATGTAAGACTGTGCTAATGAATTGTATAGCATTAATTTAACTTTGTAAGGGATTCGATTTTTTATTATTATCATATTCGCCAGGAATTGCCTCAATTTGTTGCAGACATGTTCTATTTGAACCTTCCAATTGAATTTGTTATCTATACGTAAGCCTAGGTACGTTTGATTGTCAACAACTTCTATACTGGGACACTTGCATAGGGTATGTTTATATATATATATATATTACCACAGTGACTATTCTCAATCGACACATAAACAATAATGGCCCCCGACTCGTCTATCATCTGGCTTGACAGTTACGTAAGACGGAACACAAAAATAATGATTATTTTGACAGAACCATGAATATTATTTAAAAACATTGTAAAACGTAATAATATTACTAATTAGCTATTTTAAGATATTATGAATATGATATCATTTTTGTGATGCTTTTGTTAAATAAAATTCCTAAAGGGAAAAGGTTGTAAAAAATAAGAAATTATTTTTTACAATATTTTGATTTTGCAACATGAAACATTGCTACACCACTTTTGGTCAAGATTCTTTCATGTGTTTATGTTAAATAAATTTTGAGTTATTAAGGCGAAAAAGTGGCTCCAAATGGTTCGTGTAATGTAACAAACGGGTGCTGCGTCGCCAGTTCCTTTTTCTTGAACTTGGCACGCTGCCGCGTGTCTAGATGTTCTACAAATATCAATATTTGTAACGGATACCGTTGAGCTTGTAAAACAAAGTTACAGATTAAAGTACAAATGATTCTGTTACTTATTTGACTTTTGTTTTATTTCTTATTCATAGAATATTTCTTAGAAGTTTAATTTGAGTAGTTTTATTTAAGTTTAAAGGTTAAATCGTATTTTATGCCCTAATGAGAATTGACAGTAGTTGAAATAAATGAGTGAATTGAGACTTCAGACCTCACCTTTTATCGCAAGGTTAGATCAAAGGACAGTGCGGTAAGATGAGGAGTAAATTAATTAAATATGTACATTAGTAGGTACGCAGATCGCTTCTGTTTGTTAATTAAACTTCATGTTGGAGTATTTTATTCCGATTTCGTAATTAAAGACGAGTTAAGTTAATATTTATTTAATACTAGATTCGAGGCCTGACTAATTCTATGTACAAAATAACTAAGAATATACATGGTACATGGAGAGGGAGCTGAAACATATACAACTAACATGTTTGCACGTATTTTAATATAATTATAATTTAATTCAATAATTATTTCATCACGTACATGCCTCTTAAAAATATCTTATCTATTATATAACTGTTTATACATTATACATACAATAAATTTGTTCTTCTACGAGTATTTATACTATAATTATTAAATCGAACAGTTTTGGCTATGTTTTTTTACTTGTCTTTTCTAATATTCGTGGTGTTTCATTTTCACTTATCAAAAATGCAGGTTTCAAACAGTCTATTGACATGTTGTTTTCTTTGCCCTCGTTCTTGATCATAAAAATATTATCATCACGTTTAATGACTTGTAATGGATCACCATACGGAGGTGTCGGTCTGACACCTCCGTATCCGTGGACGTAACCTTTCAATGCGAACAAAAAGAAGAAAGAAAGAAAGAAAGAAAATATAATTTATTGCAAAATCATCAGCGTACATTTTTTTTTCTATGTTACCTAAGCCTATATTTAAAAACACATTGAGAATATTATTCACCTACTTCACAAATATTACATTTTTAATCTATGGATCTATGATATTACAATATGTCATTTATGTCATGTAGACTAGATGTGATGTATGTAGGTGACGTGTCATTCTTGACGTGGCAACATGTGGTCATTCCTTATATATATTTTTTTTATACAAGAATAATTTTAAAGAAATTTTCAGTCATAGTACGCTACTGCTTTGCAATTTCGGGTTGACACTCAGCATATACTGAGATGTTATAAAACATCCCAGTACTGATTTTCAGTGCCAACCACAAGCGTCACCTGACGCCGGCAGGCAATATCGTTTTATTATTACCTAAACAATATATATATATATACTAATAAATTATACGGGGATATACCGCAGATAATCATGGTAAGTAGATAATTGCACATAGTTATCATACAGCATACCTCACCCTAAGGTATTTTTTTTTTTATTAATTCTTATACCTTACACAATTTCAGGCTCTCAACCATACTCCCAACACAATACATATAGTTTTAGAGAGTCACAGGAGTACCAAGTATAGGCAACTGACTCTGACAAGCGACTGGGGTGCTAAATAGCAAAGAGGCCAGAACTTGCAAGGTAAGTTGTTAAAATTCTAATTACATATATTATACAAGATGAAGTACTAAACTAAGAAATCTAAATTATGTAAATTTGGGACCCGAGGAGACCCATAACAATACTACTGTCTATAAATTGTAACTTACAGTACCTTTCTCTGTATATGAATCAACGCTCAAGTAGTTAACTTAACAATATGAAAATATTGCTGCTTACTGAATATGTTTTTGTTGCAATAACAGGAACATTCTATACTTTGTCTTAAAGGTATATTTTGATGTTAGGTCCCTGAAAGGTGGTGGCAGGTTATTCCAGATTCGCATTGCAGCATATTTCAGAGAGCCTCGGAATGCTGTAGTGCTATGACTTGGTACAGATATTGTACTTGTTGCAGACCTGATAGAGTAAGAGCAATGATCCTGTCTCCAACTTATTTTATCATACAAATAGGTAGGCTTTTTAGTTTTTATTAAACCGAACAGCAAGCTGGCTAGATGTAGCTTTCTCCTGGCCTCCATTTTTAATATATTATTTTCATTTATATATGGTGGTACATGTTGACGTCTGGGTATTTTAAAGCAATATCGAGAACAGGCGTTTTGAATTCTTTGTATTATTTTTTTTAGTTCTAGCCAATAAACATGGACAATATACTATGTCACAATAATTAAATTTAGATAGTGTGAGACTGTCCACTAGTTGTTTTCTTAATGTTATACTAATATAATCCCGAATATTGTAAAGTATTTTCAACCTATAGAAACAGTATTTTACAATTTTGTTTACATGCTCTTCAAATCGCAGCTCAGAATCCATTACAAGGCCCAGATTAGTGGCTTCTTCAACCTTTACAATTCTTTGTCCATTTATAGTTACTGCGGTATCATATTTTGATATAGGCTGTATTTGTAGCTTGCTACCCAAAATCATAAATCGTGATTTCAGCGGGTTTAAAATCAATGAGTGCTCCTTAGACCATTGTACTACCTATCCTTTGGAGGTCTTCATTGATTTTTGAGATATCTGGAAGTGTATCGCATCGGCATACATGTGGAACTTGCAGTATTGAAACGTATCATTGATGTCAGCTGTATAAACAATGAATAAGAGTGGTCCCAAAATTGAGCCCTGAGGCACTCCTCTAAGCAACTTTAGGGGGGATGATAACATCACCGTGCTATCCTCTTTATGTATTTCAACATACTGTGTTCGGTTTGTAAGGTAACTATGAAACCATTTGATTGCATCCGATGTGAATCCGTAGTAGGCTAACTTAGATAATAACAGGGATGTATCCAAAGCATCGAAAGCGCGCGAGTAGTCCAGAAGGACCGAGGCCGTTCCTTCACCACGGTCCCTAGCTTCTAGTATGTTACCTACAACATCACATAAAGCTGTGGTTGTTCCGTGTCCCTTCCTAATACCTGACTGCCTATCAGGAAGGATGCCATTTTGTTCCAAGTATTCTATGACTTGCATTTGTACGACCTTTTCCAGAACTTTCGATAAGCAAGGCAGGATACTAATTGACCGGAGATCTTTAAAAGAGTTTGGGGGACTAATTTTAGGAATAGGTCGTACTAGGGAGCATTTCCACAACTCTGGATATGTATGTGACATTATTGATGTGTTTATAATTTTTGTTACAATATTCAAAGTATGAGGTAGTGTGAGTGTCAACATCTCTATATTGATATTGTCAGTTCTTTGTGCACTAGTCTTGATACTTTTCAAAGCCCTTAAGATAGTTTCTTGGTCCACCGGTTTCAGATCAAAGCTCGAATTATAATTATGTCTATGAAATTCATAAAAAACGCGCGTATAGTCCGATAAACGTGGATGTATGAAAATATTATCATTTGTACTCTGCCTCTGTGGTACGGATGTAACACGTATGTTGTTGTACACGTAAAATCATCATATGTTGTTTCGTTTTGCTTTCCAAAGAATATTTCTGGTAACTTATGTAACTTTTTAGAACTTTAGTGTATAATACTGTAAACACCTACTGTGTCTGTTTTGTTTCACTGTTATAACACTTTTGGATCAATACATTATTATTATAACTTGATGGTTGTTCCGTAAACTAGTTCGGTCGTCGAGTTTCCAGTATTTTTTGAAAACTGGTACGTAATTCCAATAAGACAGCTGCTCATTCTTTAGTCCAATTTGCTCTGTACAGTATTCGCTCTTGCCATTGCATTCATCATTCTATGTAGTCTTTTCACTTTTGAATTTGAAAGTGGGTGATATGGCGTAGTGCGTATAAAGATACTACCCATTTATTTAGCCAGATTTCTGAATATCAAGTTTCGTTTCATATATTCAAAATTCGAGTTAGGCTCAAATCAAGTCAGTAGTGATGTATTTGATGTATTCGGGGCATCCAAATCAGGTGATCTCTTTCATAGACCACTCTGGCAATAGTTTCAGCAGTAATATCTGCAATATGGCTTCAGGCCATGATCTACAACAGTCAATCATGGTTATAATATATCTATTATTTGGTGAAATTGGTAAAGGTCCGACTATGTCGACATGCATGAGAGAAAATCTTTCTGCTGGCATAAATTTTCCGAGCGGTGATTTCATGTGACGATGTACTTTCGATCACTGACACTACAAACATGATTCCCACAACTTGTTGATATATTTGTTCATATTTATCCAAAAATAATTTGATGTAATTAGCTCTCCTGTTGTATTTTTACCAAGATGACTTAAATGATGGAAACTGTCAAATACAGTTTTTTTCTAAATTGGTATTGCAGGTATGAATAAAACGTTATTCCCGTAAAAATATCACGATAAGTCTCAAATTTTCTATCTTGTTACTCCACTAGTGACATTTAGTAGGAGTTATTCCTTGGTTCGTTATATTATAACCAAAAAATCTACCTCCGTCTTGACAAATTCGCTTTTGTTGACATTTATTGTAATGCAATTTTTAATACTTTCTCTAAATGTTTATAGGATGTATTAATATCCCCATCGGCAATCAGGATATCATCAGCGAATATGTATATGTAATCTAAATCTCGAAACAGCGTAGCGAATCCATGAATCTCTGAAATGTCTGTCCAACTCAAAACGTTCAAACGGAGTTATAATTGCTGTTTTTTTCTGGTTACGCAGTGGGTATTGTGTGGAATGCTTTTCTGACGTCGATTTTGCTAAACAAAGTTTTTCATCTTGCTATGTATGAAAAATCTGGTAGTCTTAGCAAGGGGGTACCCCTTGTCAGGAACAGTGATTTTGTTTAGTGCACGATAATCACCACATCCAATCTCCATTCACCATTCCGTTTCTTGACCATGTAAAGTAGAGAAACCTTTTACTGCTTGATGATCTACAAATTCCCACTTCTATCTTTTCTTGAAACTCTTTCTTGGCTGGTCTGTATTTGTTAGGGGAAAGTGGTCGAGTGCGAACAAAAACTGGGAATCTTTTTGTAAAAATGTGATGGTACACTTGATCTTTGGGAGGATTCTTCATCGATGTTGGTCTTGTATTATTTTCATATTTTTCCAACAAGCGCCTCATAGAATCTGGTAGTATCATATCTATCGATCGAACGGATGAAATATTTGGCATAATTATTTTCACATGCGTTTCCAATTCTGTCTTTTTGGCTATTAATTTCCGTCCGTGAATATCTACCAATAGCTGATAGTGTTCTGAAAAGTCGGCTCCCAATACTGACATTTTAACATCAGCAATAATAAATGTCCATCGGAAATTTCGTCGGAGTCCGATGCTTAAAGTTAATGTAAATTTAATGTGTAATGTAAAGTTAATGTAATTAATCTCCGTATGTGTTAATTATTGAACCATTTGCGGCAAATAACTTGTAGGTATTCATTTGGTGTTTTCTTGCTCTTTGTGTGATTTATTACGGAAATATTTGCACCGGTATCGACTAAAAATCTATAACCACTTGTAGTGCGTGACGTAGATCGTGACGTAGGTTCTGACGTGTAATGTTATAAAACGGAAGTTCATACATTCTTAAAATTCCTTTAAGTGAATAATATTGTGATGTCATAGATACGTAACATACTACGTATTATAACCTAGTTTTAATTCCTATATAAGCTCATGTATTCTATCAGAAAATATAGTTATTCTACTTACAGTTCTAACAAGAAGTGGTTTCATTTCAATTAGAGATAATCTACACATACTTCATGGTGACCCTGCCAGGATCGCCACTACTTCATGGAGACCCTGCCAGGGGTCGCCACGTACTCCATGGCGACCCTGAGCCAGTCTTGGACAGTGATATAGAACTTTGTGAAAAAACAAATAAAAAGACAAAAAATTAAAAAATAAAATATTAAAAAGTAATCATTGTAAGTAAGAATAACTAATTATCAAATTTTATGTAAAAGCCAAAAAAATGTCGTCACGTCGCTGAGTCGATAGTTACAGCGATCCTAACCTCGAGCGGTTATACCGCGGTCACTTGAAATGGCTGCGTCGGCACGATTGTGTGCTGCGTAGCATTGCATTAATTTCTAATCGCATTTCTGCCAGTTTTATTGTTATTAGATTTGTTATTAACTTGACATTCAGCTATTATCGGTTGTGTTGTGGTTTTTGTGTACCGCATATTTTCATAAATACGGTGTGCCATCTCGCTCAATTTGTCCTTTTTTTTTTTTTTTTTTTTTGTGCATGTGGAAACCCCCTCGGGCCGTCACCCCACCGGGGTTTTCGGTGGGGCGGTGTATCGGAATCGAACCGACTAAAACCACACGGTGTGCCGTACTGCGCCTTAAGTAGGAGGGATCCGGGAACAGCTTTATTACGACATCCGGAACCCTCCTAGCGCCTGCCCGCTAAAGCGCGGGCACCATCTTCGGGTAAAATCCTCTCAATTAGGCGACGTCCAGGCACACGTGGACGCCGCCTCCTCGCGGGGGGCCACTACAGCGGGTAGAGGGGAAAACCCGTCCCGTCCACCCGCGGCCACACTCAGGGCGGCATGAGGCGCTGGTATGCGCGCCTCCGCCGCCCGGTTCGCCGGCGGCGAATTAGGTCCGAGTGGAGATCGTCCTCCCGGACCCTTTCCGCCGCCTCCTTCTGCGAGATGACGTCCTCACAGAAGGTTGCGACCGCGGTAAAATTCCTGTCGCTACCGGCCATGGAGCGTATGATGGCCGGTAGCGAGAGATCCCCTCCGATGACTGCAGTGAGGGCCCGACGCTGCGTTGCCCAGGCGGAGCAAACCGCCAGCGTGTGCTGAGCCGAGTCCTCACTGCAGTCGCAGTGGTGACAGGCGGGACTCAATTCCCTCCTAGCGACCGAGTGCAGGTACTTCCCAAAGCAGCCGTGCCCGGAAAGGACCTGCGTCAGTCGGAAGGAAAGGGTCCCGTGCTGCCGCCCTGCCCACTCGACGATGACCGGCTGAAGCGCCTCCACGGCGGCAAAACCAGCACGTGGAGCCTCCAGTCGGGACGACCAACGAGCCAATGTGGCTCGGCGAGCGGCCTCACGCCATTCGCGTACCTCTTCGGGCGGGGGCCGACTGCCGCTTCCCGCCCGGAACTCAGCCGTTCGCCGATATACTTCGGCGAGTACTTCCGCCTCCAAATCCCACGGGGGAGTCCCGGCCAACGCGCACGCCGCCTCCGTCGACACGGTGCGGTATCCGCGTATGGCTCTAACCGCCATAACCCTCTGAGGGCGCCAGAGGCGCGCCCTATTCTGGGCGGTCAGAGCCTCCGTCCACACCGGTGCACCGTACAGTGCCATTGACCGGACAACCCCCGTGTACAGCCGTCTCGTAGCGACGTTGGGTCCGCCCAAATTGGGTAAGAGTCGCCCAAGGCGCTCAATTTGTCCTGAGTTAAGTTGTCGGGGACTGCTAATATAGAAATAACTGAGGCTGGAAGCTGTTGTAACCAGAGTATCGTTCAGTGTATCGTTGTTGATTTTGCCGCACCCAGCTTCCTTCACTTTCCTTAGTAGTTGTGAAGGCGTATAGTCTTCTAAATTTATTTCGGATAAAAGGTTATGGAACTGTCGGTGCTCACTTTCTTCATAACAAGTTAGCCTTTCTTTTATGGGCGAGTATTCTGAGTTATCTGATCTGCTGGATTGTTGTTCAATATGTCGCTAACCTGGTGTATCACATCTTTTGGCAATTTTGCTATAACAGCATTATACTTATAGTCCTCTCCTTGCTTCTGAGTTGCAATTATGGCCTCAAATTGTGCAAATCATAGCCGTGGTGAGTCAGTCCAGAACAACGGCAACCTTTCGGCAATTGAAATTGACGATATTATATTGGTACCTAAGTCAAATGATGTGCCTGATGGTGAGCTATAGTTCTTCTGAGGTATAGGTGGTGAGAACATTTCGAATTTTTTTTTTCTGTTACGCGTATAATATATAACGCCTTTTGAAATTTCAATGGCGAGACCTCTGGTGGGAGACCAATTGAAATGTTTTAAATGCGTGACTTGGTATACTCTTGGTGATTATTGGCAGGCAAAAACCAAGTCCGTAGCTGTGTAATCATGTCGGGGTCACCAGTATTGCGATTTCGCAATGATAAACGAGTTGGTTTATTACTTGACTCGCGGACTGACTAATTTTATAAAATAAATTCTTTTCTTATATCAAAAATAATCAAAGGAAATACATTGTACATGGAGCGGGTGCAAGCCGGAACATATCAAACTAACATGTTTGCGCGTATTTCGTACTAATTACAATCTAATTAAATAATCATTTCATCACCTACATACGTACTGATGATAGCCATATCACACACGTCACTAGATCGTAACTACTCTGTACATGTTCAATAAATAGCCCATTACTCAAAAAAGAGTTCTCAATACCGTAGCAAGTAATATCGATGGTAATGAAACGTTCTCATTACCGTTTATCGTTTGGAAATACTAATACAGTTGGTCTTAAGGGGGTTAAGACCAGACGTTATGAAGTAACCTTTCGATAAATGCCACTGGTACCCATAATGCACTTGAAAGAGTCTTGAATTTTACCCATCGGCCTCTACTCAGTTAGGTATTGCTACATTGTAGCCTAACTACTAAATTAAGCCAAAATACCTATTACTTCATCGCGTTAATTTCCATTTGTTAAAATTTCTATAAATATTTTGACCATGTCGATTACTTGCAACATGGTGTGTAGCAACAAAATATGTTTAGAAAATGTTCTAGAATCTATTCGACATTGTCCCATAAGACTTTTTTCTGTACAGAGAGATCGATATAAGTGTTCAATATTGCAGTACTTTAGCATAAAGATTGCATGTATTTGGTTGTATTCAGTTTGCTTATCTTGGTATTTTTTTACTATTGGCATACGTCCAGCTTTTAACGCGATGGTTGTATCTGTGTCATGCGCACTATCCACCTAACCGATATGTAACCTTTTTTTTTAATTATATGTACACATTTCTCGTAAACTTTATTAAAAACTGGCTGCCAAATGCTGCTATGTACATCTAACTTTAGATTTCTGAATGCTTTACTAGTTTTTTAGCATGTTAGCAAAAAAGTTTTAAAATTATTACTCATTTCGTTGTCACTGAATATTGATTAATACAATATACTTGATTTATCTTTAAATATGATTAAAATGATACCGAAACTTAATCTACAGAGGAATATCCTTTTTCAGAAAGGATTGCAAATTCTCGGCGTTCGTTAATTATGATTGTGTACTCGTATTTTCTAATGATATCTTGAATATTCCTAGCCGGACGTCCTACTATATGTAAGATTTCTCGTAGGACTTCCCGCTAGGTTACCTTCTAATTAAAATATTTTTTGTCAAAGTGTAGACTTGACTTTGCATTTTCGTTGTGATTTAATTTTTATCACTATAATATAGCTGCGCCAGCGTTGGAGGATCGCTCTCTGGGCGTCCACACTCAGAACACAATGCACCTGGACGGGGACGCCCAGGCTGCCTCCTAGTATTGTGGGGAGGGCACAACCGCGCTAAAAAGATCTGCTCGGGGCAAGAACAAGCATATCAAGGCACCGCTTGCCACGCTCACCGTGGACTTCTGCAACATCAGGGGCATACATTGCAATCTCAACGCTGTCCACCACCACCTCGAAACAGCAAAACTTTCATCCCCATCACCTGCATAATTGGCAATCCACCACTGTGTTTCCAGATTTTTTTTTGCATCGCACTACCAATCTCTGGAACAAATTGTCGCCTGCGATATTTCCGGACGGCGATGGTAGTCATTTACCATTTGCTCGTTTGCCCCCTATTATATGAAAAAATTATTAACATTAATCTTGTAACTATAGACCAAGGTTCGAGTTCCTCGAGCTTTATGTTGCCGTTTTATTCTCAACACTAAATAAATAATATTAAAGCAACTGCGATACCTTTTTGTGTTTGCCAATGAACTAGGTAAAGTAATTATTTACGATTGAAGTAAATTGGAAACGTGTTTTGAAAATAATTACACGAACACTAACAATAATTACAGAAGCCTACTTCTACCGCGTGGATATGGTATAACTACTGGGTGTGTTTTGGCTAGGTTTTATCATAATTTTATGGCGGTAGTTAATGCGTGAAGTATCTTTTTAGAGTTAAAACATCAACTAGCATGAGTAATCAAAAGCATATTATACAAACGTACAAAGACCTACAAAACTGCTCAAATATCGATGCTCCTAAAAGTATTGAAGCCGTTTGTAATATTATGTCAGAAATCCCAATACCAAAAGTTATTTTAATGAAGGTCAGACTGAAGTACCGTGTCATATGATGAAATAATCTCTCACCTTTAGAATTTTCTGAGGGACCGACCCCTTTATAACTCATTAGGGTAGGCTAATACTGTAATCACATTAGCCTCCCGTTTAGTTAGAAGAAGGACCACTTTCGAACGCCATTTATAATAAACGATATTAATTTATTTTTGCAACTCGTTCCTTACTTTCCTTTATCCTGAAAGTATAACAATTTTTCAACAATTTTAAACCAAATAACGTTTTTTGTTGAAACATGTCAATATTGGTACAGGCCTAAGGTTTATCAAAAAGTATGACAATATATCTTAAAATCTGCGAAATGGGTCGAGTTTTCTATTAACTATCATCAATCATCATAGACGAACGCCACAGTCAAAAACTTGCGAGCGGAGTGAGCCGCGTACCGCTTTTTCGACTTCAGACGAAGAAAAATATCGGAAAATAGATTAAGAACATAAAAGTGAAAGAGCAAGTGTCACTAAAAAAGAATAAACTGTTGTTAGCGTCCACATTAAATTCTGAACGCTGAATATTCAAAAATAAATAAAAAAAAAGTATTAATGCTTTGTACGTCACTATACAAAGCATTAATACTTTTTTTTAAGAAAACTAGTAACGTGGGTTATATTTCACTAGTATTCTTGTTAACCGAGTTAAGTTAAAAGTGTCTGATCCATTTGAAAAACAAATTCAGTAATGAACTACTAATAGGTATTAAAATAGTTACCTAAGTAACAAAAAATTGGCACACGATTCGGACTCGGACCACAACATTTACATGTAACATGGTTGAATATTTGGAGAAGTCTCGCAAAAGCCTTAAACTTATCAGACAATCTATGACCACGACCGCGCCACCAGGAGTGTACGCTTAAAAAGAAAAATTATCGCAGATAAATAAGTCATATTTAACATCAGCAATAGATAATTAGGCTCTCCACATACATAAGCCTGTACAAACATCATGTTAGTATCATAATCTGTGAAAAAACATTGAAAGAAAATTATATTAATCATAATATAAATATAAAAGTGTATTTTCTCAGATATACAATGAACGAATGTACAAAAACTAGAGTTAAAATTATTCAAAGAAATAATATACAAAAATATACACATACACTGACACATAACAAAGTGGCCAGGATCATCCATCAGCAACTTGCCCTTAAATACAGTCTTGTGAACTCAGAACTATGTTATTGATACATATATATGTGCATGACCCAGTTCTCGAAAGGGTCGTGCCATATTGTATTGGGATCGATCTATCATCATTGACAGGATTATTGCGACTATAGGCCTGATAAAGTGGTGATATATTATTTCGATCAGAGAGCCGCACAATGGTTTGGTTTGGTTTAAGACATTTATTTCTCATAAAGAATACATTTCATTTATCTGAGAAACACAGGATTACTTAATTTAAACTTAACTAGCAAGTATTCAGAAGGACGTATATAATTTTCATGGTTGTTAGTAAACAGTGTAAACAATTAAAACAAACACATTATAAAATCACAAATAAAGTGGGTACAACAAAAACAAATTGTCAATATCGCTATCGGCATCACACTCTCGACGAAGGCCCTTATTAAGTAACGGAACAATATTGGTATCTCATAGCAATTTACATCAGCAACTGTTGGTCATAAGTTAATGGTACGTATCTAATAGTGCTAGAGGTTTTAAATTACGTGTATTTGACTATGTGAATATTATTATTAAATTGTGTATTGGTAAACTATTTTTTTTTTTTTTATTTGAACACATTAACAGTAGATTTATAGACATTATTTTAGAAGACAGTTGGTCAATATTAGACATGTGAGTATAGAATTTTTTATATTGTTATATGATAGGACAGGTTGTTAAAATGTTATGTTTTAATTTCTTTTGAAACAAGGGCATCGATTGGATCCCTTTTATATCTTTGGGCAATTTGTTGTACAACTGGGCCCCTTCGTATCTGATATTTTTGTGACCGTAATTAGTGCGGGGTACTTTTAAACAAATGTTATTAGCATTTCGCATCATACGCTGTTGGATTTGGGCTTTTTTTGTGAAAGTAATATGTGTGTGCATTTGTCTGCTTAAGATTTTTCGTATAATTATGCATGTGTGATATTTGTACATTTGTTCTAGTGTCATTATTTTTGTTTTATTATATACTGTAGTGGTAGGTGTGAGGTAGTTCATGTGGAACAGTAATTTTATAATTTTATTTTGTGTATTTTGTAACACTTTTAAATTAGACTTGGCTGCCGAACCCCATAGTTCAATTAGATAGCATAGATGAGACTTAACTAACTAATTGTATATAATAAAAGAAACGGATCTAGGAAAGCTACGAACCAACCCAGGAAGCCTACCCATAAGTGCGGATAATTTGGATTGAATTTTAGCAATGTGTGGCCTCCAAGTAATTTGGCTATCAAGAACAAGGCCAAGGTATTTTTCCGACTCCACTTTTGATATTGGTGTAATACCAATGCACAACTGGGCGTGGTCAGGTATTTTTTTGTTTTTTGGCGAGAAAACCATATAATTGGTCTTGGCTACATTTACAGTAAGTAAGTTATAGCTGAACCAGGTACTTAATATATTTAAATCATCCTGGGTCTGTTTTGTTACTGTGTGAATATCATTGCCAAAATAAAAGAGGGAGGTATCGTCTGCGTATAATGTGACATCCCCTGAAAGACCAAGTTCTTTGATGTTATTTATGTACCTTGAATATAATAGGGAGCACTGAGATTGGTCGATAGTGCTCTGGTTCGTTTCTGTTTCCGGACTTGTAAATGGGGCTTAATTTAGCACGTTTTAAAGAATCGGGATAGTAACCATTTTTTAGACAGCTATTGAGACTAGTAGTTAGTGTATCAAGTATGACGCTTTTCACGCATTTTAAGGATTTGACTGTTATGCCGTCTAGGCCGGCACTAGTGTTCGGATTTAGTTTGTCAATAATCTTACCAATTTCCTCAGTTGTTGCTGGCGTGAATTCAGTTAGTTCCGCTATAGAAATATCTACTTGTTTATTGTATAATTTATTATATTTTGAATTATTATGGTATTTACGTGGAATGTTATTTGAGAGAATGTACCCTATATTAGCAAAGTAAGAATTAAAACAGTTGCATATTTCAGTAATATCGGTAGTAGAGCCTGATTGCGTTTCGAGTTTTGATAGAGCACTGCTAAATTTCATTTTGTTTGAGCATAGGTCATTGATGAGTCTCCACATCTTTAACGGTTTCTTGTCACAATCCTTAAATGATTTATAATAAAATTGGTTCTTTGCCGTTTTAATTTTGTCGCGCACTTCGTTTCTTACTAGTCTTGGCTCTTCAAGTTTGACATCGTTGGCTGGTGATTTGAAACATGAGGACCACAGTTGATTTCTTTTTTCGATCGCCGCTATGATGTCTTTATTGATCCAGTCAGACCGAAGTGGGTTTTGGACTTTCATTTTGACTATCTTGCACTCTTTAACAGCCGAAGTCATAATTACTTCAAGATGCTCATAACTAAGTGGAATTTCGTTAGGTAAAGATTTTTTTACAGTTTGGTACAGTTTATTATAATCCATGCCTGTGTAGGTGACTTTGGTATTTTTTAATGGTTTGTATTTGTGTAGTTCCAGGTAAATATGTTTGTAGTCCGACATAGCCGACTCTACTATTGCTAGATGGAAATCATTATTTTTAAGATTGCTGCTAACATGGTCGAGAATGGTTTTAGTAGTGCATGTCTCTCGGGCACTGTGGATAGGGTCGAGTTTGTTCAGCAGAAAATAACCACTTTCTTGTATTATTCGTTTGTAATTAAAAATTGCTTGATTTTTACTAAGTAGATTGTAATTGTAGTCTCCGAACACTATTGCCCTTTTCCGTTTTAGTAGTTGCTGGGAGTAAATGTCTAAGAAGTCCGTATTATTTGTTCTTTCAGGTTTGTAGACAGCGCCAACATCAATAGAAAACCGGTTTAAATGAACCCAGAGATAATGGTTGTCATTTTCACAAAGTTCTTTAATATAGTTATGTTTCAAGCTATTGTGCACGTAAATCGAAACTCCACCTCCTCTTGGATTCTTCCTAAAATTGTAGGAATGGGTGTAATTTGCTAGTCTTAGCCATTCCGTTTCAGATTCAGACTTTATCCAGGTCTCGACCAATACTATTATGTGTAAAGGCCTTTGTACTGAAAGTATTATGCATTTAAGTTCATCCAACTTTTCTTGTTTTACTAAATTGCGTACATTAGCATATAGAAATTTCAGGGATTTAGTATCATATATAATATCAGAGTACGTGTCTGTTAAGCGGTACGTGATGGTACAGCGTGTTAAATGAGTGAGATGTGAGATGAATTATTTCGATCCCAGAGCTCCTTTCTTTTCTTCGAGGGGGTGAAGAGGACACGGTGTCAGCGGCAAAGATCAGCGTAGAACTATAAAATTGTTTGTCACTTGCGTGTTACACAGTTGAAAACTTGAACTTTTGAATTTGAAATTAGGTACACTTCACTTTGGCTCGGTCTTCAGTTCATGGGCACAAAATTATCGACACGTCCTTACCGAATGCCTGTAGCAATCTGTCTCCAATCCTGTCTCAATGATTGTCGATATCTTCATTCTCCGTGACAAGAAACTGTGTGATGGCTGAAAAAGACAATCTAATATTTTACTTATTTCGAAGCTAGAAAAAATCGGCATTCGTGGCACGTCTCTGGACATTTTCAGGAGTTATCTCACAGGCAGAAAACAGTCTGTTAAGCTGCAAGGCTATTTGAGTGACGAGGAATTTGTCACGTTTGGTGTCCCACAGGGTAGTGTTCTCGGACCGACTCTTTTTCTTATATACGTGAATGAGCTGTGTCAGTTATCATTACCTAACTGCAAAATAATAACTTATGCAGATGACACAGCTCTTATAATTGACGGTCTTAACTGGAACGATGTTCGTACCAATGCTGAACTGGCGCTAAGCTCTGTTATGGCATGGTTAACCGAAAACCTACTTACACTCAATGTCAATAAAACCAAGTTTGCAACCTTCTCTCCCACTAAAGCTGGTCAACCCCAAACACCCATTGTAATTCGTGCCCACAATTGTTCCTATAATGATAAGGACTGTAACACAAATTGTAATTGTGCCAAACTGGACAGTTCTGAGTTTGTCAGATACCTTGGCATTATTATTGACAATAACCTTAAATGGAAACAACAAATTAGTTATACAGTAACACGCTTAAGAAAGTTGATGTATATTTTTAAGAAACTTAGAGCCGTGGTGGATTTTGATAGCTTAATATCCATTTATTTTGCACTTGCACAGTCGGTAATGGGTTACTGTCTAGTGGTCTGGGGAGGAGCTCCTAAATCAGCTTTGATCCGCGTAGAACGTGGGCAACGAGCTATCCTTAAGGTATTAGCAAGGAAACCCATCCGATTTCCTACCAAAATCCTCTATTCTATTTGCAAGGTCCTCTCTGTCAGACAACTATTCATTCTTCGTACTACCCTTCGCAAGCATAGTCAACTAACATACGATCCAATCATATACAGCTCGAAACGCCGCTCTGATAGAGTATGTGATAAAAAGTCGCGTAGCACCGTAGCCACAAGTCGGCATTTCAGACACATAAGCTCTAAATTATATAATAAAATCAATCAAACCCTTAATATTTATTCCCTAAATGGTCGTAAACTGAAAAAGAAAATTGAAACTTGGCTAAAATCCCTTGATTATGACGCAACAGAAAAACTTGTGGAAGCATAACATTTCAAACACACACACACTCACACACTCACACACACACACACACACACACACACACACACACACACACACACACACACACACACACACACACACAAGCACACGTTAGCACATATCCATACATTTAATACCCTACCTCATTATTTTAAATATTGTTAAATATTAAGAAAACTTTGTACAATTTCATTTAATTACTTTCTAAGTCTTTGTCTGGAACAACCTACTTCCCTCCAGGAGGGGGCGTTGGTAGCTGTGCCACAGTTTTATACTTTTACAGCTATCATCGTTTCCATTTTGTTTGGTATTGTATATTTTTTTTTTTTTTTTTTTAGTTCCAAATAAACGTTTATTATTATTACTTACTTACTTACTATATTTTTTAAATAAAAAAGATTTGAAAAGTTACTAAGAAAAAAGTACTCTTAGAATAGAAACTTTCGTGAGTGGTATTCATATTTATTTAACACTTGCAAACCCGACAGTCGTTGTCCTGTCTTAAGTATGAATATTGAATTCGAATTGGTATAATTTGTAGCGCGCATTCTGTCAAACGCGCCAACTGTCAAACTACTGACAGTTATATTATATGGTTATTATGTAAGGTCGTTAAATTTTCTTAAATTTTCTAATTTTCCGAGCAACTTTCTTTTTTTTTCTTTCATAAATATCTTCTCCTGACAATAACAAACACACAAAAAAGAATTAGCGAAATCGGTCTAGCCGTTCACACGTGATGCCGTGACCACGGGCATTCATTCTATATTCATTTTATATATGTAGATTTAGGTACAGTTTTACTTCGAGTGTACTTCGGGGATACCCGACTAAACACAGTATATCTTTAATAAATAAAAAGTAAGTAATTAATCTTTATTCAATATAGAGAGTACCAAAAACAAAAATATATATATTTTAAATATAAAGTCTACAATAGGCTGCCTTATCACAAAAAGCAGTACTCATCTACAAAAGCCTCACTATACAGGTATGCTAATAAATTTGTTACAGAAATATTGACAAGTTAAATAAAATTATTAACAAACTGAATAATTTGTATATGTTGTAACGCAGCAATTTCGTTTATGCAACATCTGTGGTAAATGTGTCGTTTTTTAAAAGCCGTTGGAAAAACCCGAGCAAACACTGATCCCAAGTTCCATAGCGGGAGTTGAGACTTTAAAAGTTGGGTATTTTTGAATTTTTGTCCCGAACTGGAAGTATCAATTTGAGAATAGAAGTTCCAAAGTCATCTCCTGGTGGCAACGGGCCACAGCAGGAAGAAAATATGATTTTGTAAGGAAGGACTGAGGCGTGGTAAGTTTTACTTTCATAGCTGATATTTTTCTTGAATTTCTTCATAAGACGTTGTCACGACATGGGCTATTTACTTTTATTCAAATCTTCTATAATGTTCTTTAAATATACTATGTTCAGTAACATTTATCGATGAATCTTCTTCGTCTGTCTATTATCTGGAATTTATACTTCATACTGGCTGAGGCGTTGGACTGACAAAGGTGCAAAGGAGCGGAATACATCAAGGTTGTGATCACAGAGCAGGTACTTTCCATCATCTTTATACCTCAGATGCAGATCCGTAGGCCTCAATATTATAGATGTTAAAGACATAGTGAGCCTTCTGCCTAGTCCTGTATATTTTCTTATCTTAACAGTAAAGTAACTGAGCTAATAAAATTTTAAGGAACAAATGAATCCCCGAACCCTTAACTTAAATTAATTAATATAAATTAATTAACACAACCCTGTAGAAATTAAATTATCTTTGTCTAATGTTTTCTACCTCATATTATTTTATTGTGTATCGAACAAGCTTATCATAAATTAAACTTGTGGTAGAATCCAGTTGTATAGTTATTCCTTTATTTTTAGTAAAGCAGAGCTTAAGGGTTTAGATCAAATTCTTATTTTGAAATTTATGGAAGCCGCTTTACCACCAAAGGCCCAACCTTTCAATGTCTAACACACAGTACAACAGAAGCCTGGACGCCTTTATCTGTACACTCCCAAATATAAACTAAACCAGTACAGTGCGGCGTCGAACACCTACGCGACACGTCGCTTAATCCCTTTACAAAGAGCCTGTCCGTAACTAATCGGTCTTCCTGGAAATATACGCGAGTACACGATATATCTTTAGCAACTATTAATATATCTTGTTTATTGAAACAGCTAACACCCAGGCAACTTATTATTACTATTATCTACTATCTATATCTTTATTATCAGGTCTAGCTTCGCAGATTTCGCAGATAGAAGCGCAGAATATATTGAAGTATTCTAAACTAGATAAATATAAGTTATCCTCAAAGTTTATAACAAATGTGCTTCTTCAAGTTTCCCTGCATTGGGACTAATAAAAAAACGTCAGAGTTACAATAGTGGTATATTTAAGGCTGGTAACACCATTTATCAAATGCTGAACACATGAATAACCTAGAGTTTAGCAATGTCTTCCGATCCAACGCTATTGTCTACCAAACTCCTATTGCCGACCAAACGATTAGTCAATACAACCAAATTGTATAACGCCGATACAAGAAAAGAGTTTTTAAAGCCTTCGATATTTTGGTAGTTACATTTATTAAGACAATAATTCAAATATTTCTTTTGATTTCTGTTATTAATAATAAACCAAGTTCGTGACCAAGATTTTGTTATTATTTTAGGACTAAATAATACCTAAAAAAAAAGCGACATCAACAGTTAGGGTAGTTATCAGTGCTTAACATCTTGGAAACCATTGTTCTATTTAACTTACCAAAATTCATCAATTATTTTATTATAGGTAAGGTTTGCACTAAAGGAACTTAAATTTACACTAGAAAATATTTGTTCCAGAGATAGATTGTGCGAGGCAAAAAAAAATTGGAGAACCGCACAGTGGTGGATTGCCAATTATCCAGGTGATGACGATGAAAGTTTTGTTGCATTGAACGTTGACCATTCACGTTTCTAATAAATTTAAGGTACATTAATAACGCGTAAAAGAAGTACTGAAAGATTGGTAATTATTATATATATGGAAATATTACAATAAGTCACATCTATGATTTTATAGGACACAAGCTGTATTTACGTCTAAGAGGTTTTGGTAACCGAAAATCATTAATACAAACAAAACAGGCACAGCGATGAACTAAATTACTGAACAACTCCCAGTCAATGTTTAAGAATGGGGTTTTCACGTCCTTTGACGTCAATGTGTTAAAATACATCGTATTAAGTGACGTGTGCTTTTATGCAATTAATTGATAATGGAAGAGCTGAATACATGTTTAATCAGAAAAGAACAGATGAGCATTATTTATTTTGAACAACCAGTAATACACCACCATATAATGTTATTCAGAAGTACCTGTAACATAGCGAATCAACAACATACCTACATTGTCAGTGTTCCTGATATATTATTTATAGCTCTTCTTGTGTGTTTAATTTTAGGAAAATATAGAAATATAGAATTGTACATAGCATTCATAGCATAGCAGCATAGTTTGTCCAAGATCAACAACAAATGTCGGGTATAAATCATATTATTTTGTCATTGCATTGCGGGAACGGGATTATTTATATCACTGTCCATACTTCCGATGACGCAGAGATATCCAGATATCATTTCCGACTGCTTTGTGACATCGTAATATTGTGCTATTTTATATTTCATATATTCATAAATAGACCGAATAAAATACTCCATTACCCGGAGTCGCAAAAAATAAGGTTCATAACACAAAACATTGAGCCTACTGTTCAGCACTGATACTTATCGAGGCATGTCGTAAAACTGATGTAGGGAAACAATTTGGTAAATGGTTTTTATAAACGGAGCCGTTTTGTTAAAGAATATTCACAAAGAGAGAGCTTTAGTTTTATATTCCCATCGAGATGTGGTTTTGTTACCATAATATTGATATTGATGCTACATACTTAAGACATCTATACATCATGTATGGATTTATTGAAAAAAAAAAGTGTCTAAGTATGTCTATCCATGTTCTAGAAGCCATAGTACAGTTATGCTTAGTTTGGGACATACTACACAGAACTATACAACAAAAGACGCTTCTAATAAATAAAAGTAATTCTGGAGCGGTGCCCGTGAAAACGGTGTGTATGTGTGTGTGTTTTTTTTTGGGAGATAACACACAACGGAATGTTTACTCAAACCCAAATCTATTAGACAGGAAAACTTATTTACCTCAGAGAAAATTCCAATTGAAATTTGTGTAGTATTTCTTGCGGTCAGTGGGTCACAAGAGCATCGTAGTGAAGGGCTCTATGGTTATCATGGGGAAACAATTTCATATGTGTTTTCACTTCATGCGTTTATAAACATTTATGAGGTTTTTTAAATGTTTAAATAAACAATAACAATAGTAAGTTATTCTGAGAAAGTGCTGGGTTGTCTCTAAGGACTACCAAAGGACCGAATGTTTATGCAAACCACTTAGGACTACATACATAAATTTATCAGAATGCTATAGTGTTGTGTGTGTGTATTGTGTGATCACATCACATCATATTTTAAATGCAAGAAAAAAGTTTTCAAGTATGTTATATGTGCATCAAATGTAAAAGTCTGAAAAACAAAAGCAACTGGGTCGTGAAAGTCATATTCGTAAATGTCATTAGGCGTTTTACAAAATATTAGTGATTTTCTTGAATGCCTATCACAGGAATTTCGTGACCCACTTATCTACCATCCTAGAATGCTATGAAAGGCCTGTTTGCCTTCATGGCAAGTAGCAGAATTTAATACTGTCCACCAAATACAAATAAAAAATACAAGTTTTAAAAGAACTTAGGCCTCCATAATATCCGGCATTATTCTGAATCCATTTTGAATCTAACTTTTAATAGGAAATGCCTGTAGACTAGCTGTAAACAGTAAAATGTAAATGAGCTTCTAAAACTGAATAGATTTGTGAGATGGGCTACTTTTGCCTTTACTTTGAAAGTTGCTTACAAATCTTGATTTCAAGTAGTCATTTTTGGACCCCGACGGAAACAGAGAGGTCTTATTTAAATTTAACGTGTGTACTAACTAAGATAAATATGTCCTTCAACATTCTATTAACCTTTTTAACCGATTATAATATGAAATTATATCGTAAAATCAATACTATTAAACCTGAACCAAAGTTTAAAGCAAATTTGCTTAAGCAAATAAACGAGTCAGGGCATCTAAGTAAACACATAGTACACAAACAAGCTTCTTATGTAATCTACCTAAGCGTTGGTAAATGTTGTTATTGAGATGAAAATAATAGATCGCTTAAACACATTTTTCATAGTCTTAACTCAATTTAAGCATTTTAGGTCAGATGTCAGTATTCAACACTAATTTTAAAAGAAAGATGGCACAACCTTAATCTTGGGAGACCAATGAAGTGTGAGTGTGAGTGAGGTTACCGGAGGCCCTAACTCTTCCCTCCCCCCCTCATACTACCTACCTAAAGACGATAATTTATATATGTTCGTATTTACATACATAATAAGTTTTCTGTGTAGTACACATATGTTGGTACGTATTTATTTCAACGCTATACAAAGCTTAGCCTGGCAAAATGTAATGTAATCGATATTTCTTTTCATGAAACAATATTAATTACTTTCAGAGCTTATACGTAAACTACGAAGCTTAGTATACTTCAGTTTTTCCAAGTATTAATAACTAAGTTAGTGTAGAAGCATGTTGTAATTTGATATCGTTTATTTGAAATTACGTGGTGATAAAGTAAATCGTATTTATTCCAAATTTGTCTTTGAGGCTGCGAGAAGAAAGAAAATTCCTAGTTGGAGGCGCGGGATTTTGGCATCTAGAATTTCCTTGTGGTGACGCTGGATTAGTATTGGTACAGATCAATTAGATAACCCATAACATTAATCTGAAAAGGACAGAAACAATGGCTCTTCTGGGCTGCGAGTAAAAAACTACCCATATAGCCTCGCTCATGGCTAAATGTTAACTGAGTAAGTAAGTTATTACAAAGTTAAGTAATACTAGCCAGGTCAGTCTAGGATGGGTGACCATTTTTAACACATTGAGACCCCTCTGTGCCTCAGAGAGCACGTTGTTAAACCATTGGTCCCGGGTGCCATACTAACATCTTTGGCATTCGTTACGGGTAGTTGGAGCCCTAAAAATTCCGACAACATGGTCTAACTACAGAACAAAATAAAATAAAAAAATCGCCTTGTACTTGGATTGTGGATTCTGATGGCAGTCGCTTCACGTAAAATATCAAAGTTTGGCCGTTAGTTAGACTGAAAGCCGACCCCAACTTAGTTGGGAAACGCGGAGGATGACAGCCTTATAGTTGTGGGAAGTCTGATTTGACTACAGATCAAAGAAGGCAGCAAGTTTGCATCACCCAAACTCTTTAAAATAGGGAGTGGGCTGATAGGATTCTATATCTTTTAGTATTAGCGTATTCAATAAATACAAAAAAAACGCATATCTTATTATTATAACTTGACACATCTCACACACGGCCATCTGATCCCAAACTACGCAGAGCCTGTACTACGGTAACCAGACTGCTGATAAACATACTTATATATTTCTAGATAAATCTGTTTTATCTTCTTTATATATAAACTTTCGTGTCACATTGTTTGTCCGCGATGAACTCCTAAAGTAATGAACCGATTTTAATGAATTGTAATTTTGCACACTGCGTGCCGTTTGGTCCAACTTGACAGATAGGATAGTTTTTATCTTAATTAGTCACAATATTTTTTTATTTCAAATTCCTTAGCCACAGCTGTGCGTGACCTGGTAGTTAGTTATATTATATATTGTTACTTTAATTTACTTAAGCCTACATAAATCACAAGTTTTATCGCAACATCATTTAAACGAAATACGTGCAAAGTCTAGTGAAGTAATATGTTTCGTCACCCGGGAGTCGTGAGACGCGAACATGCTTTTCACAGAACTTTTTATTTGTAAAGTATGCAGTATCACTACCCTCGAGGGCCCTTTATATATTGTGATGGCGTGGATAGCTTATATTCATCATATTTGTTAATATTTTTTCAAATTTTACCACTCCCACACTCTCTGCAATGCTGTAATTTTACGCTTGGATTAATAATACTGCATACAAAAACGTTGGAATTTACTAAGTTTCAGGAAACCTTTAACTAATTTAGAGCCCACGAGGACTTTAATCCGAAGGCAATTTCCTCCTTAACAGAGTGGTAGACTAAAAAGCAGAATAGTCAAATGGCCTATTCTGACTGTGTCACGCGTCATTCTGTAAACTTCTTCTACCGTACTCCCCACTAAGCTCTGAGATGCCTCCCTGCGCCGCACCACACCCCTGGAGCCTATATATACTGCGGCGCACAAGGACTCGGCCTCTTACCGGCTCATCAAAACGACGAAGTTAAGTACTCTTGCTGCACCTACCAGCGGAACTACGTCCAAAGCCTCTGAAGACCTTCGCTGAAGACTGAAGACTTTCCCTGAGCCTAGTATATTTGCTGTCAAAGTCACTTTAAATATCTGTACTCTGTACAACTAGTACCAATATAAATTGTAAAAGTGTTTTACGTGTGTAATTCGTCTCTTTACTCAACCCAACCTACGGGGTCCACGTGTAGACCACGAGGTCATCCTCCACGTTACAACTGAAAGACTTTAACATTACGGGTCCTAAGTGAGCTTTGTTTTGATCCCAATAACAACATGGCAAAAGCATTTATGCATGCAAGATCTGCATAGTACCGTACCAGATTTCGTTGAGTTTTACGTTCATGTATGTTGTTGTGACACGAATTTATTAACTTAATTGATGTGTAGGTCACTCTAAAGTACTCTTTGAAGGTTAAATTGGATTAATTATCTTGACAAAACATAATAAATAAAGTAAGTGATTCCAAGGGACGCACCTGAACTGATCTAGAGAAAAAAGTTTGTGGATTGATGGATCCTCGAGCTTGCCAATTACAATTATTTCTTTGGGAAGTTCATCAACTTGTCTTGTCAAATTTATTACTTAGTTTCGATAATAAAAATTACGATTGATTCTTCATGTCGGTACTAAAAGTATATTACAGCTTTAAATTAATCTAGATTAAAAATAGTGTTGCGAGATGACACACATACATGTACAACGCTTCAGTTTACCTAGTCGTACGTTGAAATCGAGAGGATCCATCCAGTGTGTGCGAAATGAAAAAACATTTCGTGCCTTCAGATTTTATTTCGACCTGTTAAGGTTCAATATATTCTCTTCCCTAACCCTGCCCTGGTTTCAGAGTGTCTTTTTCCTAAAATATTCCCTTCTCAAAATATCCAGAATGTGAATAAAACCATACTTAAGTAGTAACGCAGGCCTACAAAAGTATATGTGAGGAACAGCGGAAAATAATACGTGAAAGTTCCTATATTTATCGTGTTTAAAGACAGACAATTATACAGAGTGTATCTGACAATGGAACGCCTACTTAACTCACTGAAAGGGTATGACACTAGCGTGCAGTTACAAAAACAATTTTTGAAAACAAAAAACTATCTGTTTAAAAGTTTGACCGTTTGAATTTCCAGGTATTATTAGGAACTCACAAGCCACCAAAATTATGTGGTCTGCCCAGATACGGGAAGTCCCGTATACATTATTATATCATGGAAAGCAAAAGTTTTAAACATAGTTCTTAAAGACATGTGGTTTAACTTCCATTTGTGTTACGGGGAAGCCTGATTAGTTTCACCGTAGTGCTTAAAAAGTGGCTTTGCTCCTTGATAAGCCCTAGGACCCGAAACTTCCTATAATAACTATGAACTACGGAAGTCTTTAGTCTGTTACTATTAAACAGTTTGCCTTGAACGGAAAAATGTAATTTGTCATTCAGTAAAACCAATCACTCGTATCAATGTCGCGTGTAGCGAGTAAATGTTTTGCATTACTTATCAGAATTTTTCGGTGTAAAGACTTATTAGTTAGGTAGAGTGCCGAGTGGCGTGTTTAGGAGCCCTTTGGAGTGGTCGCACACAGTATAGTTGAGTAAGTATGAATAAAACTACGATAAGTCTGTGCTAACAATCTTAGAATTAAGTATTAGATAAAATGGTCTTGTCTGATGAATATGAATTTTGTTGCACTGTTCATGTGCTAAATTTTTCTAACTCCACTAATTAGTATAGTACGAGAGTTATAATTAACTTATTTGGCATTCTTAAAGTACCATTTATTACAAACAAACAATATAAATCTCTAGTATGTGACTTAACTTAAGAAAAGGATTTGAAGGAGTATAGAATAATACTGTAGTGATAGTATGAGCACTCTATGCCCACTTGTCTCAGGAGAGGATTTATTCAGGAACGTGGTGTATTTATAAAATAAATTTTTGATAGCTCAAACTTATGTTGGGAACGAAATAATATTACAATGTAATTTTTTATCACAACTCACCTTTAAATCTCCATCGGAGCCCCGGAAAACATCGGACTGCAGCAATCTTGAATTCTTTTTTGTTTTTTCTTTTTCCCATCAATCAATTTGAATAATTCTGTCAAAAACAATCGACTTAATTATCCACACATAACAAAATCGAAACGCAAACTGACTTTGTACAACACACCTATGAGGTTAATAGTAACCTTTACAGTAAATATTATCTTATCTGTGCCGTTACTAAGCATGAGGGACGGAGCGTAATGACTATCAAACAATTTACATCTACTCGTAACCCAAAGCTTTATGTAACCTAGCTGAACACGAATCCCAATGACCTATGAACTCGAGCTTTTAAGTTTGCGGTTAGTTTTCAGGATCAAGTAAGATTAAAACTAATAAACTATATGCTGAGTTCAAGAAGACTTACGTTTAACATAACAAGCACCGGGCCTAATTAGTACGCTTTAGTTGACCCGGTTCAAAGACATCTCTACTTAAGTCCTACCATTGCCATTTATATTAACATTTCTAATTTTATCTTTAACTCATTTTAGTTAGAATAGCAATGTAATATATTTAATATAAATTCCTTACTATTAAATAAAAAATAATCTGCGTATTTAAAGCCTAGCTCTGAAATACTCCTTTATTTGTACACCATAAAAAAAACAGATACTTGTATTCGATGCATGTTCTAAAACTTAAAAGTAAGGGAAAATAATATAAACATCACATAAATTAAATAAATTTCAATGTAAAATAACAACGACATACTGCCAAAAAGCTTCCGCATCGTAAGCAGCTATTAAATTTTAAGCATTTTATGACTGCTCCTCTGGTTATAATATTAATACACGGTATCCGTTTCAATGTCAAACCGATACTCGATTAGTTTACGATAGTGGCTTATTAACTGACTGTACATTTCTACTTTTTGGGTCAGTGGAATACTCGCAATGCTAAAGTTTAAAACTGTGTCAGTAGAAAAACCCCCAACTATGATTTTAAGTTAAAAGGAAATTGTATAGCAGAATTTTACATCTGTTTTTCTTTGCTAAAGCTAGATTAATGTATTGGAACGAGTGAGCCATATCTACAAGGTTTGTTAATATTGTTATTTTAATAGTACCTAATACATATTTATATATCTAACCATTACTCTTTCTTCGAACTTCGTAATTTTGTCTTCAATTCTTCTCCTTACAGCCGTGTTTTGACTTAATTTTTAAAGAGATTTTTAGAGAGATCTTGCAATTGGCTGATTTTTCTAAACGTATGACGATATTTGTGTACCACATCAACGAGGGAAAGACAAAATGATTGTATGAAATTTGAATCGACTAAAGCCACACGGTTTCTCGACCATTCGAACTTTTACAGAAAGACCCAGTTTTGCTGCAGCAATTTTAAGTAATTGGGATTGGAACAGAAATACTTGTAAAAATGATTTCCTTATCACAAAAAGAAAAAAAACTTTCGCGATCGCAGTCAATGTTCAACTTTTTGAAAAATTCAAATTTGACAAATTCGTAAAAAGTATTTTTACTTTTACCATCATCCAAGTGCCTTTTGAATGCTGTTACACTATACCTCTGTTAAAGCACAATATGTTAGTAACCAAATTTAATGAGATACTGTATGCTTCCACAGGCAGAACCATACGATGACATATTAATCAATCAACCTCTCCTGAATCACTATAGAGCACTTCAGTGAATGAAGAGGGGTGACACCCATGTCACTTCTAGTATTGGCACCTAGCTTAGACAGTTAAATGATGTATAAAGTAATTTGTTCTAAATTCAGTTGAAATAACTAAATACATAGGTATTTCACTAGCAAAAAAAATGGAGGAAGTTCTCAAGTCAACCTATATATTTTTTTTATGTATGACCACACATAACTTTTCACAGGGTAGTCCGATTTCAAGAACTCATTTTTTTTTAAAAGTGTTGCAGTTGGTCCCATAGAAATAAAAAAAAAATCAGCCCTTAGGGTACAAAAATAGGGGACGAATGATTGTTCACCCATTGACTTTACGCCTGTGAACCGATTTATTAATCTTAATGAAAACTTTGATTTTTATTGTTGAATATGTGTTGTTTAAATATTTGTAATAAATAACAATGAATAGTTACAGTACGTTATTATTCAATATAATACGTAAGCTAATTAAGTAACTTAGGTAAGTAATTTTTTAAAATAAATGACTATTCATTATAATTATATTTTAGCCATAAAAAACTAAAAAAGAATAACTTGTTAACAAAAAAATAAATAGAAGAAATGATCTGAAAAGCGAAAAATAAAACTTGTTAGCCTAACTAAACTCTTACATTAATGTAAATACCTAAATCATTTTGAGTCGGCGGTAAACACAAATAAGCAAACTCCCACGGATAGCATGGCTCTCCATTTAATTCAATGTAGTGTAAGATTTTAGTTTTGCAGTCAACTGAGACCTTTTTCAACACAGTCACAATGTAAAAAAAAACTTCTATATTGAAACTTAGCAGGCCGTACAAAAATGTTCAAAAGTATTTCAATTTCAAGAATTCCTCGTCCAAGGCACTCACTGATCGTGAATACGTGACATGTTCAGAGCTTATCATATTAAACACGAAGCTTTAGTCACACAAAAAAAGGTTCGTCATACGTTAAACTTAGAAAAAATTATATTTTATACCCTGTTAATACCACATATATTTTCGTTTAGGTTTAGTTTAGTTTAGTAGGTTTGCTGGCTAAACTACTGAATATATTTCGTTCATAATTATTTTGAAAATCGTCAACGAATGGCATATACTATTCGGTGTTTAAGTAAACTACTTATTTCCACAATTAGATTGTTACGGACAGTGTAATACAAACAAAAGATCCCAACAATATATTACTAACAAGGTCTCGGGTTGACAATGGTTTTCGACCTCGCTATTTACTAAACTGATTACACGCTATTATTCATTTATACCCTCGTCTTAGATAACACAGTTGGAATCACGACAGGGTACAAAAACAGACACGGTCTCGACACTTGTGGGCACAAAAAACTACGCACAACTTTTTGTGACCAGCGATCGTTGATGTAACACACCTATGATATTCCTGTGTTGTAACATGTTTGATATATACGATTAGTTCAAATTATTTACATGCGAATAATAGAAGTGCCGGCCGGAGGACTTAGAAAAACCCGAGATTTTAACAAATGAATTTAATTATTTTGAGAAATTATAGGATACACTTCTCTCTAAAACTATGATAACTCGGACGATGCTAGTACCAAAATGACTGTTCAATATTTCTAATAATTAAGGTCAACTTCACTGCACTTTTCTAGCATTTTCTCATTTACGAAGCCCGTTTGAAGACTCCGTGCTGTTACTGAGAGTTTCCTAAATGAAAAAGGAATTAGAAAGTGTCTGAGATAGTGACCAGCAAAAGCGTATCCACGATCGATATAACGTCTGTGGCAACACAATAATAGAATGTTTTTTATATGTTGTAGGTAATATTATGGTGAATGTAAATTCTTTACTTCACAATACTGAGGTGGTTCACATGACCAATTAATGACAACCTCTGTCTTGGATGAAATATAATAGAACAGTTAGTACAAACTTAAGTATCAAAAGTAATCGTAAATTTATAAAAAAATCTTGCTTTAATTTGTTAGGCACGTATGGGGAGGCTCGACCGAAGTTATACCACGGCCTCACACAAAACAGGTAGTGAAGCAATGATACATTGTTTTTTGTTATAATATTTTTGCTACATATTCATACGGAACCCTCTCTACGCGATTTCAACTCGTATGTGCGTTTTTTACTATTTGTATGATTTGAACACTATTTCGAAACATTTGATCTAATAAGACCGTTTTTTCACAAATGTGTGACGTCATTTCAAGCACTCCACTTAAATAATTTAGTCACAAGGTTTTACTCTACGGTGTCTACTCTATAATACCTCAAAATCATAAAGTGCTCTTTTAGTATTAACATTCTTTTCACCGGTATAAGTGCTTGAGAAATTATTTTACTCCAAATGACCTAAAATACCCTACGAAAACAACTTTTTCATTAATTCAACTTATTTTTTTTCTGTTGAAATCTACGAGCATGACAAAGTGATTTAGTCGGAGTTGAACTGAGTAGTTGACTGGTTTTGACAACAGACCTTCTTTAGGGAAAAGCGCAATAAAATCCATGCGCCGGCCGGCGATTGCTTCACTAATTTTAGTCCTTATGTTTCTCGGAAATACTTTACGTTACTGCGGCATTACCAAATCATAAATATTAAATTTATGGTTAAATTTATATCTATCCTTATCATCTATTATACCTATCATAACATGTTTCATTCCTCGTAGGATACGAATTCAAAGCTCGGGTCTACGAAAAATATTTAAAAAAAATACTGTCGTAACATATATCATAAAAAGTAATTATTCAAGCGTACCGCTCATAATGAAGAGAGCTGGAGAAGGAGTAAACAGAAGGAATATTCAACACACGCGAACAAAATCTACGACGATTGCTCTACTATGTACCTGTATTCGTAGTGTGAACTTACCTGTATTCCTCTCAGAATATAAATAGTTCGCGGTATTATAGTTTAAATTGGATGGAATGAACGTTATGTGCTTATTAATTAATGTTGACATAAAGTGTTTTGCATATAAAGGAGATCGATTGAAATTGTTAATTAAATTTACTAAAGGTTTTCAACATGAAACAAGTTATCAAAATTTGAATAACAAAGTGGAAGTAAATAAAATATTAATAACATTTATAATTAAATTTACAAGTTATTTAATTACTTGTTGTTAACAATTATGAGTTTGGATCAAACTGTAACGTTGTTGAAATCATTTCGCCTTCCAAGTGACATGTGCCACTCGTGGGCGCTATTTTAAGTCATGAATAAATATGTTTCTCGCATGTGGCTGAATCATTAGGAGTTACAGTTTTACACATCGCTAGGGATTGACAACAATAACTTTAAAGAACTAATTTTCGATAAATCATGGGCTCTCAGAAACTAACAGCACATTTTCTTTACGAGTTGAAGGCGTCTACAGATCGAAAACTGAGGATCAGGTTTGTGCCTTTTTGTTTCCCTATTGTTGTTATTTATAGAAATGTCGGCATCTTAACGTTTAAATATTGAGTTTATCCATTTAGTTCTACTAAGTAATAGTTTCCAATAGAACAGCACTTAGCGTCACAAAACGTCTTTTTCATTCAGCAAATTATCGTCATGCCTACTCACGTTGAAAACATTACATTTTACATACTTTTATATGCGATTTAAAGCTTTTTATCAAGGCGGTAATTCCATAAAATGCCCTTTTCACACGCCGTAGAGCCCCCATTATTAGGCTATATATTATTATAGGCTGTAAAAAAGTGTCGAAGTATCGAGTTTAACGACGGCATAATGCGCAAAAGAGCAATTATTTAAACTTTATCGGTCACCTTATCACCACCACACTGATGCTGTTTACGCATGTGGATACTTGCATGCGGACTTTTTACAGTTGCAGTACTTAAACATGTCAGGTTTTTATTTAACCAACGTACTATTTATATTTGATAGAGTCGATTATTTGTAATACATGTATTTATGGATTAAAATGTTAGACATAGGTTGGTAGTAAAGTATTTTCATAGAAATTATTTTTCAATTTAAGGACAAAATAAATATGAATGTGATAAATATTAATTTTGTACTAAAATATTGTGTAAAGTAATGTGTGACACATCATGTTACTAACACCATATATTTAATTACAAATAAGTAAGTCGTAATCTTAACAAAATTTATGAAATTACTGTTTGTCTGTCTTTTACTCAGGCAAACTATATTTTTTTATAAAGTTATTTTGAAAAGAAAAATTATGGGCCACCTTTGTGTCCGTTTATTGTATGTTGTTAAATCCTGACAGCACGGAATAATTAGACGTAGTAATCATTCAAAAAAAGAGTACGAAAGTGCATTGAGACTGCATATCGGTAAAAATTAGTCAAAATGCAGGATATATTTTGGAAGGTCACGGCACGCTGGTCCTCGGGCACTTAAAAAAATGTATAAGTGTATATTTATATACTAAAATCAATGTTTGCCTATGTAATAAACTTAAGTGCCTCACTAATAAACTCGAGTGCCGGTTAATAAATTAAATTATTGAAACATAATCTATACGTAACTGAATCAATAATTACATCAGCCCTTAATGTATATCGAAGGTCACATCTAATATTCAAGAAACTGTTTTCGTTTTAGATTTAGAACTAAATATAAACACAAGCTTATACCTACAGTAAATCATATTTCTATAGAAATCCTAAATGGTTTTATGTAGAGAGCTTTTAAGAGTTAACGAAGTATTATTTATAGCTTGATAAGTCATTAACAGCTATTTCTAAAACCCTATCTCAATAGGACTCCAAAGTGGTCTACAAGTTATAAGTCCGCCCACTGTACTCACATTTATCAAATAAGTTACTTATAAATTGTATATTATTACTAGCCGACCCGGCGAACTTCGTACTTAATGTTAGTATAACGTAATTAATGTTGTGTTAACTTAAATTTATAATAATACTCAAAATTAATGGCCGGCATCCACCGATGACGTGCTATCTTTATAACGTCATCTGTCCACTCCAGAACAGAACCATACCATGACTTCGTCGGGAAACCAAAGATAAGTAATGTAATTGCTGTTATATTAATGCTGAACTCTTATTATTCCAGGAGCTTGACATCTTTGGTATCTTCCAAAGTAAATAGTTTCGGAGATATGACATTTCCCTGTTGTAAGACAATTCCGATTCGCCTTCAAAATTTCTCCTGTACTCGGACTGACATAGCTGCTATACAGACACTTCAATACTTCGATGTATCGGTAATCAATTTGGCATCGCTGGAGAGGCTCAATAAAAAGGAAGCCTTTGATTTGATTAAAACATGGACAATGTTTCAATTGAATCAAAGACTTTCTCATAGTCCACAAACGAAAGACACAATGGTAAGTTATACTCCTCGTCTTCTGTATAACTTGCGTAGTTTATGGATGTGGTCTATGGTAGTGACGTCTTTTTGAAACCCAGCTTGTTTGGAAGTCATCGAGCCTGCAATTCAGACGGTTTGTGATGACCCTTGAAGTCAGCTAATAACCATGGCTCAAAAGCGACATGAATCCATAGTTCTTCAATAAAATTTTATCACCTTTTTTAAATAACAGTACCACCACGCTTCTGCTCCATGTCTCTGGCGTTGTTCCTTCGAGTAAGAAGGAATTGAAGAGCTTCTGAAGGACTTCAAGTAGCGATGTTCTATTATTGCGCTACTTTCTGTTAAAACCATTTGCGGCCAACGATGGTCTTCTTCATTTTCGTCCATGTTTGTTTCTTTTAGGTAGATTTCGAAGAAAGTCTACCTATTGGTTTTGTACCAGTTGTCGAGTTTTAAAAAAAATCTTCACAGGAGGTCTAGTTTTGATCCCTAAGCCCCAAAACAACCACCAGTTAAAAAGATTATATATATATACGTATGTATGTATGTACCTCAATTTTACCGACACGATACAGGTCGCAATTATGCACCGATTGCTTTCAAACTTGCACGAAAAATCAAAAGCGCAAAAATGAAAGTTAAGTTCGTGAATGGGGGATATTCCCCCAAAGGGGGGGACTGGGGGACAGATTTTCAAAAAAAAAATTAAAAGACACGTAACTTACCTCTGCGGGCCTGGATTTTTTTTTATATATGACATGTTTCTGTCATAATTTTTTGTGTTTTTTTACTTTTCCAATGCGTTCGGAAACTTCTCGAGACCGAGTCGAACAAAAAAAATCAATCTGTTCTCGAGATACCATCGAAAAAGCCGTTGAAAACAAAATGTATTAAAAATGAATATTTTTTTATATATATAACCCGACTTTGTTTTATATATAAGATAACAATATAATAATATTTTATCTACTTATCGCCTCTCGATATCGGCTTTTTTCATGATCTTCATGAAATATAGTAAATAATAAAAAGAATTGAGTTCGTTGGCATGCGGAACTTGCATTTTCCACCCATTCTACAATGTACCATTCTCTTATAAGAGAGATCCTTCATTATACAGGCTGTTCTGCTATGGAATGCTCTGTCTTTACCCCATAGAGGTGCACAGTCACTGGCAGTATCAAAAAATGGTCTTACGATATTCTTTTTCTACTTAATTTCTTCTTTTCTCAAGTTTGAGTTTAATCGTTGTAAAATCATTAATCTACCTTGGAGATGGCGCATATTTTTTAGAAATTACTGACCATTAAATGATATGTTTAATTTTTTTTTGAACATCGAACATAAAAATATTGATTTGCAGATATTTATATGACGCTACTTTTGTAATTTCGAAAGCAATGGAAAAACGAGTTTCGTGTGTTGATAAAACATTGTTTCTTAATGAGAAAAACACCGTTCAAGGACGGCAGTGACATATAAAATGTTATCTGGAATCTGCTCCGTCTAAACCAACCATTTGTCGCGGTGGCATGCCTATTTCAAACGTAGTCGTATAGACACAAATGATGCTGAACGCTCTGGTCGTCCAAATGAAGCAGTGACTCAACAAAACATCAACCAAGTCCTGATAATGGTGAAGAAAGATCGTAAGGTAAAAGTGTGCGAGGTAGCTAAGCGAGGTAATGAAGATTTCAACTGGTAGTGTTTTCACTATTTAATTTAAGAATTTGGCCATGAAAAAGCTTTTTTCCATATGGGTACAGCCTTTGTTAACAATAGTTCAAAAGCAACAACGTATCAATGATTCAGAGCGCTATTTGGCACTGTTCAATAGAAATAATGACTATTGGGGTGATATTAATTATAACATTGAATACGTTGCGCTTCTGTACGAATTAAATATCATAAATCAAAGCATTACAGCTGAAAGCCTTTCCATGTTTATCCTTAGGACGATGATAAGTAATAGCCGTGTCCATATATTTTCAATGTTATTTTTAGTAGGACCTAAACTTAAAAGTGTGTATACTAAAATAATGAAGGACCCGTTAATTGGATGACGCGCCATTACACTCGCAGTTGGGGCCATGATATCTGCATTACAGGCCTCTGTTCCTTACTGTTGTGGCTAAGGGTTATACGGCTGGAACAAAACCAACACAGCTCATTAATGAGTTAGAACATTTTACTCTATAATAATCAAGAAATACTTTACTGTCGTTACTAACTCACTTACAATGTGTAGCACACAAAGTCGAGCTTTGGTATGCATCAGGCCCCGGTTAGACAAAGCGAAAGTTTTCTTGCGACCACCGCGTGGTGTCCACGCTGTTTACACTGTTTCATGTTATGTTAACGGTGAATGTGGATTATATTTACCCTAGTTACCTATAACAACATAGAAATACTTATTAATAACGATAACAAGCGGACACAGTGCGGTCAATAACGGGCGACGTGCGGTCGCCGCACGCCCAACGTCACCGCCGTGCCATGCAGTGAAGACTGCAGTGCTCTCTCTCTATTTTAAAGCGTAGTTGCTAAACAATACAACATATTTTTCTGTAACACCTCGTCGCCTTAGTGCTTATTTGTCCTATCGACCATCGTGCTTATTTGTCCTATCGACCAGACTGTCTTAACTAAGTTTCGAAATTCTTAAGTACCTTGTACTTAAGAATTTCTTAACTAATTATAGTTTGGTGTTAAAACGCTTAGCAACTAACTTAACTGTTTCGTTATACGATTTAACACTAGCGCCATGCGCCACTACCTTGTCCTGAGAATAACTATTATCCAATCCAAAAAAAAAAAAATATTATCCAAATCGGTCGAGCCGTTCTCAATTGATGCTCCATCATACATATTGCAATTGATTTTTATTTAATATTGTATTGATAATTCACTGGCTAGTATTTTTCTTTATTATTAGGCGAGTTATTTTTAAGCAGCTTCTTAAGTAAAGGGTTAGTTTAAGGTAGTGTTTTAGTTTAAGGCTTTTTATGCTTGTTTATTAATAACTAAAAAGTAAAAAATAGGCACAAGTTTTTAATTTTTAAGCATCTTAACTCTCAAAAGTCAACGAAATAATTTAAAAAAAATTATCATCAAAATCGGTTCAACGGAGTGAGAGTTGAACATACAAAAAAAAATATATACATTTATACGGTCGAATTGAGAACCCCCTTTTTTTCGTCGGTTAAAAAGACACTTTCATTAATGCCAGTTAGTGTGTAGATTAAATGTACATCCTGTATATACATTTGGCACTTAGAACAATTAATAAGCACGCACAAACGGAACGGTCACTTTGTGCTATCTCTAATGAGGTAGTCTAACTCTACATACGTAATTTTATTTGTGCATTTTTGTTCTATCTCCATACAAAATCTGTAAAATAAGGTATATTTAGTTACCATCAATAGATGCAAATTATAACAATCAATTCATTGGTGACTCGTGTATTGAGAAACACTTTTAAATCTTGAAACTGTGGCTTTTTATTTCGATAGAACAAAAAACTCTTCGTCCTGTAAAAATCAACCAATGGTAGATAGGACAAATAAGCACTAAGGCGACGACCTTGTTCTCTAGACAGGCACGTGTGATCGCCACAACAACGCCGCACGGTGCGGCGGACTTGTCGGATTTGCGGGCACAAATCATCTCGTCACACAAATTTATCGGTACGCCTTACACCTTCTCCGCAAGTTTATTTTTGAATTCAGGGCTGCTTTGGCTGGCAATTGGAGCCGAAGTCCTTAAAAGTATTACTTGGCACTTTTAACATACAATCAGATATTTTTTAGAGATAGACTGTCTTAACTAAGTTTCTATTTCAATGATTTTTATTAGATCTGTTTTATCTTCTTTTGAACATAGTAAAAAGTGAATAAACATAACATAATATTCTAACAATAATAATTCAAAAAGTCACCTGCGCTCTTTTTCCTAACATTTTAAAAGGAAGAATTAGAAAAAGTAATTCAATTTGGTAACAGAATATAAGTACCCTGAAAGGTTGCGTGGGAGACCAATTACCATTATACTCATACATGTACGCCGCAATGTTTATGTTTAAGGACAGCCGTATTAGTTTGTTTTACTTTCTTTTCAATCCCATTCAAAGCTTGGGTTCTCTGTACGTGTCAGGTGGATATAAAATGGACGCTTGTCTAATTTAATCTAGACCGATGAGCTCGTGAAGGGTCTAAACATGACACACTTTGTATGTAGGTATCGTATTTTACAAAGCCCTTATAGATTACACTTCTTTAGTGCTTTACAAATCGCATTAAGGTTAACCAGACCCTCTGAATCCTTTACAAAAAATTTGGGTTTATATGTAGTTCTCGTAAATGGGTCTCGGTATCTGGGGGCGCGGTAGTGATCCCGCCAAGACGAGCCAAGCAAAGCTCAAGGGCACTACCTACCTTTTCTCGAAGGGCTTTGTCGTTTTTTTGAACCTTCATAACTTGGGTTTGGCTTTTACCAGATACACAAAATTCTCGAGATATGATACCAATAGTGGACTTATTAAACATATACAGTTTCAATTGCGTAGCTTTTATACTTTAGATTTTATTGATATCTTAAAAACTCCGATTTCGTCACTGACTCACTGATGATCATCAAAATTCTTAGGGTACTTTATGAAGTCCTAGAAAGCTGAGATTTGGTATGTAAGCTAGTATTAGTACACAAACAACAAAAATCTAAAACTTGAAATTTTTACCCCCCAACCCCTTAAATTAGGGGATAGAAGTTTGTATGAGACTTCTGCAAATTTTGATGCTAGAGGTCTGAAAATTAATGATTTAGGGATTCCTTGTTAGAAATAATAAAATCCATGTTTCAGGATTTTTAGGAAATCACACCCCACCCTTTGAATTAAGGGATGGAAATAAGCGCTCGCAAAACGCTTAATGTGTACCCGCTGTGATTGATTGTTACTACAAGAACTATTGTATAACAGAAAAGTAATGAAAAGTGAATAAATTTTTCATCTTACGCCCATGTGACGTTAACGAAATGGCCAGACTACATATTTTGACTAAGATTGTCAATTTGATTTGATTGAATGAATGGTTAAACATTTTTTATTAGTGTATAATACTTTACTAAGTCTTTCACATAATAAAAAGATATTGTAAAGAAATTATGTTTAATATTTAAAATTAGATAATTCGTCGCCAGTTTTGACAACTTCAGCGGAAGACAATTTCAGAAAACAATATAGTCTACATGCAGAGGCATGGATAAATGGTAGTGATACACTCATTCGTGACTTATGACGTTATCACATCCGGCACTAAATAAGGCTGCAGTACTCAACTTGTTTCAACATTTATCGTCTTCGTTGAAGCTGCGTTTATTGCTAACACAAGCCGTTCACTTTATTTTCAGGTTTTTTTTTAAAGATACTTGTACGAAAAATAACAATTTATCGTTTATTAGTTATTCTTGTTCACAAAAGTTGTGTTTGTTATATTTTCATACATTAGCATACTGATATGCAATAGTTAAGAGTTCTTGTAAAGACTTGAGATTTGCTATTACTAACTTTTAAACTTTCGCGTTCCACGATAATACAATTATATTTACGAGAATTAACGCGATCAATAGTTATTACATACCTTTGAATTGCTTGATGTTTCAACCAGGTTGTACCAGCCGTCGTGACAGGCTGACTCGGATTTTTCTCGTGACCATGCATGCACCTGACAACAGCAGCCTAAGTAATAAAGTTCTGATAGCAAGACTTAGCAGGACTTACTAAAGTACTGTTTTGATTAAGATCTGTTTATCAAGTTTTGTTTTTTTTTTTGCCTTTACAGTCTGTATCGAAGAGTTCTATTAGCAGTTTAAATCATCCTCATTACTATTCACAATTTTTTTGTATTTGAATTAATTATTTAGAAAGCGTCTTAAAGCTGCAAAAACGATGAACCTGTAATGAATCTCGCTTATAGAAGCGAATTAATTACAGGATCAGATACAGATACAGATTTCGATCCCTTACGAATTTAGAAATGTAGTTAGCGCACTCGCATGTTGATCCCATTAAAGTAAAATAATAAGTCAGTGTATGAATTTCTTGATATTTTTTCTTCTGACGACATATTTTTCTATTTTTCATTGCTCGTTCACCTGTAATCTATCAGATCAAAAAACATAAATGTGAATATTATGTGTATGGGCAAATCGCTGTCACTAAAAAAAAAAAGGAACTAGAATTTAGCGTCAAGTTTAACCATGTTACAATGTAAATCGTGTGAATGGTTCAAAGTGAATTTGACGAGTTTTTTATGACATAGAATTACATCCATCCAGGATTGGCTCCAGATGAGGGAACTTCTCCACGGTCAACAGTACAGATACGAAACTCTATCTATATATTATTTTTTATATTGAATTATGATTGTCTTAAAGTGCATTATGACCTGGTTGCTGCGCCGAAGGTTGGCTCATTGGTTGACATTACATATACTACATTTTATATACGCGTTGAATTATGATACTCCGTTAGCCTTGGACTATTGGTCTTGGACAGCCTTAACGGGGTTTTGGACACCCTTAAAAAGGACAATATTAATGAATTATAGATTAAAGTAATCTGTTAGTTAATTTAGGTAGTTAATTTTCTATCTTACATTATCTTTACATTAAATTGCGCTTATAAGCAATGTAATAAATATCCTTTAAAAAAAACATGTTGAAAAAGAGTGTCCTTGAAGTTTCTTGCCTGTTCTTCTCCACAGGATCTACATATTGGAACAGGCAACTAGCTTCACGACCGACTTACACTGACCGACTCCTACTCCTGACAATTCAAAAATACCTACAATGAGTTTACTTGAAATACATAATTTTGATTTTGAAAAATTTTGATTTTGCTATAATGTATACTATACATTTTTTAAACAATCGTATAAAACGTGATTGTCAAAAGATTATAATATATATTCGAGATAGCTGCGCCATTATAAAAGAATATGAAGGGTCCTCGAGGGGAATGATACTATTTAACATCCAACCTAACATAATGGCTCATATTTCATCATTTACGAAGACCTATTAAATGCCTTGTATTTATATTTATTATCGCAAAAATAACGGCTCTCATGGGAAGCGAAACAATTTTACTGGGACTTTGAAGTTGCTATGGAAATTTCTAATTTACGCAGTTTGATTTTTTTCAGTTATTGTTTATGTGGCCTAGCTTATACATGTAATATGTTATTTTATAATCATTAAGATATGGCTTATTGTCGAAGGACAATAAACCATATTTGTGTTATTAAACCGACCGATTTCAATTTCTTTATTGCGCAATAATATAATGTATACAGAGTGATCTTAGGTTTATTCTAGGTGGTATATAATGGCGTGCAAATATATTTGGTAGGTACACATGCATATTAATTATAATGTATAAGTTAAAAGAAAAAAAAGCTAACTTAGAGAATGTCAAAATTAATGTTATGTCATGTGGTATATAAATTTAAACTATTTATTTAAAATTATCATTTAAATATTCATATTCATCATAATATTTTTTTAAGTAATAATTCCGTTAGTTCAATCCATAGTAAATAATTTGAGTGGTAGACTAGATATATTTTTTGGTAAATTATTATATAATTTCACACACATGCAATATTATACGCTTCTTTTTACTAATTCTAGCCTTATTGGCGGTAGACAATTTTTTCTTTATGTCGAGTTCGACTATTTTCCCTGTCACTGAACTTTTCAAATAGCTCAGGGTGTTTTTGACAAAGATACACGTATCCGATATAATTAGACATGGTAGTGGTAATATTCGAAATCTTTGAAACAATGGCTCACAACTACCAAGGAAGTCTGCACCACACATTGCACGAACACATTCTTTTTATGCTTTAAAAATTTAATTACGAACGATACATACGCATGATGGGCTACCATTGCAGCATCCAAGTTTACAGTAATTCTAATTTTCTTTAATGCATAAATGAAGTGGTCTATTTTATTCAAAACTTTTTCTATGTGTGGTTTCCAAGTACATAATTGATCTATCGTTATACCTAGGAATACACATTCATTTGTAGTACAGATCTTACAATTTTCAAATCATACTTCAAGTTTGCTAGGTATGGTGTTGTATGTCTGAAATTGGATTATATTTATATTGACCATACTTGACCAACCTTAAGTTATTTTGTTTCAACCAATTAGTAGTGTCATGTGAAGTTGTGTCGATTTGTTTTCTATGTTAGTTGTGTTGTCACCATTAATAATTAACGTTGTATCATCGGCAAACAATGTACAGTCCTTATTAGTAGCGTCAGGAAGGTCGTTTATGTAAATTAGGAAGAGTAAAGGAGCTAGTATAGTCCCCTGAGGTGTGTCATCATTGTTTTGTTTGTATTCAGACCTATAGATTTTTTGTTGGAGTTTACCAATTTTTGCTATTTCGACACTTTGCAACCTTTCTTTAAGATAGCTTCTGATCCAATCATTAGCATTTCCACAAATTCCATAGCGGTATAGTTTATTTAATAGAGTCTCATGACAGACAAAATCAAAAGCTCGTGTCATATCTAGAAAAACACCAAATATCTTTGACCTGCCGTTGAGAGTCTCTGTCTGACTAATACTTCTAACCCGGAGGGGTAGGCAAAGCCGTACAAAACACCCACATTTTGCCAACTTTAATCTGTTACCACTTACGTAGTAGGGGACAAGCCTATTGCCGTAAACTAAACCGGGCGCTTTGGACATTAAAGAATGGAGAATTGGAAACAAATTAATTGGAGAGGTAGTTAAGAAGGGCTGGCAATGGAAGGAAAGGGATATTGCTGTTACAGATGAGTGGGGGGGCGGGGGTTGGAAGTGGAAGCAATAGCTCGAATACCTGTTATTCGAACTGGTTGTTGTCGGTAACTCCAAGCCAATTCAGTTCCAAAACAATTTAACTCCTTCATTCATAAAACAATGTACATTTTTTACATATGCAGGTTTTACTTTCGCTTTACTTCTTAAAACTTAAGCTGTTACAAGCATTTATGATACATACTGAAATATACTGTTTCATCCCAAAGGCACTGTTCATAAAATACTGTTAAATAGTTTAGAAAATGAACCTATTTTAATAAAGGTTGAATCACCAGAAGCTTTATCATAAAATGACACGATCTCAGAGGGTTTTCTTAGAACGACCAGTGGGTTAGACCGATGTTATTATTAATGTGGCTTTGTCAAGGTTTACCTATCCATAGCAGTTTTAAAGTTGGCTTATAATTATGTCATTTAACTGCATCTAAGAGTAATTAGATGATTGTGAGTTATATCTCCTTTGATTACCTTTTCTTTTCATGATTCTTTTATGTTCAAAAAGCACTTAGAATGCGTCTTTGAAGATGAGCTGAAGATGATTTTTTACCATGACAATCCATTTGTTTTATGTTTTATGTCGGCATGAGGAAATACTTTGTATATATACAAATGTACAACAATAAGAAAGCTAAACAGCAATGTCTTTATGAGAGTTAATTTGAACTGACCACACTGATGGTTCGTATGGGTTCTATATTGATAAATAGTTATAGATAGGTACTATTTATCGTAGTATGTACAGTATTATTTATAACAATAGTTTACAATTGTCAAAGTGGTAGAACAAAGTTACTAGTTTTCTACAAGCTTAGAAAAGCTATTGTTATCTGCCAATATCTGGCAAATATTACCACAAACCTTTGTAGCGAATCGTCTCGCCTCGTAAATTGTTCTGCCCAAGGATCTTTGCGCTTCACAACCATCAAATCTAACACTTTATTGCGGTTTTGCGAACATCCACAATGATATTGAACTCGAGCGGGCCATAAAGTGTACCACAGCTTAAACCCTTCAGAAATGTTCAATGCTCAGACTTTATTTGACACTGTCATGCGATTAAGGTTTTCAAACAAACATACTTCCACCCTGAAAGTCCGCTGTTATTGGTGTTTTATTTCCAACACCTTCCAATATTTAAATTAGATAATTATGTTAATCCCTGCACTACAGTCATGAAGTGAAAATATCACTGCAATTATATAAAATTCGTAAATTCATCAGTGAAAAACCTTATAACATCATCTTTAATATATTAGCACTTGTGCCTGCACCTTAATGTTACATCCCCCTAATATTATAAATGTGAAAGTTTGGATGGATGGATGTTTGTTACTCTTTCATGCAAAAACCATAGAATCAATTGCGATAAAACTTGGTATGTAGATAGCTGGAGACCTGGATTAACGCATAGGCTACTTTTTATCCCGAACCGCGGGGTGCTAATAGTTATATTATATATACACCATACTTACTAATAACATTGTCAGATATTTCTTAAAGGACAATGACAGTAAGTTAATAAGGAACTAAAGCGTAGCTTTAATGTAAAATTTAATATTTCAGTTCCATACGTTCATCGTTATTTTCTACCGAATATATTTCTCAAGATCTTATCATTTCTTTTAATTCTCAATAAAATTCCAAGATAAAGGTACGCTACGCTTTTATCTTGGAATGGTGGCACCAATTACAGAGATAAAGTTTGCCTTCAATTTTTAAATTCCTTCTATTTCAAGTTAAATATGTAAGTAAATGTATATATTTTTTGGAGTTGAGTTGGGGAACGTCAAGTTGATAGTTTAAATGACGTTGTGGCATTGCTTGCAACATTATTTTCACATTCTGAATGTTTGTAAAGTGAGTTTATTCGTGATCGGAAAGGTTTGACTATTAGGGAGGGACAAATATTAACCTCCTCTCTTTGTAGCAGCTTGTTTTAAACCGTTCAATTCAAACAAATAGTTCCACCCTAAAACCAAGTGGCAGTGAAGGTGTGTGAGGAAAGAAATAAAAAAGGGAGACACATCATTTGAAATGGGATTTGGTCGTGGATGGATTGAGTCGTGAGTGAGGAAGATGGTTGGTCTTAAAAGAAAAGGGTACTGTTTATTTAATAAGCGCTTTTAGGTACAATCCAGATCTTAAGAAGTCATATGATAATAAAGAGTTCTAGCGTTGCCTTGAAACGTTGCACCCTTTTATCAAAAACCTAATCCTTTCAATCTGTTCAAAGTGGATTGCATTGCTCGAAGTAAATTGCACTTTTATAAAGCTGCAGCAGAAACTTTGAAATATTCAATGATTAAATTAGCTTTTGTCGAAGCTAGCGTAAAACTTTCTTTCGCTTTGAGATTTGACAAATGTATGAAAATAAATTTCGATCCTTCGAATCATTTAAGTTTATTTACACCTACATTTTAAATGTGAACAGTAAAAAGTCCGTTAGCAAATAAATTTTACAAGTTGGCCAAATTATTTTTTAGTGACTGAGAATAGTGTCCTACCAAATATATTTTACGAGGGATCCAAATTTATTTCTAGTGACTAAGAGTGAGTTTGGGTAGTGCCTTAGTCAATAGCAGAAATTCAAAGTCAATCGACAAAAAAAACTTGTCAAGCTAAGTTGGTTGAAATTCAAAATGAAGCAGTACAATAGTACTAAAGCAAGTCATAAATGTTATTGTATGTTAACTGTCAAAGTCTACCTATAATATGTATATATGAAATTTAAATGGGGCAAAAAGCTTAATTTGAGTGTAATCCATTAGTGTAATTCAGCTCAGCACATCATTGAGACGGAAAAATCAAGGCGAAACGAAACGCCACTGTAGACCTGACCGCGATTCATTAGAGCTCGTTTGAAAATAATTGCTTGCGGCGCACTGCCTAGAAATGGGCACTTTAGAAGCTTTTATATCCTAAAAGTACTCGATTGAAGTTTGCACGCCTTACCAATTTATTTAAAACGAATTGCTCAAGTCGTCGCTCGTTAGTGTACCACTTTGAGCAGACGTACTCTTGATTGAAGTTATTTATATAAAGTACTAGCAGCGCCCCGCGGTTTCACCCGTGTAAGTCCCGATCCCGTGGGAATATCGGGATAAAAAGCCTATGCGTTTATCCAGGTCTCCAGCTATCCACATACCAAGTTTCATCGTAATCAGTTCAGTGGTTTTTGCGTGAAAGAGTAACAAACATCCGTCCATCCATTCATCCATCCATCCATCCATCAATCCAAATTTGCACATTTATAATATTAGTGGGATTAGTGAGATAATGGCAAGAACTGAGGCGCACACACACAAGCACACACCTTTAAGTAAATTAAAAATGGACAACAGTGTGGAACTCTTCAGAGCTTTAGATGTTCTGATTTACATTATCAAAACCTCATTATCATATAACTTGCGAAGGCGGTAAAGAGGCTGTTGACACAGATGACATAATTTAAAGTTTCTGTTGTCACGAACTTGATTTGGATTGAACTCTGGACTTCGGGAACATCTTTACTTGTTTGTTGGATTATGACTAATTCCGAATTTATATGAATGGAATATAATGCATTCAAGTTGCTTTTATGGTATTTCTACACAGTAACATAAAAATAATTCAAGAAAGAATTATCAAAGCTGTGCAACGTTAATAAATGCCAAAGCTTTACGCTGTGACGTGGACCATTTCTTGCCATAATCACGATGAATAATTGCACAGTGCTTTATTGCACTGCACAATTAAGTGCTCTAAAGTTATGCCGGTGTAATCATCACGTGTACCCTATTTCTCTCTGTGAGCATGATATTTTGAACGTAAAATAAAAGAATAGTAAGTACGAAGGAAAGCCTAAAAATATTAATGATTGAAGAAAAAATCATTGCTATAAGAAAATTATACTTCTTTCATTATAGGCAATGTAAAGTCAACTTTCCATTGTGCATATAGATACATATAGGTAAATATTTTCTACATGGTTAAAACTTGAAAGGACTTGTTTACAGCAAAAAATGCTAGATATCTAGAAAAGTTTTTGGGGAAAAACTACATTATTGCCTCCAAAACCATATATATTATATTGGATACCTCAACCATTAGCCTAAATTAATGTTAATTATATAGTCAGTCCCTGCACTGACTTACTAACCAAGCAGGCGGGAAGAAGGGCATTTTGTTCCGATTATTAACCTGTAAAGATTTAATCGAAATTCGGCGCCACTCCCCTGTGAGTACGAAAACTGCTCTCAGTTTTCGTACCCACTTTTACGTTGATTCCTTCATATAACTCATTTTCAGATAAATATGATAAATATATTACCGTATTAAAATTGATTACTGTTTCCATTTGAACTGGTTCCAATTTAAAGTAATGGAAAATGTAATTTTTATTTTTTTTATTTTCATCAGCTCTGTACTTGCAACGAGAAATCATCAAATGAAACAAAAAACCCGATTGCGTTAAATTACGAACGAATAAACATGTAAATTGTATATATTTTTGTTATCTTCTTTTAAAACCTTCATTTTGTTACTCCACTAGATAGATAGGAGAAAACAAATTTTAAAACATACATTTTGGATATTAGATACTATTTTCGACTACTACTAGTTCGTACAGCGGACAGACAAAACGTACAATCGCAGAACCGGTCCTAGCTGTAAAAAAACCGGACAAGTGCGGGTCTGACTCGCGCACTTGATGTCAATTTCAACTTAATGCCTCTACGAGTTCCTGAGGAAAGGGTCGTGACAGACATACAGGCAGACAACAAAGTGATCTTATAAGGGTTACTTTTCTTCCTTTTGACGAACGGAATCCTAAAAACCAATAAGTCAGCGATCGCGAAGCATTTGCTCGACTCAGGTTCACTGGAGTGAACCACAGCAACCACGGGTCCTCTCCACCGACCGACATTATTACTCCAGAATCAGCTCTAGAAAGCAGTCAATTATAAAATTTTAACCGAGAAGATGGGTACCGCTTGTCAACATTTTTTCGTTATACAAATGTAATTAGCTTTTATGATTTGACTTCACATCGCTTTCGGCATAATTTAATGTCAGAAATCCAACAAGTTTACAGAACTACACTCATATCCGTAATTAGTGCATGGTGAGGTATAACTAACAAACCGTTTTCGAATTTGAATGAAAATTGGATTAAGTAAATCAATTCCACGTTAAACTTTATTCAGCTGATATCAGGATATACATGATTTATTGTGGCGTTATGATATAATTCACTTATGACATACAAATTAATTTCATTATAACTAAAGCATTAGAATTCATGTGTTATTAAAATGCTTCAAAACATACATTAGCAAACATATTTAGTTGTAGTTATACATATTTCTTTCTTAAAAGATTTTCAAATTATTTACTTCATCTTTTACACATTCTTTGCTTGCTGTTGCTTGCTTGCTTGCTTTTTAGTATGTGTGTTTTTGATTTTTCACCAATAACATCAGTTACGCAACTTACCACATACGCAAACTTACACCTAGATATGTAGTGCGGCGATACGAATATGTCTTTTTACATCGGTCTGGATGTTTCTATGCATGTGTTTAATAAACAACAAAGGTATCTAAATATGAACCTACAATACAAGTAATGCTTAGTTTGAGTCTCCTTGGTCAAAAACGCAACTTGTAAACCAAAATTTTAGTGAAACATACCCGGACACAACACACATAAAAAAGTGATATGTTGGTGAATCGCTTGGTGGACAGTTAGTCATTCAGTTGACAATGGAGATTGGGTTGCTGGGTGTCAATGTTTACGTCCGGCATGTTTATGTGCTCAAAGCATTACTCGACGTTACCTGAAACAAATTGGTCGCCATTTTGACCTGATTTTAAATGTGCCGCTCCTGTTTTGTGGATGTTGTTCTATCAATTCTGTAAATGGTGTCGAGAACTACTCGTAGTATTTCTTATTAGAAAGGTTTTTGTTTGTTATGTATTCCAACTAGACCGTGGTATCATCTGTTTTATCCACAGACCACAAGTAATGTGTTTCAGCGTGAGTAATCATTAACATTGCTTGTACTTTATTTCGCTAGAAATGTGTAGATCGTTATTTGCCCATGGTTAACCCACTAATAATCACTACATATTATAAAAAAGTCCCCCGGTGCGTCTGTCTGTCTGTTCGTGATAAACTCAATAAATACCGGACGGATTTTTATACGGTTTTCGCCAATAGACGAAATGATACATGAGAAAGGTTTAAGGTTTTGTGTAAAATGGCTGAAATATGTAAATGATTGTTGAAGATGTTGGCAAAAATAAATATATGCTTTTCTACCCGTGCGAAGCCGGACCGGGTTGCTAGTAATATATAAATACAGAGGTTCATTGCATGTGTGTTAGTACATTTGTTGTCCATGTCCATTAATACTAAAATGGCGTAATACACGGCTTTGAACGAAATAAAGTATGTGTCACATTTATTTATACGGTATCTATAGTGACTGAGTGCTGCAACACGTATCATCTATTATTTCCGTCTGCATCGATGGCGCTTTGTTTTGTTCTTTACATATGTATCTAGCTTTAGTGCACAGTCACTTTTGTTTTGTTTTCTTGTTTATTGTGTTCAAATATACTGGTGCCGGACTGGCAGCAACTAGAAAATACAGCTAAAAATCTTATCCCACCTTTTCTCACGCTCTGTCTCAGTCGCACAAACATAATTATGAAATGTATGCGTGATCATATTAATTAATCAATGGAAAACTGCATTAGTATAAACTTGACTAAGCCATTTGCTAAAAACTTCAACAGTCACACAATCAAGATATATCCTATTTGAAAACTTTATCATATTGGCAGATTCTGATATGTAGACGAGTACGTCGACTTCGATGAAATATGATGGCACTCCACGCATTAGTAATTAAATACTCGGTTCGTGGTACGAACTCGGTGGTTGTTGAGTGAAAACATAAAACACTTTATTGCTTTATGATTTGATTCAATATTTAAATGTAGTTTTTAAACTCTCTCTTTGTATCTAACAAAGAGATATAAATTATATGTGTAGAGTATACTTCGATATGCATGTGATTCCTAAATATTTCATTTCCAATATAAAGTGAGGGCTACGGCCCAACAGTTGTATATTTCCTAATCAGCACGAGAGCTTGAGCTGCAGCAAGTATAAGAACTTTCATTTTGCAGTGCGGTATTTAGAGCGAGGTATGCCTGAACTTTCTTTGAAGGATAAAAATTCCCAATTAGGTCATCCAACATGAATATAAGTGTTATGTAGGGTACTTTGATGTGAGTACATATCGACACCTAGCATACAATTGTAACAGCACAGAGGGTAGGATTTAACAATTCGTAATAAACCCAGTCTGCTTTGGCTGCGGTGTTTGATTACTGTGTCCCAAACATATCAATAAGAGGCAGCGGAACGGTTTTGTCTGTGTGTTGATTGCAAGCTTGTGAATACCTAGGACATAAGAATATTTCCCTAGCACTAGAATTATCTTTAAAAGTAAAATAAATTATAATTTTGCCAATTTCAGTCTCTCGTTAATATAACACACGACAGCGAGTATTATTTGATCTTTTTTAGGGTTCCGTTACCAGGACCAGGTTAGGGTAACCAAATTGGAACATTTCACAGGTAAATCAAAACCTATAGGGTACTTCCCATTGACCTAGAATCATGAAATTTGCACAGAAGCAAGGTCTCACAACACAAGTAAAGGAAAAAATCCAAAAGTCGTTAATTTATTGTTATATCAAATGTGTATGTAAATCGATGTATGGAAGAGAGAATTTTTAGAAACTTTTAGAACTGCAAAGTTAGCGTTGTCTTTTGCAAAAAATGGGTAAAAAATCTTTAAGAATTGATTCCCGGGATAGGCGTACTTAACATACAACTTTGTTTGCTTACGGAACCCTCAGTGCGCGGGTCAGATTCTCACTTGTCCTGTTTTATTTATGATTTTTTTTTGAACCTGAAGTTGCTGAAGTTCATTTATAGACTTTTTTTACAGTCTAGGTAAATTCGAAATATAAATAATCTAGATTGCAGTTGGAATAGAAAAATAATTGATAGCTATAATTGCTTTCTTGCTAGGCTTTTCAAGTTAGTAGCTGACCTAAAGATATTAATTTCTTTTTACTGAAGTAAATTAGAGATATATTACATAATATTACGGTAAGTATATTATGTAATCTAGACATTGCTTTCTTACTTCAGAAACTTAATAAATGTTAGTAAAAGTTATAACGAAAATATGAAACCTCGCCTCAACATTGTACATAAATTTTCTTATAATATTCTTAAGCTTCGGTATATCTGTATAATATAAGAGACTTGCTCGGCCCAAAATGTACCTTTAAGCAAAATTCATATTTGAAGAAGTCTGACAATAATAAGCTGTAGGTGGACTTTTTCAGGTTGAATTAAATGAAACATGTATTTCTTTTTGTAAATGTCGTTGTAGCAAATTCTTAATTAAGTAATCCTAACTAATATTATAAATGCAATAGTGAGTTTGTTTGTTTATTTTTCTGTTACACTTTCACGTCTTAACTGCTTAACCGATCATCGTGTAATTTTGTATTCACGTTATCACGGGTATAGAAAGGAACATAGGGTACCTTTAGTCCTTAAAAATGTGCTGTTCCCTAACAATACAAGAAATGTGCTGTTCCCTAAGGATACAAGAAATGCTAGAGCCACTGTGATCTATTGGAAGGTTACTTTGTTTAGTTCGTATACCTCATAGCACTCTTAGATTAAGCCCAAACTGATAACGTTCTCGTCGAGGGCTTGTAATACTGCCATGCTGTCGGATAGTATGTGAATCGATTGATCCTTTACCTTCCTAGCAGTGACAGTTGCTGCAGCCAACGAGATATCCAGAAATTTGACCTGGAATACTGTGTTATTTCATGTTGTTATTTAAATAAATAATATATCATGAAACGCGCAAGTTTAAAACTTAGTATTGTTTATTAGTTAGTTTAGTACGAACCGGGCATTATAAATAATGTCATAATTAATCACTTGGTTCATAACCATAACATTTACAACAAAGGAAAATAATAAGTACAGCTTTACTAGCACGTGGCTGAACTGCGCCATTAGAAACTAATCATAATTTTTAGGACACGTTTTCAAAACGTGTTCTAAAAATTATGTTATGTTTGCCAGTTGCCGCCCTGTTGGCCAGACCTGTTCTTGAATTAGAGAAATTATTTTCTTTTTTATTTCAATAATGTCTCACGCTTCTCTTTCTTAACACACCAAGAAATAGGTTTATCGTGAAACAACCACATTTAATCGAGCCTCATGTTACCCTAATAAGAACAGAGACAGAGATCAGTAACAAAAAATATTTATTTAAATAATGGCTTTTATTAATTTACATTTGCAACAAATTCAAAAGGTTTCTCAATTGCTACCATTACTATTTTACTGAAGCGTATGTAACGTTGTATCGAGATTGAGAGAGGACCGGACTGAAGGAGGTGCAATCGATCCTATCAGACGGTGATTGCTACCCGCAAGCACTTTATTACATTGTTGAACTAATCCAACTTCCACTACACACTAACTGTTTTAACTCAATATCAAGATGGTTTTTTGCGGCACTACTGGTAGATTTCACTCAAATGTGCCATCATGAAGAATACTACATAATATGAAAATAAGCAATAACGTCTGTTCAATTTCAACTCGTTCAAACCTAATTCAGAATACGAGTTTCTTTTTGGGTTTGTTATAGTGTTTGTAATTCTTCTCCATACATGTTCTCTTTCACGATAAGATGCTTGAACATGGTCATCACCGATGTTGGTGTTAGTTTTGACAATGCCAGGCTAGTCAAAAACCGACGCCACGTTCTCTATGAAAAGTAAATATAAATAAATTATTGCATGTACATACATATAAATACACTTCATTAACACTATCATGGTATGCTTGAGTAAATATCTAATCAGAAGCTTCCTCACACAAGAAATAGCGATAAACTGCGTATCTCGCCGGTCCCCATGGGCGTTGAAGGCTTTTTGAGGCTACTGAGACAAACACGTTTACATAAAAAGAAATTGTCATTCATTTAAATTTTCGAATATTTGTGCAAATGGGACACGAAAAAGTGTCACCTTTGTTTTCGAGTACTTTCCTTCGAAACCCATACTTTTACTAATGCGTTTGGAGTTTGGAGAGGTATTGTAACGTATCAAGTAATGTATACCTTTTAAGACACATTATATGGCTGCATTTTTCGTTAGAAAACTCTGCTAGCATATTTATTAAATGAGGTATTTTTTTTTTTGCTATTAAACAATATACTCGTATAAAAAAATAAATTGACATTACTTAGCTAAGTTTCATTTCTTACCACGTTCCTTCTTTAAAGTCGGTTTTCTCAGAGAAAAAGAGCAGTTTAATTAAAAGTAGTTACCCAAATTCATGTTCACACAAAAGTAGCACTAATTCACATATATTTTTTACACTTAGATTATATATAGGTCCAGATACCTAATCCGTGCCCCAAAACTGAAGTCAAAAAATATAAGCGACTATTACAAATATAAGCGACTCACTCGTCACACGCGAGCGAACGTTCGCCGCTGAAGTCGAGTCGCTATTTGTAATATTCACAAATGCCTGGTTGTGCTGTCAAATCCTGTAAAATTTATACTAAAAAAAATCATATGTGTCCCAACATCACATTTCATATCTAAGTATTCCATTTGCTAATGTATTTATAAAAATATAACAAAATTTCAAATTAATAAAATAGCGACGCCATTACTATAGATGTTGCCAGGGACGTGAACTCTATTTACCCATAACACATTCTAGCAGTATGTATATTTTTGTTTGCCAAACTTGTTATTCATAGGAAGACGAGAAATATACTTACAGTTAATTAATTTTAGTGAGTACATTGACATTTTGCTATATTCTAAAAAAATTACATTATTGACATAATTTTTCATGGTATTATGTTAATTTTTCTATTGCATCTTAGTTGTATCGTGCTCATAAATAATGTTATTTAAGTAGTGTTGTGTTATGTATATGTTTATGTGTAAGAAGTATCTACAAAATGTTAGCAAAAATAATACATGTTATTTTATATATTTGCCTGCCGGTGTTGCAAGTACCTAGAAACCGACTGGTTTTTTAGTAAATCCCAAAACAAACTAATACGACCATATAATTATAATTTTTAATTTGCCGTCTCGTCCTACAATTCGACAAAGCGTTAAAGCGTTACGCTGTCCTTCGATCACAAAATTTTATTCTTCATATGTTTTTCATACCAAAACCGACTCTTTAGTAGTAAACTCCAAAAAAACGTTTTGAAAAACAAACCAAAAAATATTGTTTTAAATAAATAGTTCCTACTAATTCGTTTCTTCTTTTCCTGGTGCCTCAAGCCGCTGACAAATAATAGAATATCTATCGTGTCTCATTTATGACAGTGACTGAAATAATTATAACGCATGTTATTTGATCAAATAAATTAATATTACAGTATTAGTATATTATTATTAGTCTTTATTTAATATTACATTTAAAAAAAATATTATGTTTAATAAAAAGTCAGTAAATTTTGGGGTAACTTCTATGCGCTGGTAGTAAAACCATCATGCACACAAGCACAAATATTGTACGTAGACACTTGCGTTGGGCGGGGTTTACTCACACAGCTCCAAAAAGTGGCTTCAAAGTAAACGGTGAGATTTGTACTGGTCACGGTATCTGGACCTATATATAATCTAAGATTGTACATTTAAATTTTGTAGTTAAAAATTAAATTTATAGGAACATCTGCAAAAAACGAATACACGAAAAGATTCGATATCTAATGATATCTATACTATAAGTATAATACGTTTATCAGTGCGAGATTTATTATCTAATACTACTCAGTATAGATAGTAAATACCTTTTTTAATCCTTTAATCGATACCGCATCCCTATTTCTGAATCCAACATCTCTGCGTGCGTGTAAAGAACTAAAATAATTTTATTCAAATGTACTTTCTTACATTTTTTTGTACAAAATACTGTTTATGTTCGAAAATAACGGAATGAATTAAAGTAAAACTATTATTGTTTTAAACTTACTGACCGAGGGATTTTCTATCAGTTGGTTTTGTAAATTTTTACCCACAAACAGCTTCGTGATCTTCTTCCCTCTTGCATTGTTACAACCATTATAGTTCCTAGCTTAATGGTTTTTTTGCCATATCCAAGATTGTTCAATGTTTTATATGAATCCACGAATATTATTTCAACCGCAAATTGTAGTAGCAAATAAAAAATGTATTATGAAAAGAATATTATAGAGTATTTTATTTCAGATTCGCCTTTTATGTGTTTTCACTGCCTATTCTATAAAATGATTGAGAAAACAGGCCAAGCATGTTATGTTGTAAATGATAAAGATTAATTCGCAGTGCTAGCTAGGAGTATAAATCTCTGCATTGTATAAAAAAAAATCTTTTCTGCCGTCTGTACGCTTAGATCTTTTAAACTACGCAACGGATTTTAAATCTTTTTTCACCAATAGATACAGCGATTCAAGACGAAGTTTTATACGTATAGTTAAATATTGTTTTGTGTTAATTTGTATTATCATATAACGATAATTGTTCACCATATTGGTATCTACATTGGACCCGTGCCAAGCCGGGGCGAGTCGCGAGTTACAAATAAATTATTATTCCTTAATTTAAAGAATGAATTTCTAATATTTTTTTTTGCTTTAATATTCCAAAATGTTCTATTTAAACTTGTGATCAAAATCACGAGTCTCTAATAATACATATCGTCATTTGATGACATTGTCCACTTCGGTGAATGAATCTTCTCGCGGCTGTTTAGTATCTTAAATAGCACTGTATCTTTTCAGACTTTATTCCGAGTTGCCTCGGGAGAGGAATTCTGTCCGATAAGCCCCACCCATGATCTTTATTTATAGCTATAAAACTCGGCAATTACGTTTGTCTATCTAAAAACTTCGTCTTATGATTGTGTTTAGACTGAATTCATCTATACCTACTAATATTATATATTATAAAGCTGAAGAGTTTGTTTGGTTGAACGCGCTAATCTCAGAAACTGCTGGTTCGAATTAAAAAAATCTTTTAGTGTTGGATAGCCCATTTATCGAGGAAGGCTATAGGTTATATAATATCAGGCTATGACCAATAGGAGCTGGGGGGTGACTTACCCTTCGCTGATAGGAGAGGAAGAATCGGGCCGGAATGTCTAGCTGACACACGTGGCTTGAATATCTTCTCAAATTCCTTTCTTCGCCGGCTCTTGAGTTGTATCACCACCAAGATGTTTTTATTGTTGACAGGGAACACTCGCGTGTGGTTTTAAATTGATTTAAAGCGATTTAGTTATTACTTTATGAGCGATTAGCGTGAACTTCAATGCGTGCGCGTCGATGGTTTTTTTGCGAGAGAGAGAGAGAGAGTGGGGGAGCGGAACGTGAAGGATGTATATATATATAACAAGGATGTAGGATTAGGTGGGGCGTGTTGCGTTCGGAAATGTGTAAATGAATGTTTAATGCCTATGTAGTATAACTTTATCCTATAAATGTGTGAATTAAAAGTATGATATAATTATAGCGTAATTGGCGTTTACAGAAACTAAGCAGTGACCATAAACGCAGGTGAAACTGCGAGGACAACTAGTAAATAATGCAATTTTTAATTAATACTATTAATTAATTTCAGATCAATAATAAAAGTTAACGGATGTCTGGTTCATGGTCATGTTATTAATAATAAACATGATGATATTAATTTGTCTGATGGCAGTCACTTCACATAAAATATCGAAGTTCGGCCGTATTGTAGTTAGACTGAAAGCCGACCCCAACTTAGTTGGAGAAAGGCGCGGAGGATGATGAAATGTTTCGAGGAAGCCCGACTAGTTTCAAATGGTTCTTATATAGTGTCATGCGCTGCACATGGGCATGAGTCAAGAAGTCGCTTTATTCTAAAAGGTTCAGACTTTAACCGAAGTGAATACCACTCACGGAACTTATTATTCTTAAATAAAACATAAAAAAATCTAGAGCTGAAATATTTATTTCTTGTAAAAAATGAATTAATTTCCTAGAAATATCCTTCGTATACAGCCAATACGAATGGAGTTTATTACAATACTTTGCACATAAAATTGGAATACACTTCTAACTTCTATATTAAATTTCCCTCGCTCAGATTTATTCGGTGTTGGCGCATCTCCAACTTGCTGCCGGACTATTGCATCATTCCACAAGCCGTGTCTTACAATAATTCTTCGTAAATTTCTTGTTATGGTGATGTTAGAAAGTTCTATGTTTACTTCAAATAAATAATGAATTATTTATTTATGTTTTTGTCTAACCCGTATACTAATATCGAGTTTTTTTAAAATAGCACTTTGATTACCTTTTGAAAGAATCGTTTCAAGTTTCATATTTATTAGGAGGTGAATATCACTCACTTTTTCTCTGCGACTAGACGTTGTCCTAAAATAATTTGACATAAAAACTAATTTTATTATTAGAAAACTGTAATTAACCTTCGCAAAACCACTATAAAAAGAAATTATTATAAATGTGCAGTAATAGACGTAGTAGTAGTGTAGTACACTTGGATAAAATAAAATTCGTTGCACTACATAGTATAAAACAAAGTCGCTTCCTGCTGTCCCTCTGTCCCTATGTATACTTAAATTTTTAAAACTACGCAACGAAATTTGATGCGTTTTTTTTTAATAGATAGAGTGATTCAAGAGGAAGGTTTATATGTATAATACATGCATAATATATTAGAGAAACACTGATAACTTTAGAGGTTTCTAATGTGATGTCGTAAATAAACACATTTTTTGTGCGCTTACATTGCAAATGCTGGCTGAACCCTACGAGATAGTTCAAAATAATGTACTACATTATTATATACCTTAAAAAGGTCTACAAAAAAGTCCGCGATGATATATGTCTATCTCTTAGGGATTACCCACAATAACCATTTTTTATTCTTTACTTTTTACGAGAAATAATGGCTTATTTACGAAGCGATTTTAAGCAAAACAGCGTAAATCCTTATCCAATTAATAAGTCGTAGGGTCAACCTTTCAATGTTGCAGTTTTAGATTTGAGCGTTGAGTGTTTTTCACGTGGCCAATTATATGTCGCTCTTTCAAGTGTAACCTCTGAAGAAAACATGTTTGTATTGTCTTATGACAAAAAAGCTGTGAACGTTGTATATAAAGACATTCTGTAGTATATTTAGTATCATCATTGCACCCGTGCGAAGCCGGGACGGGTCGCTAGTTTTAAATAAAAGGAATATTCGTAATTAAGGCTGAGTACCTATAAACCGAGTGATTTAGATTTTAGTGACCTAAGAAGATATATTAAAAAGAGGGAATCCGTGTACATAAATAAGTATGTTTAATTAAGAGACGATCTATTCTAAAGAGACACATTTAGATAAGTTGCAGGGTGTATTGAGGCTATTACTGTGTGAATATAGTCTTATGAATAATTCTGTAAAATACAGAGACCACCTGTAAAAGGAATGTAGAATGTAGAATTGCAGATAACCACGTACTAAGATGTGTTTTTGACCCTATGTTTATTTCTACCATAGGGAAGCACGCGCCAGTGATACGACTGCTGTGTTACAATTGTCTATAGGTATTAATGACCACTTTAGAAGAACTGTTAGTTTATTTGTCAGCATTTAGACCTTCCCTTTTGTAGTTTAAACTACCGACAAAAGTAGCTGCTCCCTGTTACATCCTTCGCCACACCCTCGCGTGTACAAATTTATATATTTTGCGCAGAAGCCTAATTATTTTTCCAAAATAAAAGTAGCCTAAGTTACTTCTTATAACACCAGCTATTGGCCAGTGAAAGTTTCGTGGAAATCGGTTCACCCGTTCCGGACATTAGCCACAAGAATCAGACAGAGAGACATACAGACAAAAATTCAAAAAAATGTTTTTTTATGCCTAGGTATCGTGCTAATAACTGCATGAGAGAATACTATTTTGACATTACGAATAGACACTTAAATTTTATTGATTTGTATGTATTGAGTTTTGCTGTAATTTATTCTTTGTTAAATGAAAGATTTTTGGTGACCTGTCCTGACCTGACTTGTTCTTGTTGTAACCCAATAATTAATTCAATACTTTATCTTCACTTTTTACAGTAAATTATGGAGATTTAAGAGAATGTCGCTCATTCCAAGCCTACGATTACATACGATTTAGAAAATCGTGATATTCTTAAAATATTTTTTCTTAATACACTATTATATGTTTTATTAACTTTTTTTTAAATCGAAGTCGAGTTCTTATCCTATGTAACATACATAGGATAAGAACTCGACTTCGTCAAGACTCGGGAGTAAAACGATCTCAAAGTATTTTGTTAGAGTTTGTGCGTGTGATTGTGTGAGTAGCATACTACGTGCAATAGATCGCTTACAATATATTCACACTGTGCATACGACTGTTTCTGTGTGGGATCAGATTTCAAGTACGCTACATAACAGAGATAGTATTACAAACTCAACCAACACTCATAAAGTACTGTCACTCGATTATGAAATGAGATAACGCTATTAACGCGTTTGGCCCAGCACTGCAGTGTCGTAAGGTGAGCACGTTATGATACAATATTTTCTTATACAAAAAGTTCTGCTCTTCGTAAGCCCAATATTTTATTTGTTGTGGCCATAGATGTTTAACACTTGCAAGTCTTGTGGCGTAAAAGTGAACGCCTTGTGAATAAACAAATTAGTACGTTTCTTAACCTAAACAACCTTTTAAATCCTTTCCAGTTTGGCTTCCGTCCAGGACATAGCACTACTACAACCTTTATCAATATTACAGATGCCATTTGATCAGGTATGAAAAACGGCTATCTTACAGTACTCTCTTTGTTGGACTTCAGCAATGCATTTAACACTGTCGATTTTGACATACTATTAGCCATGCTCCGCTTTCTTAACATATCTCCAACGGTGCTGGATTGGTTTCATAGTTACCTGTCTGGCCGCCGGCAACGTATTAGAATCGAAAAAACCTTTTCTTCGTGGTGCAATACCTCTGTTGATGTGTCGCAGGGTGGCATTTTATCCCCATTACTCTTCACAATATTTATTAATTAGTACCTCCTCTAAGCTTATATCATCGTACCACCTTTATACTGATGATTTGCAAATTTACAGATACGCTCCTGTCGGACAGCTATCCGCAGCCATTGATAGTATGAATAATGATTTGGCGCACAGATCTGATTAGAGTTCTGAACATGGACTCACCGTAAATCCTGAAATAGCTAGGTTATTATAGTTGGAAGCTATAGATTAATTTAAAAAATTTAATGGTCAAGTCTCTAACAGGCTACTTTTAATGGCAAGATGGAAATGGCGGTTAAAAACCTGGGGCTTCACATTGACAAAACATTGTCCTGAGGTCCCCAGTTACAGGAAGTTAGTTGTAAAGTGTTTGTATCAATAGAATCCATGAGAAGATTACGTAACTTTCTTTCCATTGACACTAAAATTGCACTGGTTCAATCTCTCCTTCTACCGATCCTCCATTACGCAGATGCCAGCTTACGCAAATATGACCACATTTCTGAATTTCGAATTAAGCTCTAGTGGCTCCCTATACGGCTTCGCCGGAATGTTCATATCCTCATACTACTTTACAATATTTTGAAAATCCTTCTACTCCTATCTATCTTAAAAAACGTTCGAGTTTCGAGTTCCTAAATGAAACACATGTGAGGCCCCTGTGGTCATCAGAAAACCAGCACCTGAAAATGCCACTGCACTCCACGAATTTTCTCCACAAATCTTTTAAAATCCATGCAGCTCGCTTGTGGAATGCATTTCCTGAAACTGTGAGACGTGATCAATCGCTAAACATTTTTAAAAAATTGGTAACTGATCACTATTTGTCCTCATAGTTAGTCACTGACAATATTGGATAAATGTATATACATATTTATTTAATATTAGTATGTGTATATGTATGTCTATTCGTTTATAGTAATTTTATATTTATTTGTGTTTGAACCTATAAAATGTATTTATGCATTATGTATCTATTTTCGCTTACATTCGTATAGTTGTTGTCGTTTGTTCGTGGGAGAGCCATGCTTCGGCACGTATGGGCTGCAATCTCACGTATAATAGCTATACTAGTCCTCAGTGTAAGGTGACAAATAAAAATCATAGAATGAAAATTAAAATTTTACTGGAAAAATTGTAAGTATGCACAACCCTATTCTAAAAACAGAATATTATTAAAACTAACACTAGGAATGTGAAAAGAACGCAGGGGTTGGACAATATCGTTTTTTTATACAAACTAACGAGTAAAGAAATTTTGAAAAACGATTTCAAAGAAGAAATCCTTAAGAAATTTAACATTTATAGCAAAAACTTCACGTTTATTTCCGTAAAGCCGTCTCGCAACTTGTTTGCTGAGTTTAAATTTCATAAATCAGACTTTACGTAACTGAATTTTCGAAATTATTTCGTGGATATGAATAAAAGAAACACTGTGAAGTGGAATCAGATTATTAAAATAATATAGTACATTTTCACGCGCGTCTTTTCAATAAGGTACGAAGCTGTTTTATTTTTTTACTGTAAACTGTACTGTTGACTTATCATCAGGATGGCCATATGCTTTCTTGCCAACTAGATATTTTCATATATGCATTACGTAGCTTCGAGTCATTTACAGTCAAAATAAAGTGCATTACAAATTCTTACCCGACCTATCAATCTGGTCACACTCTTTTCGGATGGAGCAGGAAATACAAAAGATATGTTTATATAATACAGAGCAAAGCTGGCCACTAACAAATATAATAAAAATTACAATTTAATTTACTGTGTTGAATAGAGTCTATGTTCTGTATAAACATCAATAACTAAAATGTATCACAAAATATCAAAGCAACTCCCGCTACTGTTTTCATTTTAGTTCAGTATACAAAATTGGCGAAGATTTAATTGTCCGTCCATCTCGGATGTGAGCTACGGACAAATTTATATAAAGCTCTGCACTTTATGATACACTTGCATTCGAGTGCTCGGTAGAAGGAACATTATCATGCGCTTTATCAACCGTTTTGTGAAACTGAGTCGCTAAACTTAGTTATACTAACAGTTTAAGTGTGGAGACGTCGTGTTTGAAGTTACGGTGATATCACTATTTGTATTGCGCTTAGTTTGTAAAAGTGCCTCTTTTTTCCTTTGCTGCTTTTACTTCTTTGCTTAGACTATCGAAGTAAACATTTTTTGATGCCTTTAATAAGTACGTCTATGAAAACTTGATTTATGTTTATAAAAATAAAGCCCAGTTTAAAAAAAAAGTGATGTACACTTATTTATTTTTATTATTTTAACACACGTCATAAACATTAACTTATTAAAACTGCCTCTAAGCTCCAAAAAGTTAACAAGTCGTCAGGGTCAACTTGTGAATTTGTCCAGACAAACTTCAGTTTGTCTGGACAAATTAAAATCCATAGAATGTTATATGAACTTATTTATTCTCTTATTTACTGTCCTTTACGTTTTTCCTTTCATATTTTAAATTATTTTAGTTTTTAGTTTTAGTAATTTCACTGCTTAATTTTAGTTTGCTTACTGATCATTTTAATATTATAATAGCGCACGATAAAACAGTGTTGTATTATATTATTTCACTAAATATGTTTTGTTAAGCTACCTGGTGATGCATTAGAGTGGCCGTGAGATTTCCGATTTCTTCTCACAAGGCTTAACTACTTGGGAATGGCTAGTTATAGATCAGATAGCGATCTTATCTATTTGCAACGCGGTATTTTTTATTTTTAAATATTATTTGTTTTACTTATCACAAAGCAACCATTTGTTGCGGTGACATTGTGTTGAACTATCATTTAAGTTTAAAAAATAATACGTTTTTAAACAATATGACTTTGACTTTCGGTGAGAAGAGTATATGTACGGGAAAGGACATATATTAACTAATCAGCAGTAATTTGACTACATCATTTTACACTATACATAGAAAAGTATTCCTGAATCATTGTCGTTAATCAAGTAAACGTTCTAACATTTCATCTATTTATATTTTATCTTAGGACAGATCTTTATTACACAGTTTGTGTTTTAGTTATAGGCCGTTTTTATGTTTAGTAAATTATGTTTGTGCTACTTAATATAAATTTATTGGGTACATAAATAAATGACAGAATTTTTTACAGTAAATAGAGTCGTTTCGTTTGTATAAAAGATCTGCGCCTTATCTATAAGTTTATTGCTGATGCAAATACGAATGATAGAACAAAATACCTCACACACGAATACCAACATCATTATTTATATTTTATACGCCAACTTAAAAAGTAAAGCTTCTCTTATAAGAGCAGCTGTATATATATTAATTACTCGATTTTCCAAGGAGATAGTAGCGTATATAAGCCGAAAGTGCTAAACGTACATATCTACGACTATACTACGAGCTTCAAAGGAAATACGATTTCAATCACGTGTGTGGTTCGCGAAAGTCTGATTAGTTTCGAACTCCTTTACCAAGAGATAAAGTGACAGTTCACTTAAGTGTCAGTCGAGCTGGTTGGGATTGGGACAACAATCTAGTATCCGTGCGAAGCCGGGGCGGGTCGCTAGTATGTCTCTATTTATAAAATTTCCTGTCACATTGTTTATCCGCGATAAACTCCTAGCCTAATGTACCGATTTCAACGAAATTTTGCACACTGACTACAGTTTACACCAACTTGTGAGATAGGATAGTTTTTATCTTAATTTAAAGTCACAATATTTCTTTATTGCAACAAACTTATTACTATCTATATATATACAAATCGATATGTGTATGAATGTTCCTTATGGACTCTAAAACGGCTGGACCGATTTTGATGACATTTTCAAGTACTCTCTAGATTAGTCCAGCTGGTGATCCTGTGACGTTTGGTAGTTATCAGATCAACTTTTGTTTTTTGTTAATTGGCAATGTTTGCTTCCCGTGCGAAGCCGGGGCGGATCGCTATTAGTGAATAAAATGAACCTACCCAAGATTGTAGATAGTGTTTATCTTTAATAGAGGCAAAGGCAGATTCGTGCTTTAAACAGAATCCGACTCGGGCAGAATGGAGTAACAAACCTCGCTTCACGCAAGTAACGTTGGATGAAGGATAAAAGATTTACAAGGCGTTTGTAAAGAGGCTAGTATTATGAGTGCCACTCCAGTCATTATTTTCTTGACAAATCCATTTCTTTAATGAAGGTTGGTGTTTTTTAAATATTTTATCACTACGTCATTCGTTAGCACACGGTTGATCAAAATAAATTAAATTCAAGAATAGAGTAGTGTTTGTATATGGCATGTTATCAATAAATTGCGTTCCACTATTTTACTTAACAAGGTTCAAATGTTTCACAGCGAATAACAATAGCTGAACAAGTTATTCTAAAATATGACGCTGTTGTTGTTAGGGATATTTGCCGTTTTGTCAACAATGCAAAAATGTTGCATTCTGAAACGTAGCGCATGCCACTGAGATATTTCATTCGTTTATTGTGATAACATTTGGAATTGTTTATTTATTAATTGTGTCGTCGCCACATCAAAAACTCTTATTTATTTTATTAAAATTAGGGACAAACTATAATAGATGATAACACAGTTCACTATTAAATAAGAATAAGTTAATAGACATTATTTTGACTGGTTATACCGGTAACGCAATGGTATTGGTCGATTGATAAATATTAATGGATAGTGGGGTTATAAAAAGGGTAGGAATAAGTTCAGAACATTGTCTTGAGTGCGAAGAGTGGTACGAACAACTTGGCAGGTACTGTAGTTAGTGATTTTCATATTTTATATCAGTGGTTGTGAGATTGTTTCTAACAGTTGAAATACAAAATCCATGGATTTTACTGACCTGTAAAGTCGTGAAAAAAAAGTGTGGAGGTTGTTTATGTGGGTACTTGTTGGGTTGAATGATATTTAGACTTCTTGAAAGATAATATATGGTTATTATATTTCCAACAAGCTGCACTCGACATGCGTTGCAATGCCATTTTTTTCTTATTTAGACAAGGAAACCTCGCGGGCGTCCAGAACACCTTACCAAAATTTCATCACAATGTGATCAATGGTTTTGGAACGCATAGAGCACAAACATACAAACATTGACATTTGTTTATATAGATATATACTGATACCACTTATAAATATATATACTTAAATTATGAAACGACCTAACGACGACGACTAGAGACGACTGCTTAGGGCAATGTAATGAGGATCGTTATATCAAAATCTTAACAAAGGCGCTACTCAAATTTTAATACTTAATTATCACTACAGTGCCGCTACAAAAAGGCTGGTCCTACATGGTTCACTTGCTTTAAAACTTCCTCACTATCAAATAAATTACTTTTTTGTACTTATTAACAGTTATTACACATTTACACTTACACACCTGTCAACTAGAACACGTTACGTGAATGAAAGTGTGAATCTAATAATTTGGTAATTAGAGATTACTTTCTCTAATACTATGATTTGGAAAAATGTAATAACTGCTAAAGAATCGTCACCTAACTTACCTAAAGCGTAGTTTATCATTTATTTGAAATTCCCGGCTTTGATTCACAAAACACCTGGATTAAAACACATTGCACGCATGGTAGTAATATTGCTAAACAAAGAGCTACACGAAACTACCATTTATCTTTGTCCATGGATCCGGTAGCCAACTTCCCTTGTTCAGGTATTATTTTATCCCTCGTACAGGTATTATAATTAATGTCTTTTATTTAATGTAAACAGACATTATAAGTATAGATAGGAACAATTTTTGCTTATGTTACTTACTGGATGTGTGTGTATGAATTCAATTTATAAAATAAACTAATGTACTCGTAACCTTAACCCAATAGCACATATTACTAAGTAGTTACTACGTAATCAGTAGTATCACTATGTTGCTTAGCCAAGCTTAGCCTTGCCTCGAATTTGGTTATGGCATTTCCTATAATCGTATTCCGTTATTCATCATAATCCGTTCGTGCATTGTTTCGATTCTCGATCGAGTTGGTACATACAAATTATTAAGCTAATAATGAATAGTATAAATCCGATTGAGGTAGGTAATAATATACTCGTACTCTGATTTTTTAAACTCATTGTATAATGTTTTTAAGATACACGAACCACACATATCTACTTGTTAGTGATTGCTTATAATTGAGAAACGGAATACGAAGGTCATGGTCAAGGTTCATGTGTTTAAGCTACCTGCGACTCACCTGCGAACCGTTCTACTCATTTGCTGAGCATATTGGTGATCCAGTCTATGAGCACCTCTCTCACCTTGTGCCGCTCCAATGCAGGTCGAATATTAGTAAAATGAGTTCTGTCGAAGGCTCCCTCTATATCAATGAAGGTCCCAAGATAGATACCCTTTTGTTATACAGCTGCCTCTATGTTTCCTTCGTTCCGATGAAGCGCTGATTCTGTAGATTTACCTGAACTATAAGTATTGCTGGTTGCTATGTAACGGTATATTTCTAAGCGTTCCTTCTCTCAGCTCTCTTTTACACAGTCTCTCCAATGTCAAGCATGAAGCATGTGAGACTGATTGGCCTAAATGATTCGCATATGTATAATCATTCTTACCCGGCTTGGGGATGAATATCACTTTCACTTCCCTACATCCTTTAGGGACGTACCTCAGTGTAAGGCACACTTGTAACAAGGCATACAGTATCCTAATGAGGGCCTGTCCCCCCCACTGAAGAAGTGCAGGGAAAATACAATACAAATACAAATGCTTTATTTGCTTTAAATAGGGTACATTATAAATAAAAACTTTTGAAAAAATAAAAATAATAGGAGCACAAGCCCATTTAGCCATTAAGTGATGGCATGAAACATTTTTTTTTTCTTTTAGACTAATTAATTTAATTAAGAATATATGTATTCACTAAATTATGATATCATTAAGTAAAAAGATTATCATGCTAATAAAGGAAATAATAATTCAATAATAAACCTAAATATAAATTAATTTCAAATTACAAATGTCATAATATTTGATATGAATACAAATTAGTTAATAACTACTCCTACAACCACTCTACTCACAATAGGAGAGATTTTCTTTTGTGGAGTAGAAGCAGTGTTCTATAAGCCAAGAAGTAAGACATTGTACAAATTTGTTCATTGGCAGTTGTTTAAGATGGCCTTATTTTTTCCCTCTGGGTAAGTTATTTAGCCTGTTTAAATAGATGTGACTGCTGTTTCACAAATTTTTCTACTTCAATAATATATAGACAGAGGTAATGGCAGTTTATTAGGTGTTGAACTTCTACACACTGACGCCTATTTTCTTAGTAGGTTTTCACCCAATTGAGCTGGTCCTCTAATACCATTATGTTCTAGCTTGGTTAATAACAAATGATGTGAAACTAGGTCAAATTCCCTAGACATGTCATCATTTACATTCTGCAGTACATCATTCACCAGATGAAAAATTGCATACCTAGTGGACTTGTTCTTTTGAACCATCACCATCTGGTCCAGCCGCTTTGATTGGATGGAACCTTTGAAGAGCCATTGAACCTTACCTTCGGTTGCGATCTACTCCTCATATTGTGCCAACCTTGAGTTGTTGGTGTATTTGATACATCGTCATACCAATTTACTGCCTGTACTAACTCGCATCCTGGGCGGTATGTTTCTAGTAGAACGCGGTCAGTTTCTTCTGGTGATATTGTGTATAAGTTGTCGGGTTTCCGAAGAGAACCAACTCTCGACATAGGTTCTTGAGCTAGGAGCTTCCTTACCCCCCTGGGGTCGCCCATATCGCGCGGCGCAACAAAAGCTCCGCGCGTTAGGCCCCCCCCTTACGGAGACTCTCCAGCCCAGCTTCCTGCAGGAAGTGGTTGAGGGCCTTTTCCCGCAACGGGTGGAGCACGTACCCCCGTCGATGGCCCCCTTGGCCGGAGACGACGGGGAAGACGAGGAGGATGGTGTTCTACCCGTCACGGAGGCGGAGGTAGGGGCGGCTGTTCTACGGATCCGTTCCAAGAACACCGCCCCCGGGCCAGACGGGATCCCTGCCCGAGTGTTGGCCCTGGCCCTCGACCACATGTCCGACCGCCTCAGGGAGGTGTTCGACGATAGCTTGGCGTCCGGACGCTTCCCTGACTGCTGGAAGAGCGGGAAGCTGGTACTTTTAAGGAAGCCGGGACGGCCTACCGACTCGGTCGCGGCCTACAGGCCCATCGTGTTGCTGGACGAGGCGGGTAAATTGTTTGAGAGGGTCCTCTCTGCCCGCATCGTCCGGCACCTTGGCGAGGTCGGCCCCGATCTGTCGGACGCCCAATTCGGTTTTCGAGCGGGGCGTTCGACGGTCGGTGCTGTATTGCGCCTGAGGGCCGTGACCGAAGAGGTAGTGAGCTGTGGCGGCGTGCTGTTGGCGGTGTCGTTGGACATCGCCAACGCGTTCAATAGTCTGCCATTCAGCTGCATCAGGGAAGCACTCCACTATCACGGAGTGCCAGGGTACCTGAGGCGGCTAGTGGCAGACTATTTAGAGGAGCGTACCGTCATGTACGAGGACCGAGATGGAGTTTTGAGTCGTCGGCCCATGTCGTGCGGTGTTCCGCAGGGGTCTGTCCTTGGACCACTCCTGTGGAACATGGGATACGACTGGGCCCTTCGAGGCGACTTCCCCCCCGGGCTGGGCGTAATTTGTTACGCCGACGACACGTTGGTCACAGCCCGGGGGGTGAACTTTCAGGAGGCGGCGCGCCTGGCCACCAGGGGAGTATCAATGGTGGTCGGGCGCATCGAGGCGCTACCGGCCGTCATACGCTCCATGGCCGGTAGCGACAGGAATTTTACCGCGGTCGCGACCTTCTGTGAGGACGTCATCTCGCAGAAGGAGGCGGCGGAAAGGGTTCGGGAGGACGATCTCCACTCGGACCTAATCCGCCGCCGGCGAACCGGGCGGCGGAGGCGCGCATACCAGCGCCTCATGCCGCCCTGAGTGTGGCCGCGGGTGGACGGGACGGGTTTTCCCTTCCACCCGCTGTAGTGGCCCCCCGCGAGGAGGCGGCGTCCGCGTGTGCCTGGACGTCGCCTAATTGAGAGGATTGTACCCGAAGGTGGTGCCCGCGCTTTAGCGGGCAGGCGCTAGGAGGGTTCCGGATGTCGTAATAAAGCTGTTCCCGGATCCCTCCTACTTAAGGCGCAGTACGGCACACCGTGTGGTTTTAGTCGGTTCGATTCCGACACACCGCCCCACCGAAAACCCCGGTGGGGTGACGGCCCGAGGGGGTTTCCACACGCACAAAAAAAAAAAAAAAAAAAAAGGAGCTTCCTTACCCGGTTTGCTTGGCCGCAGGATACAATATTGCTGCAGAATTTTCTCCATCCTGCTTTACTATGGAACCTGACACGTTTTTTGTATTCGTATTTGGTGGCCTTATAGGCATCCCAATCCACCTCAGCGCCAGTGTTCATGGCTCTGTTAAAGGCTCTTTTTTATGGTATAGGGGTCAAACGAGCAGACGAGTCACCTGATGGTAAATTACTACCGCCGCCCATGGGCACCTCCAACTCAAGAGTCACAAGTGCGGTGCTAGCCTTTAAGCTAAGAGTAGGGGAAGGGGGAAAGAGGGGTAGAGGAGGGGAGAGTTAAGACCTCCGGTAACCTCACTCACTCGGCAAAAAGCAATGCAAGCATTGCTTCACTGCCGGTTTTCTGTGAGGCTGTGGTATCGCTCCGGTCGAGCCGGCCCATAAGTGCCTAAGCATGGCTCTCCCACAGTCACATACTTCTATCTAACAGTATCCGGCAGATGTACCTATAATGCTTAAAACCCTTAAAAATTCGCATACTTCACAATTTGTTACACCTAAGACCTAACTCCTGTATTATTGACGCCAATAAAGATATGTTGCAATTGTATGAGAATATAAGACAAGAACAAACTTATTAGCGGTAACTTCATACTTATACCAACTTTTAAACCTTTAGGTTCCATGATCCATAATTAATATCATGTTTGGAGTAAGACTTCTCGCAAACCTACGATATACGATAACAGACATACTCCATTCCGAATCTATGCAGTGTAAACACACCAGACATAAAGGTTCACAACATCGTGGGTACACCGAAGGATGTCTTGCTGTTACAAACTCCAGGAGTTTATTAAATAAATTGCAGCTGCGGTAGTTTCCACATAGCCCAAACGAAGTGAACTATTACTAAAAGAATCAAAGAATATATCAATGCTGTGAAGATCCGTCTGATTGCAGAACATGCACCAGGCACCAATCATTGGATTAAATTTCACCGTACGGTAAGTCCTCTCCACCGAACGTCACCTTAAATCAAGAGTTGTACGTAAAGCGATTAAAATTAAAAAGCATAAAACTTTCAATAGGGAAGATGGTTTTAAATTATCTACATCGTGGAAACCCGTGATAAAATACATGCCACCTCGCTTTCATGCGCAATCGGATTAACAGCGTAATAGTGACACGTCAGTTAACTTACAGAATGGGGACACTGTTAGTATAGTATGCCATGGTACATTGCGAAACGAAAATATCAACGAGTGGATAAAGAACCTTGTTGCTCAGGGATTCGATGATGGAGGGCGTGCACCACTGAGTCAGTCGGCTTGTGTCCATGGCCAGTACAACCTCATCGAAACGTCGGGCAATTCAAAGGTATGTAAGCAACAACTATTACGCGATTGCGTCAATTCCTGAAAACATAATTAGTTGACTTAATACCGTGTATTTCAATAATAAGAAACTGCTGAACCCAACTATTGAGATGCTGGTCCCAAATAAGTCAATTTTAAAACAGTCAATGTATTTTTGCGCGCCTAAAGTTGTGATTGGTGTAACTCAGAAAAAAAAATAATCTGAGAAAGTATATTAAATTGTATATTCCAATAACTCCAAAGAAGTATTAGTTCATTACTTTTTTTTTACATGGAATATCTTACTCAAGTGAATTCGGTCAACGTCAGCTGTCACCGGTCTCATTCGTGAGCTTTATTTGTTGTAAGTTCTAATTAGCCTTGTTTAAATATTTTGAATTTCTTTTTCAACCTCATTATTTTTCTTGGTACTATCAACTCTGAATTAAAAACCTTATAACCTTATTCATTATTATTTTAAATATTCATTAGAAGCTTTAGCTGCCTGCTTTGCTCGAGCTAAAGTTGTCAATCAACTCGGGTGTCCGTCGGGAGCAGTACTTTTTCAGTATGTAAATTATAAAAGATCGGTTGACTAGTGAAGGCGTCAAGCACATAAACAGATTCACATTTGCATTTAATGTTAGATAGGATCATTGAAAGCAAACTTCAGAGCATCCTTAGGAATGAAATGCCATGCGTTTGACACAGTGCTTGGTTTTTTTTGTTTACAATAAATGCCTCAAACTTAAATAGTTTCATTACTTTGACTAATTTGACAACAAAGTTTTTATTTTTGATAATTTAGTGCTTTTTAAATTATTAAGTCTCTTATCTTATACTTACAAAACAGAAGTTTTAAAAGTTTTTAATTTACGCGTAGGTAATTCATTAAAATGTTATTTATGTTGTTTTAAGTTACGATAAGTCTTTACTTACTTTTTGAGTAATTTTAATGGGGTGAAATTGTTATTTAAACTACAATACACGTCAACATAATTCCTGAATATACCTCTTTTAAATGCTTATTTTGATATGAATGAATAACTTTCAGTTATGGATTTTAGGTTGGATGCTAATAATCTAAAGTTGATTTTTAAGTGACTTACTACTACTTTACGTAATGAAAAATAATGACAAAACATGTATGTTCAATCTTTGCTCATTTATTGGTGGGTAAGCATAAATTTATGCGACACCGCCTTTTTTCCTGATATCGACGTTAATGTGAATGTGTTGGAGACTTGTCTTCTAACGACGCGCGTGTGTGGTTCAAACTGTTCCATCTCGCTAAAATGGTGGCTTGTGAACGTTTCACGAGGACAATTCGCCTTTTACTATCTTCTCAACCGGGTTGAGTGCTAAAAACTGTTATTTGGAGCATCAAACACCTTGTATAGTGCCGAATAGTGGATTTCTCAACCTACACGCTGTGCGTGGTCTCCTGAGCTGCTGATCTTCGCATGCGAAGGTGGATGGTTAAGGTTGGTGTCTTTTTGCTTATCTCCTATTGTGAGCATTGATTGTTTATACTCCAAACCTAATTTTTTTCTATACATACTAAAATACAGTCCACTTATTTTTACTTCTTAAACCCAGCGACATCTATTGATTAAAAACTGCACAATGTATATAAGGCAAACGATAGTTGGAAGGCCGGTCGGGATTAACCACTCGAAACATACGCTGATCAAATCGGTGATGTTCTGAAGAAAGGGTAGGTTAAAAGTACCCGAAACCAGCGGCCTTAATAATAGAGGAAGCTCGTGAAGTATGTCAGGATACAAGCAAGTTTCGGATTGATGGCTCTGCCTACCCCGAAGACAAAAGGCGTGAGTTTATATATGTAGAATATAATAAAAATCAATTTTAATGAATACCAACAAAAATGTACATATGTATGTAATAAAACCTCCGTTTTCGTTGTAACTCTTACTATCGGCCCAAATGTGTACTTATTTAGGCTATTAAATTAAATCCTTGCTCGCTCTCTTGTGCCCTAATCGTTGGTAGTGTACAAACCGTTTTGAAATCCGTACTTCCTTGGGATTGCTTCTTGTTAAACACAAAGTGGAAAGTGGTGTAATTTTAGCCTATGCTCGAAGCGTCAATTGCTGATAGGGATATAATCTGCGTTTTAAGGACTATTCGAAAAGCAAAGTACATATCACAAATATTCTTATTATTGTCTCGAACTAAGCTGAAATACTCACGTCGGTATTGCAATGAGAACGATTTGAACTAATAACTCATTAATTGCAAGTCCGCCATTTAATTAAAAAAGTTTACTTCACGAACTGTTGGTACAATTTTTAACTTTAACTGTACAATTCTTAATTTAACTTTATGTAATTTCAAGTATAGATTCAATAATGAACATTATATTTGAAATAAAGTTTGCCCTGGAAGCCAAAGCCAAGCTAGTATATTGTCAAGATACTAGAATAGTATCACTTTAGGAATAAAAGCTATTTTCGCTGACTTCAACAAACGAGGTTCTGTATTTTATCCGTATGTTTGTTACGATTTTCTTAAAAAGCAATAGACCAATTTTCATAACTGTTTCACTAATGTATGCTACATAGTTTCACAAAAGTTATAGTACATAATACATTGTATTTATTAATTCTTTTTTTACAATCAATTTCGTTGAAGTCAGTTTATTTTTTTCTTAAGAATTTTATTCCAGTTGATATTTTTTTCCTATTCGTTCTCTCGTTTTTTTTCTTTTCCGCGTTCCAGATTACGGTTAGATCGTAAATCAGTAATGGACTAACAAACAGACACGTGTACAATATCATTTTGTACAGTAGTGTGAGTGAACTTCTATTCGAACAGACCAAAAGAAAACTCAAGGTTACTCAAACCCTGAATTATGCAAAGAGCATTTGCCTTAATGTTTCAAGAATATTAAAAGGAGTTGTAGACGTCCAATTATTTTAATGGCCCTATTTTATTCATGATTATTATTTCCCAAAAATAATTTTCATTCATAAATATGTATATCTAATTTTGTTTTTCAGTAAAGAGACCTTCTTCTTTCAAATTATTTTAACAGGCAAATGTTCCTAAATTTTGTTACTTTATTATTTTCTTGCTATGTGTATATTTCAGTTGGATATGACTAATTTATTTCTACTTTAGTAACTTTACAGTTATTTTTTAACACATTTAAATATTGTTTTACTCTATGTCCCATTAAAAGTTCTTCTTATTCTTGTTTAATTTACTCCATAATCTAAAGTATTTTATAATACAACGTTCCTACAAATCAAGATTAATATATTTCAAAATAAAATCTCTAGCCCACCGTAGACAATTGAATGAGGCGAAGGTTGCCTGCAAAATTTTCGGCAACATGATTGACGGACAGGACAGTAAATGGTGACTATGTTTAAGCTTCGGGTTCCTTCTAAGCTTCCTCGTGTCCCAGTCACACCACTCTTTTCACCAATAAGAAGAACTGTACTGCGTGCCAGCTCACCCTATGCAAGAATATGAAAGGTTATCAATAGCTTTAGTGACAGAATTGACCTACATTTCGACTCCCTTTCCACACAGCTGTCAAAACTTAATAGCAGTATATCAGAAATTTAATAATACTTTGTTAACTTATTCTTAGCTTATTCTTAACTTATTATAATAAAACAAATATAGTCTTTCCTTTATTGCCATAATATAATATAAACAAGTGGTGTTTACCTTTAAGTAATTGCTACACTGTATTCTTATTATTGCATATATTATATTGTAAGTGTTTTAATGTGTAAGTAATTGTTGGTGAACCTTAAATAAATAAATAAAAAATTAAATAAGTATCTAAACTAATGTGTACAGCTTAACTGGTATGATCATTAAATATTATAATTCTTGATTTGAAAAGACCCCATTACGGTCAATTAAATTCACTCATAGGTCACACGTCACTGTAAAACGTCCTCTGGTTGCATTGCTTACCCGCACTGATTCTACCCAGCTAATTTATCAATCTCGCTGTCACATCATGTTTGTGTTCAAACAGACTTAATGTGACTGCGTTGCGTGAAGTACAGGGGGACTGAACGATCAAGATTAGTTGCTCAGTTGCTCAGGGCTCAGTGCACTCCAAGCAAATGATCTTGATCATTTAATGTTTTACTTTAATCTGTATATATTCATTATGAAATAGTATTAGACGCTCTTGGGAATAACCGGAAAGGTAAATATAAAAAAGTATTGTTCACAAGTCTACATATAAAGTCGATTGATCATATATAAATAACACATACTCAGAATTCAGCAAGAAATAGTCCCCTGATGCCGCAGGATTGCTCTATTTATTACCATCACCTGGGAATCCTTGGAGACTACTTCAGAACCTCCTCTGTGTTAACGTTCGTTTATGGTTATTCTCGGGAAAAAAATTCACATATTCTCTTTGATAGAGATTGATACCAAAAGTCGTGGATTATTTATAACAACAAGACTTTCCATCTAAATCGGGCGGGCGTGCGTGCGTGTGTATGTGTGTGTGTGTGTGTGGTGTGCGTGTGTATGATGAGATATGTTATTACAAAGGTATAGCCAACAGCTGTTCAGTTTTTTTGTAATCTAAAGATTGTAGCCACTTGGATAATATTTTCTTGCATTGTTGTCTAGTAAGAGAATATATGGACAAAATTCGGTTGATATTGTTATGCAGAGACGATCCAAGAAACGTGTAGGGTCTTTGTGAAAATCTAGTCCTAAATCGTTCACTAGGACATACTGCATATGCGTCTTTTGTTACTTAGAATATTCGGTCTATAACTCTATACTTTAGATGTGTGTGTTTGCGAAGGAGCACATTTCAAATAAAAAGTTGGCAAACGGATAGTAACCCACAACGTTCGTAGAGATCCTTAGTCAGGTAGTGAAAAGGTACAAATTTACTTAGTTTTAATACTTCTCTTTGGGATCTCGCAAGATTGAGCATGATAGTTTTAGGCGCTCCTCCCCATATTGTTATACCATATGTTAACAAAGATTGGCACAGCGCATAGTACACCATTTTTATAATGGAAAAGTCAGTCAAATGGCGTAGATTTAAAAAAAAAAAAAAAATAATTTACATATTCTTGAAAACGTGAGTAAATCTATGTGTGCATGGTAAGTTAAGTTTGGTGTGCTCTTGGGAGGTGTCGTCGTGACTTGTTATGCCGATGACACCCTCGTAACAGCGCGAGGTAAGACACACCGTGACGCAATCATAAAGGCCACGGCCGGGGTTGCTCAAGTCGTTGGAAGAATTCGGCAGCTGGGTCTCGAGGTGGCCTTACATAAATCGGAGGCCCTCTGTTTATATGGGCCTCGGAAGAGACCACCTGCAGGATCCAGCATAATCGTGGGAGGTGTTAGCATCGGCATCGAGCCCTTGATGAAGTACCTGGGGCTCGTACTCGATAGTCGATGGGACTTCGGATATCACTTTCAAAGTTTGGCCCCTAAACTCATAGGAACAGCGGCTGCGCTTTCGCGGCTGCTACCTAACTTAGGGGGGCCCGACACCTCCTGTAGGAGACTCTATGTTGGAATCGTGCGGTCAATGGCCCTGTATGGGGCCCCAATCTGGGCGGAGAACTTGACGGCCCGCAATGCCGCAATACTGCGGCGACCGCAGCGGGCGATGACCGTCAGGATTATAAGAGGGTACCGCACGGTATCCTTTGAAGCGGCGAGTCTCCTAGCCGGGACTGCACCATGGGACCTGGAAGCGAGAACCCTTGCGTCTCTATACCACTGGCGCAAGGAGGCATTGGAGAGGGGCCTGAGACTCATGCCTGGTGAAATTCGAGGTCGAGTGGAAAGAACGACTTGGGCGACCGAGCGCTGGGCACGCCACAATTGTGGCGGTAAGACCCGTCATGGAGGATTGGCTAGAGAGGCGACATGGCAGCCTCTCCTACCGTCTGACGCAGGTACTTACCGGACACGGCTGCTTCGGTAAATATCTGTGTCGTATAGGACGGGAGCCAACGTCTGCATGCCACCACTGCGGAGGCTGTCGTGAGGACACTGCACTCCACACATTAGTGGAGTGTTCAGCGTGGGTGCAGCAGCGCCTCAACGATGGGGGAAGCCTTTCGCTGGAGACCTTGGTACTGTCTATGGTCCGAAGCGAGAGTGCGTGGAATTCCGCTGCCTCATTTTGCGAGGAGGTGATGTTGGCTAAAGAGGCGGCGGAAAGGGTACGGGAGAGGACGAGTACTCTCCCGTCCCGCAGAAGACGCACCAGGCGCCGGAGAGTGCAGAACGATCTCCGGCCTCCGTGAGCGCTGGCCTGGGGGTAACGGGTAGGGCTGTCCGTTACCCTAGCAGAAGCAGGCCTGAGAAGGTGGCGCGACGTGTTCCGCGTGCGCCTCTCTAAACCGGACGGGGGCAAGGCCCCCGTACTCTATGGTATGCCCGCCTGCTGACCAAGAGGCGGCCAAGGTCTGCAGGAGTTCCCGGAGGCCTCCTTCTTAGGGTATTCCCGGGTCCCCTGCAATAGGCCCACTTGTGACGGAACACCGTGTGGTTTTAGTCGGTTCGATTCCGACATACCACTTCACCATTAGCTCAGGTGAGGTGATGATCCGAGGGGGTTTCCCCCCAAAAAAAAAAAAAAATGGAAAATTAAGTTTGCTGTCAACGATAATACCTAAGTACTTCACGGTATCAGTATTGCTAAGTATTGGACACGTACAGACCACAGAATTGGCACTGTCGCAGGAATGAGCCCTTAGCGTGAGTCGATCGGGTAGTGGTAAATTTTGAGAGTTTAGAGAAAAGGTGAAAATAAATATTTAGTTTTATCGACGTTGAGTCTTAATTTATTGTGTTTAAGCCATGCAGTTACTATGTTAAGTCCTACTTGAGCTTGTTTGAAGACCTCTGACCACAAGTCAGCTACAAACAAAAGAGCTGTGTCATCGGCGAAAGTGATGATCCTCCCACTGGGCAAGTTTAGTTCACAGAGTTCATTTATGTATGCCAAATGTAAAAGGTAGAGCTAGTGACCCATCCCGCACATAGTCCAGACCTGGCACCATGCGATTTCTTAATTTTTCTAAAAATTAAAGATCTGATGAGGTCTGACATTTACGGGGCCGGAAGAGGCCATGATAGCTTTCAACCAGCACGTGTAAAACATGCTGTTAGACCAATGGTCCTCATGTTTTCAAAAATGGTTTGACCAAATAAAAAAATATTTAAATGTAATAATAAATACTTCTAAAAGCAGTAAATATATATATGTTATTATATTATATACATACATATATGTTTGTTATTGAGATACTAGGTATCAATAACTAATGGTATTTTTATTTTATTTTTTTGTTTTTTACTTTTATTTATTTTTTACTATCTAATTTTTTTATTATAATTCTTTTGACATCTAAATATTAATCAATTTATTAATGATAATAATGCATTTCAATGCAATTCATCAAATGTGGAAATTAGTTTCTATATTTGAGTTCAGTATAACTGTATAACTAGGTGGAGTTTATTCAAAAATGTATTAATACTAAGAATTTAGCACAATAGTGCCGGTTTTTAACACAGAATATGTGAACTGGAAATACCTTATCGAGTGTGACCTTACTTGATCTTCATAAGTCTTGAATTCTGCATTGTTCACAACAATAACACAACACAAACAACACTTCACACAGGCTGGCAACCTGGACATACCGGGGTAAGCTCCAAACATTCAAGTCGTCGCAGACGCATTATTTGTGCAAAAATAACAATGTCTTACAGTACATGTTACAGCTGGAAACAACTTATCTGCAAGACGAGCGTCCTGGAAGTTTGGGGTTTACAGGGCTTGCGTCATTTGACGGACGATGCGCCACAACACAATGTTGCCAGCCATAAATATATTTCTCCTTTTCTCCTCATATAAGTAGATCATAATATAAAATATTATAAAAAAAAATATATGTATATTTATTTATTTATATGTGCACACCTACTCCACACGGTCACCGCTGAAAATCAGCGCTGCTTGGCGCACAGCAACTTCCTTGCTGGCGCCATCAGCATCAATGCTGAGCGGTGATCAACTTCAATAAGTGACGCGCAAGTGCGTGTAAGGCAATTGTCACTGTATTTCGTTTATGTTTTCTTTATTTTTATTTGTATTTCTTTTTTTTTAAATGTTTTATCAAATGTTTTGTTTTTTTTTAAATGTAAGCACGAACGTCACTTAAGAAACAAATAATTTTTCTTTCTTTCTTCTTCTTTCTAAATTGATTACTTTACCTGTACTCGTAAGTTGTTTTAATAATGAGTTACGCAAAACTTTCAGTAATAACCCCACGTAATACGGCTGAGGGATTTCGTTTGTTTGTTTAACCGCGTTAATCTGATATTACCAGTCGGATTTGAAATATTATTATTATATTGGATAAAGTACTCAGTGAGAAAGGTTATAGGCTATGCAACATCACCCTGCGAACTTTAGGGACGGAGCAGTAGCCATAAATGCCGGTGAAACTGCGGGAAAAGTTATAGTCATACATAAATTGTCATTATTGTATTACATACCCTCTAAATATTTAGTATACAACTTAAGTACGCGCAGGGGCGTGCTTGACAATAGTAGTTAACAGTTACTATTGTCGCAGTTGGTGAAAATGGTTGCGAGTTGGGATTGTTAATACATATATTATTCCCTTTATACTGTCTTGGGACATCCCCAAGAACCCATTACATCCGAACACATATCAACAGAAAATTACAAGAATTTGTGTTACTCTTTTCGTTACCTAAAACGCAACAGTTTAATAAGTAAAATGCATTTAACCAATTTTGGCCGTTATTGTTTTTTTTCATGATTTTTACTGTTCAGAAATTACAGTTTTTGGTTACTAAATTCAGTGAGAATGCATTACTTTGTTTACCTATGCTCAAATATATGCACAAAGTACGGATAACGCTACCGAAGCGCCTTGTTACTTCGGTAGCGTCATCCGCACTTTGTGTCATGTAGTAACAAAACACTGATTCAAAATATCGTTTTAAAAGGGCTCTTAGAAGTTTTGGTGTGTCAATAAAGCCTGTATCAGACCATTCCGCAACGTGGCACACAAACATACACCTTATATATATGGGATCAATGGGAATAGCCGACAAATATTTCAGTTTCATATTTTAGTCAGACTAGACAAAAAAACTATTGTTACGGAAGCCTAAATTGACCAGCGGGTGCCATTTATTAACGAGTGGAGGAAGTTATACATTACCTAAATTTTAATTTAGGCTTTATTTAAATTTTATTTTAAAAGATATTTATTAAATCGACTATTTCGAATAAATTGATGATCAATTTTATGAAATATTAGTGAATTATTTTAGCGAATAATGAAACTAATAGTCTGTCGATAAGAATGTTAGACTGAATTCTAGAAATTCGAACAGCGGTTGAATCAAGTAGATTGTACGAGATGTTTCAGGAATATACACGAACTTTCTGCGAGATGTTTTTATGACTAAAGACGTTGCAATTTAAGATGCACATTCAGTGCTAGTTGAGCGATACTGCGGTTAACAAGTGCGATGTATACGAGCTAATAATGAAAATGAATAGAAATTTTATTAATTGTTAATTATTTAAATACATTGTGTTCGTTTCCTTATTAATTTATTAATTGGCGTAAAGTTGTCGAAATTCATGGCAGTGTAATATATCTTATATTTAACTTAAACCCTTTTAAACCTGACACAATGTCATCAGCTGTTCCGAAACGTAATGAAGACCTACAAAGAGTTACTGAGTGGTCAAAGCTAAACTCTCTGGTTCTGAACTCTCATAAATCAAAGTTTAATGTGCTGGGTAGCTTACAACAAATCAGGGACATACTCTGTGCTAAGCCAGAAATAATAATCTTGAATGAGGCAATTCATAGTACAGATAGTGTTAAAAATCCCCCAGATTGTAAACACTATGGACCCAGAATTGCTGTTTGAGGCACATAAGCAAATTTCTAAGTAACTATTTTACCGCCTTCAAATATCGTACAATATTAGAAACTTTCTTAGTATACCAATCAGGAAGCAACTGGTAGATAGTCTAGTATCGTCCAAGTTGAATTACTGTGATACGGTGTATGGGCCATGTCTGCTATCACGTACTGCACGGCTTGTACAACGCATGCAAAATGCATGTGCAAGATTTGTTATAACTATATCTAAGCGCAGCCATGTCACTCCCTATCTTAATGAACATAACATCCTCAACATGGCGGCCAGAAGGAAGTTACGCTTAGCCTCTTTACATTTTGGAGTTATACAAATAAAAACACCTAGTTGGAGAGAAACTCAGTCCAAATCTATTGTGAGATCAGTCACAAATCCACTATCCATGCCTAAGCACAGTACTGCTGCCTTCAGATGTAGCTTCAAATATGCCTGTGCTTCAAAAATTATTACATTAAATTTAAGACTTCGTTATACCCACAATGGTTTGTCATGTTGCAGTAAGAGCTATTTATCGCTGCACAGATAAGTCTTTGCCTTTAAATTTTCATTCAAAACATATATCAAATTTAGCAAGTAAAGCTTTTACTGTAAATTAACGTAACTTTGATTCGAACTCGATTCGAAATGTACGATGTTCGGTAGTAGTTTTTATAACCCCAATTTATCATAATATTTCCAGCGGGACCCATTGCCGAAAGTGTAACGTCTGTGTTCAAGAAACCTCGTAAAAATTATAGTTGGTTACTAATGATTTTCTATTCTTCCATTTATTTTAATGAAAAAATAGTGATATTTATCAGTTACACAAAAATACTTAATATTTTATATTCAAAATATGAAATTAAGTTTTTGGATAGCTACTTCTATTTGTACACCTACTAAGTAAGAAATGAATAAATTGAAAATTTTTACTAATTTATTGACAACTAGATGCACCTGGCATGCGTTGCAATGCCTTTTTTATAATTTTTTTGGGCCAGGACCCTCTTGGGCTTCCTACCCTACAAAGTTTCATCACAATCTGATATGCTTTCGACACTGAGAAACGCATAGAGGACAAACAAACAAACATTGATTTCTTTCTCTTGCATTATATAGTTGTTATCGGTATGTAATTTGAATCACCCGGCTCGCTATTGGCGTCTTTTCCTTTGGTGACAATTTTTTTTGTTTATTAATTAAGTCATTTGTTCATTTGACAGTTTTTCTATATTTAAGTAGCTTGATCTATTTTCTTAGTTTACACAAAATAAATTTCTGAACGCACGTAATAGATTCTATAAAATATATATATATATATATATATATATATATATATATATTTTATTGCCAGGTGCCATTTAGGTGCCAACATGACCATATTACACAAAGCCAAAGTGGCCGGTACTTGTATTTTAATTATGTCTACATTTAAAATAATGATACGATTGTAGGGCATGTTGGTTTTATTTTGTTAAAGAACTAATTGTGTTGAATTGTTATAAATACCCCGTCTGGGTCCGACATCGGGCATTGTATTGCAAGCCGTGGAACTGGAAGGACCTAGCGACTACTAAGTTACGTAAGCTGTTATACTTTTTCTAATATATTTTACTGTTGGTAATCTAAAATGAAACGAATGTCCTATATTATAAATAATAGGAGAATTATGTTGTGATGATTTATTATTCATATTGTTCTAATTAGTATTCTACTGCCTTATATAATATGATTAATATACTTATACGAATATATGATATACACAATTATTATAAGCGATGTAACTAGCACCTTCTAAAGAAAACATGTTAAAAAGAGGCAGGCAACTAGAGTCACGACCAACTTATACTCACTGACTCCTACTCCTGACAATTACAATGGGTTTACTTGTAATAAATCATTTTGATTTGATTTATTGTTTCTAATTATTCCTGTTGCCGCCATTCATACTGTAATGATTGTTAATAATGTCAATAAAATATGTCAATCCTTTTTCAATAACATTTTTCTTTATTTTTTAAATCTAAATACGCCATTATCCGAATATGATATATATATCTTGTCGATTCGAAACCTTCATTTAAATACGTTCTTTAATTTGAGAGGAGAGTTTACCGTATCGACGGGATGAACATTAAATGTTTGACAGTTACGAAACCTATGAACATTTAGTATGGGAAAATGTTTTTTCTTTTAATTTTTTTTTTTCATCAATTTCACTATTCCCAATGTTTTTAATAGTTACTCTGCTATTCGGGACTGAGACAAACACGACAAATCAAAAACCAAGTGTTCCAACAAAATCAACTTTCCAACCGCAAAATGATTGTTTTTATATGATACCAGCCGTCCCGTGCAACTTCGTCTGCATTAGTAAATTTTCCTATCTATCCCTATCGCAACGCCATCTACCGGGTCTAATTGTAAATCTAAACCATTCTCGAATCCACGTGAAGACACACAAAAAAATTCATTAAAATCAGCCATTATTCTTGTAACCCTATCGCAGCGCCATCTACCGGGTCCAATTGTAAATCTAAATCATTCTCGAATTCACGTGAAGATACACAAAAAATTTCATTAAAATCGGTCATTATTCCTGTAACCCTATCGCAGCGCCATCTACCGGGTCTAATTGTAAATCTAAACCAATCTCGAATCCTTCTGAAGACACAAAAAATTTCATTAAAATCTGTCCAGCCGTTTAGGAGTTCAGTCACATACGCACGTACAGAAGAAATAAATATGTACTGCATTTACACTTCAGTCTAAGTAACACGTGGCTGGCTATGCTAACACCAAAAATTTAAAGAAATAGAAACAATTTAATTTCACGGTATTTCGTTTACTACAAAATAAATTTAACTTATACTTTAGCCTCAACGACACGTGGTGGTTATGCTATTAAATTGTAGCTTATATGACACATTTGTAGATTTAACATAGCAGCGCCATCTATTGATTACTGACTCAATCCAGTCAACAGATATCGCCATCTGTTAAAATCGTTTCGAGTTAACAGATAATTGTGAATGTCAAATAATAGACAAATAATTTGCAATGACAAATAATTTGCAATAAAATAATATTGCGGCTATAAATTAAGATGTAAGGTATCCTATCTTTCAAGTTGGATCAAACTGCACACGGTGTGTAAATTTAATTTAAAATCGGTTAAGTAGTTTAGGAGTCCATCGCGGACAAACAACGTGACACGTGATTTATATATATTAAGAAGATAACAACAAATTACATGTTTTGATTTACCTGCGATATTATGTTCAAATTTTATCAAATTTAATTTTGATTACGTTGACTAGAAACTTGATTTTACAACTTCAAAGGAACGCAGACATAAGTATTTGGTATAAATTTCAACTTCAAGTATCCACACGTTAATGAGAAAAAGGGTCTTGACAAACAGACAGACGGACTACAAAGTGATCCTATAAGGGTTCTTTTTTTTCCTTTTGAGGAACGGAACCCCAAAAAAAAATTTTTTTACGCGCACCTATCGGTGAAATTGGGACAAATATTTTGTTGAACGCCTTATAACTTATATAATTTAATGCCATGTCTAGACGAAAGAGTAGTATTGTTTATTTTGCGGACTCAAATAGAATCGATTAGGCTTAAGTTTGTAGGTTATAATGTAACTTTGGTCAGAAAGGCATAGAAATGGATTAATTTGTTTTTATTTTCCATATACAAAACAATACGTGTGTAATTTTAAACTTTTGCGTTCAACAATCACTACAAACCGATTTACGGTTTTATTGTACGATTATATTAACTTAAATTACTAGGGATATTATGGCTATATCCGAGAGTCAGCCTGTGTCGACGGTCATTGTAAACTGGTTGAAACGTCGGGCAGTCAAAAGTATGTACAACAGTCAAATGTATATATCCAAAACATCGCCTTAATTCTCGTTAATGTTTATGGTACAGTCAGTTTTACTTATCCAATTAGTAAAAGTACTTTGTTCGTCACATGTGCAAATACCTACAACGTTGTCGTATGTGGTGGAAACGTCGTTTACGATGCAGAAGTTCTAGCTCAAATTTGCATTCTAACTTTTCCTACTAAATTTGACTGCACAGTGCAGAGATGACGCAACTATTGAAGTGGCCGATAATTGATGTAGATTAGGTGATTTGGATAGTGCCTAAATAGGACTATTGTTTTTCGTATGCTTCGTAGATTAAGTGTCGTCAATCAACAGAAAAGGGTAACCTTCACCTGATGGCAACAAAACTAGTTCAATATCAAACTCTCTCGGTTAGTAAACAGTTGAGCCGTCCGGATTAAACATGCGGCATAGTAGACAAACATAATTTATTTATATTTCTGTTTACAAAAAAAATGTATCTATGTAAGTTTATAGGTATGCCTACAGTACAAGCTCTGCTCAGTTTGGGTCTAGATAGCGATCTGTTATATATCCCAGGGTATTATTATATTATTATTGGCCATTTTCAAAATGTTTTTATGGCACACTTTTTCACTTTAACCTATAATTCTACACGAGTTTCTGTCAAAAAAACAACTCTTTACTTGTAAATTCTCACACATTACTAAATGTTTGTTATCGTCAAATCGTTGTATTAATTATAAATACATTTTCTTCATTTCATACAAACACTAACAAGAAGCAATTTTACCATATATAAGTCTAAGTGAATTTCAGAAATATATTTATTTCAATAACTTTTCCACAAGTAGACACTTAATCGTGTCTATGAAGCTAGCGTAGCCAAGTCATAGGGCCGTAATATCACTTACACCATATTTTTTTGTTAATTATTTGCTATTTTTTTGCCAAATAATTTTTTTTTTTGCCATAGCCATTTCCGAAAAACAATGATCCTGCTGACTTGATACTTAAGCCAGCGTAGCCAACCCTATATCTCCGGATCTGTTACAGCTATCAAAACAGGCTTTGTGGCATATTTTATTGCTATTTTTTTGCCAATAAATTAATTCTTTTGCCATAGCCATTTCCGAAAAACAATAGTTCTGCTGACTTGATACTTAAGCCAGCGTAGCCAGCCCTATATCTCCGGATCTGTTTCACCTATCAAAACAGGCTATGTGGCATATTTTATTGCTAATTATGTGCTTTTTTTTTGCCAAAGAATTGATTTTTTGCCGTAGACATTTCCGAAAAACAATGGTCCTGCAGACTTGAGACTTAAGCCAGCGTAGCCAACCCTATATCTCCGGATCTCTTACACTTATCTAAATAGGCTTTGTGGTATATTTTTTTGCTAATTATTTGCTATTGTTTGTCAAAGAATTATTTTTTATACGCACGCACGCTTGTTTGAGGGAAAAGTAGGTATAGCACACCTTAACGCTATACATGTCGACTAATCACCAAAACATCGTAAAACTGATTCGTAAGTATTACTTTTAGTTTATTTATGTTTAAGACTGCTCAGAAGAGCCTCTCTAAGCTATTTAGTAAGTGTAATGCCCAAATTATTTAATAATTACTTATTTCCGATAAAAATATGGGTTATATGAACTATTTTGCTCATACCAGTAAAACCAGAAGATACTTAAAATTCTGACTCTGTTATCAATCTACTTTTATGGTAATTCAGTTCAATAAATAATGCATTGTAAAATATGATTTAAGTTTTTTTTTCAACTCGAGTTGAAAATTTCTTCCAGAACTATAAAAATTAATTAAGAGAAGATGGTAAATTTAAAAAACTTTGTAAACAAAATATGTACAATTATGCTGGATGATAATTTTCTTACATTTACAATGGCCCTAAGGGAAATCTGTATTATGGAGACAATGAGTAGATTTTTATTCTACAAACTGATGAATTAAGTTACTATATATACATTATATATATATATAGTAATAATAATTGTATTAGAACTCGTAAAATAAAAAAGCGTATAATCTCCACTGAAACTCATGTTAACTATTTTTCTACTATACTACATAACATTGCGAGTAAAATGAGGCTAGTCTCGTAGGCGTGCCTAAAAAATGTTGTGGATTTCCTCTTATGTATATATCTGTGCTTTTATGTGTTTTTATTTAGGGACGGGGGACATTTTGGTTTTTATATCATAAGTAATTAGTAATCTTCATTTTAATATTATTAAACGTACATATAATTAATAAGATCACTTTCATCACCCGTCAATGCTCTATGCATACATACAACGAACACACAAAACTCTAATCTAAAGGAAAAAAAATAATTTTATTAATTTTACTAAACTTAATTTCATTAAATGCAGAATTTTTTTCAAAATAAAATACATAGTTTTAAGTAAGTTCTTCGGTAAAAATCACGCTGTTTAAAGCGTTCTGCCAATCCTTTTACACGTGCAGCCTGTGGGTGAACTATATGCAGAAGGCATATAGCGACCTGCGCGTTCAATACAACAACACGTTCCAGGTATTGATGGGGCTGCCGCGTTATTGTAGCGCGTCTGGCATGTTTCCAGACGCAAATTGCGACGGCTTTCTCGCAATTATGCGCAAGAGATGCGCTTCTCTGCTAAACTGTGTACGCGACAGCCCCAACAGCATTCTGAGAGCGCTTGTTGATCGGTGGGACTCTCCGATCTTGGGGCGATGGATACGACTGCATGCAGTCAAGTTAACGTCCTCCAAGGTGTTGGACTGCCTCGCCCAGCATAGACTTAGGTTAGGTATAACATTACTAACATTAGTTTGTAAGACTGCCATTGTCCTACCTACTAACAAAATTATAGAAGCAATTCTGAAATAAATTTATTATTATTATATTTAAGTATTACTGCCATGGAGGCCTCAGGTCTTTCAACAAAGCCTATTTACATAAATGTAAGAGATCCGGAGATATAGGATTGGCTACGCTGGCTTGAGTTACATGTCAGCAGGACCATTGTTTTTCGGAAATGGCTATGGCAAAAAAGTCATTTCTTTTCAAGAAAATAGCAAATAATTAGCAAAAAAATATGCACTTAAGCCTGTTATTATAAGTGAAAGGGATCCGGAGATATAGGGTTGGCTACGCTGGCTTAAGTATCAAGTCAGCAGGACTATTGTTTTTCGGAAATGGCTATGGCAAAAAAATCAATTCTTTGGCAAAAAATTGCAAATAATGCATTGCAAATATGGCATAATTTATTAGCAATAAAATATGCCACAAAGCCTGTTTTGATAGGTGTTAACAGATCCGGAGATATAAGGTTGGCTACGCTGGCTTAAGTATCAAGTCAGCAGGACCATTGTTTTTCGGAAATGGCTATGGCAAAAAAAAATATTCTTTAGCAAAAAAATGTAGTGTAAGTGATATTACGGCCCTATGACTTGGCTACTCTAGCTTCAGAGACGCCACTCAATCACTCTTAGCGATAAAACCGCCCATTGTACATAACAATAATATTAAGATTATTGTATAGTTTAATGTATTATGGTGTACAATAAAGTATATTCTATTCTATTCTAACAGCTGATCAAATAATACTCATATTGTGTAGCGTAATATGTATCAGATACATAGGTCTTCGTCACATAAATGGAAAACAAACTAGAATTTACCGTCAATTTCAATCATGTTCCTTATTTGAATTGAATTCCGAGTTCTAATATTAATTTTCTTTTCTAAGTAGTAGTCATTCGTTTGACTTTGTAGCCGTAATGCATGTACGGTACCACCACAGTAAAGGGCCGATAGAGGTGTAGAGGACTCTCGCTAGACAACCACTGACGTCGGTGTCATGAATAATTAAGCTATTCACCTCACCGCACCTTTGTTGGTAATCTATAGAGAACTATCAACATGTAGCCCTGTGAGTAAATATCACTTGAAATATTTATATACCCTTTTACCTCAACTAAAAAGTTCTAAAATAATAGTTACTCCCAAAAAAAAAAACTGTTCTAAATAATAATATATTTTTTTGGAATATATATATATAGGCATGTAGCATAGCCGAACATGCGGGCAGCGCATGCTTTCCGTTAAGTGTTATCAAAATCATAATCCAACAAATTCCGTATCATATAGTTGGCGCCCCTTAACTTTTTCATTTTCTTCGAGGTTCAGCTGATACGACTTTTTCGTGCCTGGCGGTGACTTACTTGTAGCTCAAAGGGGGGAAGGTTCTGGCTGGTATGTTGGAAGGGCACACGTGCTTCCCTTTCTCAAATCCCCTTCGTTGCCGGTTCTTGAGTTTTTCACCAACAAGACGTTTTTTCTTGATGACAGGGAACACTCGCGTGTGATTTTATATATATATTGCGGTTTCAATTTTTATTTAGGAGCTTTATAAGCGGAGCTCCGTGCGTACGCGTCGACACTTTTTTTGCGAGGGGAAGCGGAAGCGGGGGGTGTAGGATAATAGGAGGGGCGTGTTATGCGTTCGGAAATGTGTTATGAATTTTTTACTACTTTTATATTATAACTTTATCCTATAAATGTGTGAAGTAAAACTATGATCTAACTATAGGGTAAACGGCGTTTACAACTCCCCCAGCCTAGAGGTTTTTCCTCTAAACAAAGCGTAAAAAAAAACCAATTATTTAAGAGTAAGAGTTAAGAAAATTATGTATATGCAATATTTTATAATTATTTACTGACGCGGATGAGGGCAAACTCTAACTACTGGGCGAATGAAGCTACAGCAGCAGTGCGAACTTTAATGGTGCGAATTATTCCATCCTTTCCCGGATAAACCTCTTCTACCGCACCCAACGGCCAGCAACGAGGATGAGCGTTATTATCTTTAATTACCACCACGGTGCCTAATTCGATGGGGTTAGATAGAGTGAGCCATTTCTCTCTCTGCTGTAGAGAAGTTAAATATTCTTGGCTCCAGCGACGCCAAAAACTTTGAGTGAGTTTTGTTACGAGTTGGAAACGAGTTAAGCGGTTATCAAGTAGCTCAGAAGAATCTTCTGCAGGCACGAATTTAAGCGGAGTTACGTTTAAAAAATGATTAGGAGTTTACGCGCTGATACTACAGGGGTCTGAGCTAAGAACACATAGAGGGCGGCTATTGAGCATTCCTTCAATCTGAACGAGGATTGTGTTGAGTTCTTCGTACGTGAGTACTTGAGCTCCTATAATTTTATAGAGATTCGTTTTAACACAGCGAACATTAACTTCTGCGAGACCATTAAAATGTGGACCGTACGGAGGACTTTGTTTAAATTCAATGCGTTGCTCGGCTAATTGGTTACCTATGTAATTTTTATGTGCGTCAGAATCGAATAATGCGTATATTTCATTTAATTTGCGTTGAGCTCCAATAAAGTTGGTTCCTCCATCACTATATAGCATAGAGACGGGGCCTTTCCTACTAATAAAACGATAAAACGCGCAAAGAAACAAATCAGAACTATGGTCAGAAACTAATTCAATGTGAAGTGCCTTTGTAGTTAGACACACAAAGATACAGATATATGCCTTTTGACTTTTGATTCCACGGCGTCGAATGTGCGTGACAAAATAAGGACCAGCGTAATCTACAGCGGTAAAAGCGAAATGCATTTGAATTATTTTGCGTGGTATTTATTACGAACGACTGAGTGTTTTTCGAATGTTTGCTTGAGTGAGCGGTATGAGTTTTATAAGAGTTTGCGGAGTTAGGTTGTTTATTATATGAGTGTGAATGGGTGCGTAAGGGTGAATCTTATCCTGTTCTTTTATGAACTGTTTGAGATTTTCGAAAGTAGGAATCTTGACATGTCTATAAGACTGTTCAAATAGCGTAAGAGTGTCCCTGTCGAGTTTAGAGAGTGCGATATGCGTTATAATAAAACCAGCGAGATCATCAATCCGTAAGCGTCGCAATGCAGCTTCGGCAGAGCAAAACTGTTCATTAAAAGCGTCCAATGAAGATAATTTAATATTTAACATCTGTTCTAAATACATTGAGGCTTGAACCCTAATATCTTGATATTTTTCAATTAGCGAATTCCAAATAATGTTATAATTCTCACCAGTAGGTGGAATGCTAGAATAAACCGATAAAGCTTTGTCTGAGAGTTTACCTACGAGATATTGAACCTTTTCGGCTGCGGTGAGTTGGGGATTATCATGAATGAGACTTTTGAAGTTTTAATAAAACACTGCCCAATTGTTAGTGTTTCCACTAAAGCAAGCTAATTCGAGTAGTGGTAATTTTGGAGTAATGTTTGGTTTCTGTTACTCTAATATTACAATACAAATCATCAAATGAGTTTATATCCGAGTAGGTAGGTTTGACCTCCTTGTCTTGTTCCATACATAATAAATTTAAACTATCTACCGTTTCTAAAAATTCAGTTCTAGTATTTTCTAATGATAATACACGCAATAAGAATTTAGTTTGCGAAATAGGATTGGAAACCTCTAAGCTGAGATCGTAAAGTTCTTGTATTCTTTGAAATAGACGCTTCCTTTTTGGATTGCAGTAAAGTAATTTTACGTTGTAATTGAGCAGCCATATTGGACGCGAGCGATGTGTGACTTGATGCGTTTGTGTGAGATTCGCGGTTAAACTATTAGCTATTTTGAGGATATTTAATAATATTACAATTATTTGATATGCGAGAATGTTGCTAATAATGATAAAATACATAAATAAGGTGCGTGGTTGCGAAAATGCGGTATGCGGTGCGGAGAAACAAATATGGCGGGCGTGCCTTACAATTTGTACGTTGTAAGATTATACGTTGAGTGTAATTCTGTGGGAATATGCGAGGATGCGGATCGAAGGACCAGAGCTTGGAGGTGACTCACTTGTAGCTCAAAGGGGGGAAGGTTCTGGCTGGTATGTCGGAAGGGCACACTTGCTTCAGACCCTTTCTCAAATCCCCTTGGTCGCCGGTTCTTGAGTTTTTCACCAACAAGACGTTTTTTCTTGATTGCGGTTTTAATTTTTATTTAGGAGCTTTATAAGCGGAGCTCCGTGCGTACGCGTCGACACCTTTTTTTTTCCAATAATAGGAGGGGCGTGTTATGCGTTCGGAAATGTGTTATGAATTTTTTACTAGTTATATATTATAACTTTATCCTATAAATGTGTGAATTAAAACTATGATCTAACTATAGGGTAAACGGCGTTTACAGTGCCAATTTATCGCGCAACTGCAACTATTCTTTGTTGTAACATATTTGATGTACTAACTGTATATATGTAGCAAGTCGACTTTAACATGTTACCCCTTCTCGGACTCTGACCTCTAAATAGTAATATAACTTAACCATCAAACACATAAATGTGAAAATGGGAGCCCAGTTCAGAGAATATACAAGAATATACGTGGTTATCGACTACGCCGACAAAAGAATTGAGATCTAAATGATTGCCAAGTTCTGTAGAAAATTCTGAAGATTTGATTTAACGAGTTTTCACATTTAACCTTTCTTATATTTGGCTAAACAACTTATTTTCTTTATTTTATACGCAAATTACTACATAGTACTGTATTTATACTGTAAGGTTAACATTTCTTACTCTTCTAAAAGATGGTGTGCTGTAATCGAAATAAATATTTTAAAACTTGTAGTTAAATTATTTCTATTCTTCAAAAGGACAATAAATCAAACAAGATGAGTCTAGAGACTACGGAATCATTCATTTAATAACAACTTTCTAATTTAATTTTGGTTTCTCCTTGACTAACTTAAGCATATTTCTTTAATTGAATTTAATCTATCGAAAGCTGTAATTTATCATCTCGTATTACTTTGTAACTTTATGCCAATTATATGTTTATATGTACATATGATTGATTAAAGTGATATTTTTGTTTGCAATTGTTTTTTATTTTGTAAATAAAATGATATTCTTAATATCATATAAGAAATTTGCTTCTAAGGTTTCTTTATTAATTTATTTATTTATTTAAGGTTCACCAACAATTACTTACACATAGAAACACTTACAATACAATATATGCAATAATAAGAATACAGTGTAGCAATTACTTAAAGGTAAACACCACTTGTTTAAATTATATGATGGCAATAAAGGAAAGACTACATTTGTTTTATTATAATAAGTTAAAAAAGTATTATTAAGTTTCTGATATGTTCACAGCTGTGTGGAAAGGAAGTCGAAATGTTTTGTTACCAAAGCTATTGACAACCTTACATATTCTTGCATAGGGTGAGCTGGCACCCAAAACAGTTCTTCTTATTGGTGAATAGTGGTGTGACTGGGACACGAGGAAGTTTAGAAGGAACCCGAAGCTTAAACATAGTCACCATTTGTGGACAGTCAATCATGTTACCCAAAATTTTGCAGGCAACCTTCGCGTCGTTCTATTACATGGCCCCAATCAATTTATTTATGTTTTTCTCTACTAACAACACATATTAATTTTACTGGCAAACAGCCCATACTTCCTTACTTCTTAAGATAGAATGTACGTATACTCAGCAAACATATTATTTTATTCCAAATAATATTGGTAGGTCGCCGTCATCAAACTACGGAAATTATTATTTGATATATTTGTTTTGTAACATTTTATCGCCGCCCGTCAGATTTTCTCCAATATTTATTGAGCTGATGCTTCCAATTTGTGATACTGTTGGTTTCATTGTCTGTTTTTCTATGTTGACTTCGATATAAAGACAAATATTATTTAGTGATTGAGTGCTTTATCTAATGATGACTTTTTGTATTTAATTTTATAAGTAGTGTATTCAGCTATTCGAATGCAATCTCTAGTATAACATCTGGAACACCTAGTATAGTTTACATAATATATTTTTTACGACGAAACTTATATTTTGTGAATATATAAAATATCATCATTCTTTCGCAATTGTTGACATTACAGTTCTGCCGTAATTTTCTTGTCAGATTTTAGGAAGCTTTAGTCAACAACACCAACACTAATCGCCAGACACTCACCAATTTCTTTTCTTGAGTGAACTTTCGCCTAGGGAAAGATTTGGCCGGTTCTCGTGGGTTCAACCAACCAACCTTATGGTGAGCGTATTCGGTTATCGTACAGAATCTACTTTTTATCACAAGTAACAATACGATTAAAAATCTTCTTGTTATTGTGACGGTTGAGTAATGTAATGCAACACTCAACGCGCGTTTGTTGGTGTGTAACACTCAATTTTTTTTTTTTTTTTTTCGTTTGCGATGGATCCGCTTGTATGAATTCTACGATACATTCTTCATTGTTAACTAGGCTCTCCGGCCATCCACGAGGTTTGTTCTGTAGGTTAAAATTTCCAGACATTGGAACCAAAAACTTACCGCGTTTTCTTCTACAGTAGCTTCCCCATACACATAATTAATCCTTCGAGCTGTTTCAGCAGCACTAGTGCCACAGCGGAACTCGTATTCGTAAATAACGTATTGCGAACAAAACGATTTCAAAGAAAAATCAAATGGCGTGAAAACAAAGGAATCACTAAATTTGAAAAATAAACACACAAGCCTAAATTCGAAATTCATTTGAAGTTGGAATTCCTAACCAAACGCCAGATATATTTGAGATCGAAGTGGCCAATTCGACGAAACGCCAATTTAATAATGTAAAGACCTATTATAGTTTGGTCCCACTTACGTAATAAACCTATTGCTGCCAATCAGATAGTTTAGGAATTAAAGATGGAGAAATTAAAATTATATCGAAATTTAGGCGAGAAGGAAAGGCAATGGAAGGAAAAGAATATTGCTTACACGAACGGATTGAGAAGTGGAAAAAATCTGCTAGCTGCACAAAAAACTACAAAGTTATAATAACATAATGTGTGTATATTTAAAATGACATCATCCCCCAATTACTAAATAATATTGTTATTTTTATGTATAAACAAAATTTTACTTAATTTCAATGCATTAATATTGTAACACTCTTAAGTTCCATATCTAGTCCTCAGAAACACCTACTCGCCTTCTTGGGTATGGCCGTCAAGTATTGGATGGAAGGGTTTCAGGTCGGTGTTGTTGCGGCATTTTTCAACACTGCGGGCATCTTTGCGGTCCTGCCTTATATCTATGTATCTTAGGGTCCTATAATAAAACAGGTTTCTTTTGATTTCTTACACTAATCTAATATTTTTTACTCTAATTTATGATAAAGTTAATTTCAATTCTTGCACTTAATTTATATCACTCAATATAATTACCCATTTTTATTCCTATCAATTTAATTATGTAAAAAGTAGTTTTCAAATAAGATGGCTGCTGTTTGCTTACCTTCATTGTTGTCCGTTCCAATTCCTTTTATAAATTTGTTTGATAAATGTGTTGCATAGCGTGTATCTGATGCACACGAATTCACCGCTTGGGAACCGCTCCGATCAGTCAATGTCACTGCGCATTTGTTAAAATTACTAGAATTGCTGGCGTCACGCGCAAACAATAGGGCGGATGCAACAGCTAGGCAACACAAAATGTCCACATTTTACTCCACAGATTTTACACTATTTAGTATTTATGTTTGTTATATCTTATTTACTCGTATATATTTTTCATATTTCAATATATTTACTATATTTATAAACGCACTAGGCGCCGGCGTCACTAAAATGGATTTCGCAGAATACCAGTGTTGCGGTGTAATAATCGCAACGTATGCTCAGCAATGTCTAAATTTTGGCACTGATGGGACACACATTTTCATATGACTTTATAAATTTATATAGTTATAAAGATATTAAGTTTTAAGGTTGTATCGCTGTTCACTGACAATACTGGCACTAAATAATAATGAAGGCGGTTTCCGCTTGGTCAGGCGGAAGATGTAGTGTTGCCAGTGAGCAGAAATGATATACTCCAATTTTTATTTTTTTTTGTTTTGTATCTTTTTAGTTTACAATGACTAATAGCTCGAGAAGGTCAGGCTCGTATACCTGTAACTCCAACTGGCTATTGCCGAGAAGTCCGAGCTTTCTAACATCAGAACTTTCTGTCAGTCCTTATTAAGCAAGTCTAAGCAACGTGTAACAATAACAGTGGTCAATATTATGTTAGCTGCATAACATTAGATTTAGCTTATGAGTTACTGGAGAGTGCGTTATTGGTGTCGATTCTATTGTAACACTCACCAAACCAAAACCTGACTTAATTTCTTCATATGAAATCAACCCTGTCTTCTTCGCAACAAGGTCTATTTGTTACTGGCATCTATTTCTCAGCGCCACTAAATTTCACTAAAACCTGTCAACGTATACTCAACTTTATTTCCACGCATCGAGAGTCCCCATTTATTCAAATGCCGTATAGTTACCGTATAAAAACTTGTTCAAAACGAACTAAGATGACGTTATTTTAATCGACACCTACGAAGACGCATACTAAAAACACAGACCAAAAGAGATGGCATTCAACGGATAGCGGCTCTCGCTACGTGGCGTTAAAGTTTATTTAAGCGTGTCAGACTTTAGTCGACAAATAAATTGCTTATTTCCATAGCGACATATGTTACTTTTGTTTAAATTTGAAATAAGACCTTGTTTCAAAGTGTACAAGGTTTACATTTTGTATGAAGAAAATTTAGTCAATTATAGTCAAGAGAGTAATACAACAGAATTGACACCGTTGTTTCTCGAACACTGTTCAGTATTACAGTTTCTACCACTGTTGTTAAGTGTCCACGTACAAACTTCTTCTTTCTCTTCTTTTGGAGAAGATTTCATCTCTTATTATTTCATATACAGTTTATACCGGGAGCAGGTGTAAGAAAAAAGTGGAAGAAATACAAGCAAAAAAATCTGTTTAGCTTGAAATCCATTATTTACAGTAAATTCGGTAGCATTCAGAATACGTTTCAAAAAGCCACAGTGAAATATAGAACCTGACAGAGTTTCCTAAGTTTCCAAGCATTTAGTATTTGAGTTTCCTTGGTTTAATTTAAAAGTTTATTGATTTCTATACTTTTTGTTTCAAAATACCATAGTATCATTTGACACACATTTACAAAATTTAACTTTTTTATTTTTCAAAATATTATATTCAACGCTTTTCAACCTTGCTCTTTGATGCAAAGATTTCTGTGTGAGGTGAAGCGTGTAAAGCGTCTACGGTTCATGTCACAAGTAACATTTGTCACAATTTTTCTTGCACTGAATATGTTCAAGGTATCGCTCCAACAGGGCATTAAGGTTTTTTTATTTCTATAATATTTTTATAATATAGGTATACGAGTAATATACCTTTGTAATATATATAACATTATGCACCCGTTATTGTTAAACATCATTTATAAAAACACATAAGCCAGAACTTTTAAAGGAACGAAGGTCCCATTCTAGGAATGGTTGTCATGAGATGACAACCAGATGAGGTTACCCATCAGTAAAAGAGCAAAGCTGTATCTTTGGTGCACTAAGTTAGTAAAGTAAAAGAACTGAATTAGAATTGAGTAGGTACAGAAAATTCTCTTTTCGAACGTTTTCTTTGAAAGTCGCTACATGGCAAAAAACCACATATACTTTAAGAAGTGGCTGAGGATTGAACACATACTGCCAGGCTCGTGACCGAAACCTCGGTACCATCCGTCGGTCACGTACACGTAATTTTTTGTCTTCATCGTAATACTGTTTTCGACCGTGCTTATGTCACACAGTTGACAGCTCACATAATGAAACCCTCATTTTGATTCACACAATGTACACGGGTGAACGATGGCGTCTGTGGAATGTCTATTACTATTTTAATCAAATAAGGGCTCCAAGCTTTTATTCCTCGCAGTGACGCGAACTCAAATGAAATGTCTGAATGGTTTATTAAGTAATTATTTTGTGATATTTTCTTGTTGTTGAGTATGTTCGATGTATTTTTCCTTTTAGTATTTTCATCACAAGTAAATTGCCAATGCGAATAAACTTTTCTACTTTAATATTATAGTAATATGAGCCTGTCGGACTTACAACTATTTAATTTAATAAAGTATTTAATGGACATTTAATTTTATAGACATTTTCAGAGTACGGAATGAAATTAAACAACTGTTGTAAACACAGTGTCGTTTAATTACATTTCATAGTCGAACGAATAATGTCTGTAATTATAATTAATGCAAATTGAATACCATTTCAAATTGTCGTGTGCAATGTGTGGATAATAAATGTACGAGTATTTTTATTTAATTAAGTTGCGCTACAAAAATGCAAGGGACATACCATAATACGTGATTATGAGCAATAACGTCATAATATTTTAATAAATGTATGTATTCGCTTTTTTATTTCTATAAATGTTTTAAAAAAAAGGAGGATTGTTTTATTTCTTGAGGTTTTAAACAGGAATCCAGGAACAGCTAATAACGTCAAGAATATTATAAACAATAATATAAATATGTGGTCTTATTCACGAACACAAATGAAAACCATATGAGGGCTTTTTTTTTAAAGACAACTCCCGCATTAGAAATTACTCCTGTGTCGCGGGGGACTTTACAAACATACAAACAACGGACACAAAGAACACCCAGATTCGGGTGGGAATCGAACCCACGACCTATGGCATAGCAGTCAGGGTCACTAACCACTAGACCATCAGGTCAGTCGATAAGGTCATATTAGTGTACGGTTATTTTGTCAAAAACAAACCGAAAGATACTCGTAGTAAAATTTATTCCAACGTTTTACCGCAAGCAATGCATTTGTGCCAGGGACAACGAAATCATTTTATTACTGTTATTATTGTTATAGTACCTTTTATTAAATAGGTGAAGTTCTTTAACACAGAAGACATTTTCTGAGTCTTTGTTAAGTATAACATAACAAAGCCTCAGGCTCTACTATCTAAAATCTGCTACATAGTATACATATACGTCTTTGCATCTTAAATAGATGATTTAAACAGCGTCCTTGTGGCACGTCTTTAAATGATTGTAAAGTCCGATAGTGACAGTAGCGCGCACATGATTGGCATCTTAACTGAAGGTCTTGATATCTGAGTTAGTGTAGCGACCCTCGTACTCATGTGTCTCTTTTCGTGTTTGTCGGTTAAAGTCTGGAACTAGTACCGATTATGGGTTTGGCATCTTTCAGCCAGAGACTTTCTCCACTTGTTTCGTTCGTCAGCTAGGTCTTCCCATTCATTGCGTACGATCCTAAAAGTCATCATGTCGCGTTTTGTGCAGTCCTTGAAACGTAACATGGGTCTTACCCACCTTTCTCTTAGATTGGTAGACTACGTCTTGGTAAACAAGTGGCAGCCATTCCATGCACGTTTCCCAGTCATCGCAGTCTACGCTGTTTAAGCATCGCGGTAACACTAGGAAGCTACGCATTTTGCAACAGTTTCTCATTCGTTACCCTATCTGGCCAAGGGAAATTTAGTATGCTACGAAGACACCGCATGTAAAATATATCTGGTCTTCTTTCTTGCTTTGCATATGATGTTCAAGTTTCAGCTCCGTACAAGACTGTGCTTAGGACACACGTTTGATACACTACCATGTTTGTCTTTGTTGTGAGATTATTGTTAGTCCACACTATTACACCCAACCTCCCAAATGTCGTAGCAGCTTTACCTAGCCAACTTCCAATTTGCGAATCCAGGGAAAGATTGCTGGATGGGACCCCAGGTAACTTAATTGGTCTACCACATGAAGAGTTGTACCATCCGGAAAAATTGTTGGTTTTTGCTTAACGCCCTATGCCAGAACAACTGTATTTTTGGTGTTTATGGACATAGAGAGAGAACAAGCATGTGCAATTTTATCCAACAGAACCCGTAATTCTTGTGGAGTCTTAGCAACAAAAGCGCCATCATCGGCAAAAAGCAACGAATCAACGTATAGATTTTCAAGGTTCCTACGGGGTCTTAGTAGGGACGAATTAAACATTTTCCAGTCTGCTTTGGTGTGTAAATGGACTCCCTGAGCTGAGTCACAACAAGAAGTCTTTAGGAGCAGGGGGGAAACTATACCAAAACGCACCTATGCCACATTCCTCTCCGCATGTTAAATGAAGCAGATGTTTTGCCGTCGTACACCACAGCGCCCTGCATGCCCTCGTGGATAGACTGTATTAGGCTTAAAAATATTGGAAGACACCCTTTCCTTCATCCTTCAGTACGGTGTAAAGATCCTACCGGATTATGGTATCGAACGCTTTATATTTAGGTCCACAAAAGTTTTCACAACGGGGCTATTTTGCTCACGTGACATTTCCTGTAGTTGGCGCAAGGTAAATAGCGTCCGGAGCAGAAACCACATCGAACCTCAGGATATACACGGTTGGCCAAGTGCTGGAACCTAGCAAGGATGACCCGCGCATACAGTTTGCAAACGATTCTAAGAAGGGAAATGCCGCGGTAGTTGTCGCAATTGCCGTGGTCGCCTTTACCCTTATACAAGGTGATAATATTTTCGTTGCGCATATCCTGGGGACAATGTTCGTGCTCCCAATACTTTTCCAGAAAATTATGCAAGACCGGATGCTGGCTCTCGATTTCAAGAATTTCTGCAGAAATGCCATCGTCTGCGGGACTTTTGCCGTTTTTGCTGCGAAGAAGCAAATAAGAAGACAGCTTAATGCATCTCACTTGGGGTGGGCAGCTCGTCTAGCTCGTGCCAAGTTTCCAGTTCCAGGATGGTTGCTACAGCTTCTGGGTTGATGTTGACTGGACACGCATAAAGCTCTGGTGTAATGCGCAACTCAATGGTCCAATTGAAGGTTGCCATCAGTAATAATTGGACCGTCAGTTTCTTTTAACGGAGCTGAATACTTAGGCAAAGGTTCGATAGCTTTTTTAATCCCTTAGCAGCACGGAGTTCTGCTTTTTTTTCAGTGCAAGGATTGAGTCGGTAGTTTAGAGCAGCTTGTGGCTTCATGTCAACCAAAGGCATGAGATAGTTTGCATTTTCTGCGAACAAGTCGGTAGGTTTAGTTGTGTCGTAGCCAAAAACTTTGTCAGCAGATTTAGTGAGGAATGACTTGAGTGACTGCCACTCCACATCCACTAAGGTGTCAGGGTCCAAAGTTTCCGCTTCACGACTTGCCAGTTCACTAAATTCATTCACAAGCTCAGAGTTCCTAGTATTAGGAGATTTTTTTTTGTGACTAGCGGTCCTTAAAGTTGCCAAGGATTATTATGCGGTCTCTTGAACCTATTTTACGCATTGTGGTGCACAGCTGATTACTCAGTTCAGCTTAGTTCACTGGCTGATTCCGCAGGGAAACGCCAACACGTGTGAGACCAGGTAAGTTGCAGGTGACTGCCGCTTATTTCGTGTTTAACCCTACTTGCGCCTAATGGAGACACCAATTCCAGGTTCAGTTTCAGAGTTTTCTTTCTCCTACTCCTATAACTATTGTATTTAACTAGTCACATTCAATAGTCCACTTCGCGTGTACTATCATGTACGAGGCTTAAAAACTAAACTGTTAACTTTTACCAAAACATTACCATACATAATTACGATATTATAGTGCTGACAGAGACTTGGTTAAACGGCGGTGTCTATGATTCTGAGTTGTTTGATGATAGATTCGTAGTATATAGACGCGATCGTGAGTCAAATAGGTATAAAAAACGTAAAGAGGAGGAGTTTCAATTGCCATCGCTAAAAGTTTGAAATCGTGTCGACTATCTCAGTTTGAAAGCGATATTGAAGATTTATGGGTAAGCGTTGATATAGGTTCAAAAAACAAATGTTACCATAAACTATATGTCAGCGGAGTATACCTACCGCTACCTATTCATAGTAATACACTGGAGTTATTTGCCGAAAACGTTCACGAGGTATTAAATAAAAATGAACAAATTTTGATTTTAGGAGATTTTAATCTTGCTAATATGAAACGGCTTACCCACAATGACTCTGGGTACTTGTACCCTGAACCTAACAACTTGGATATAAATGCAATACTATCAGAGTTTATGACCTTAAATGGTCTAAATCCATACAATACAATATTTTGAACAACAAATCTAAAATATTAGATATAATATTGTGTAATACCTCCATTACAGAAATCGCCCGATGTACCTATAGTTTATCATAGAATTCAATTTAATGGTACAGGCAGAACGGGTTTTAGAAGCTAGAACTGTACCAAAACCTAATTTTCTACGAGCAGATTATGAGACAGTTCTACATCATTTGTTAGTAATAGAGTAGGATAATGAGTTCAGAAACTGTGCATCTGTTGATGATATGGTGGATGTTTTTTATAAGCTATTAAGACAAACCATAAGTGAATTAATACCTATGAAAAAACCAGTCAATAATAAATATCCACTGTGGTACTCTCGTGGAATGATACGACTTTTGAGAGAAAAATACAAATACCACATCCGTTTTAAAAAATTCAAAAATCCGTTAGACCAAGTAGCTTTTGACGAATTACGGGATGAATTTAAGGTTTTAAGTTCAGCATGCTACAATATTTATATCACAAATATAGAAAATAGCATAACAAAGAACCATAAAACATTTTGGTCTTTTGTGAAAAATAAAAGAAGAGGTAGTAGTACTTACCGGTGCACATGTCTATGAACAACAAAATCGCAATAGGCAGAAAGGAAATGTGTAACACGTTTGGAAGTAATTTCGCTAGTACTTATAGCGCCCCTGACAATATGTACCCAGGTCCCCCGAACGCTTCTCAAACTTTCACGTCTGCAGCATTGTGTAATCTACATTTTGAAAGCAATAAAATATACCGCGAACTAATAGGACTAGATGAAACTAAGGGCGCGGGTATTGATGGTATTCCTCCTATATTTATAAAACGTTGTGCAAAGGCTCTAGCATCACCCCTATAAACGATATTTAATCGATCTCTACGCGACAGTATCTTTCCTGGCATCTGGAAAGAAGCTCTCGTAATACCTGTATTTAAATCCGGGGAAAAGCATCTAGTTACTAATTATAGACCAATCTCAATACTAGCGACGTTTGGAAAAGTGTTCGAAAAACTTGTAAGTAAACATTTGATGTGGTTCCTCAAACCATATATAGTTGAACAACAGCATGGTTTTGTTAAATCTAGATCAACCAATACCAACCTATTATGTTTTACATCAGCTTTGTCCAAGAGTCTTGAAGTAGATCATTACCTTCTTATTCTCAAATTAGCTCAACTAGGCGTACGAGGAACATTGATACCGAGGAGGTTTAAATCTTACCTAGTAAACAGAGAGTCAAAAGTCGTAATTAACGGTCACGTCTCTGGAAGCTATCTAGCAACCTCGGGAATTCCGCAAGGATCACATTTAGGTGCGATTCTTTACAACATTTTTATAAATGACATAACTGAATGTTTCAAACACTCCCGTTTTTATTTATTTACGGATGATTTAAAGTTAATGAAGCTAATTCAGAGCAACTCGGACTCTAAAATGCTTCAAGAAGACATTGACCGACTTGTGAACTGGTGTAAACAGAACAAAATGTTTTTAAATATCACTAAGTGCCACTATATTCGTAATAAAAAAACGTTAGACAACAAATACTACATAGAGGGTGTTGAAATTAAGAGACTGGGAAGTATTCGCGACCTTGGAGTTCAACTCGACAGAGCGCTGAAGTTCGACATCCATATTCTAAATGTTGTCTCTAAAACCTTTAAAGCACTGGGTTTTGTTTTGCGAAATAGTAAAGAGTTTAAAAAACCATATACAAAAATAAAGCTCTTCAACACACTAGTCCGCCCTATCCTAGAGTATAATACAGTGGTATGGAATCCGCACTACGAAGTTTACACCAAACGAATAGTGAGTGTCCAAAAGCAGTTCCTCTACCCCCTCTGCTACGGTGACAATTTAGCTAAGCAACTTACGAGCTACACTGAAAGGTTGAGACACTACAATATGGATACTTTAGCCAGTCGTAGGAAGAAGCTGGACTTCGTTATCCTTTACAAGGTACTGAACTATATAATATATATAATAACTATACTTTAAATTTTAAATTATATTTTTGTTATTTTAATATTTTATAATTTTCTCTATTACGTGTAACTTTGTTCGCCTAGTTGATTTTTTCATTGTGCTTGCTGTGGTCTTTTGTAAGTGAAGGAGTACACCAACTCAAAACCCCTTGTTGTCAGTTAATGTCATTAATTGTGTATATCTTTTGTTAGAGATCCTAATAATAAATAAATAAATAACTATGTAGTACAATACGTAAACATCAGTACATGTTAGCAAGTACTACTGTACATACGAAATGGAATACAAATTCTTAAGATTTCTTGAGAGCAGTTCTTAAGAAAGTAAATTAACATGGTTTAACTATATCAAATTTAAAAATCAAACCATGGTAAACACACATTTTCCATCTTAAATTCTCAAAGTGCTCGATTGATGGCAATAAACTTGCCCACTATTACGTTAGTAGGACTAAATTATAGTTGGAAAATGTGGATGTTTAATACCTTTTTGATTTTACCTGCTAATTCAACTACTGCACTGTACTGTACTTTTGTTCTGAGTCTAGGTGTAATTTATCTATAACATGTATGCATTTGGAAATATATAAATATATTTATCAACAGTCTAGTTACCATAATACAGGCACTGCCTGTTTTGGGATCAGACAGCCGTGTGTGAGATGTGTGAAGTTATTATTACTATTTATTCTCTTAATGTTGTTTTTTAAAGATTTTTGAGCGATAAGGCTGACTTTTGTACTGTATCTGAGATAAAAAAAAGAAACAAAAAAGTCTGTCTGCTTCCAAACATGTGAGGGATAGATTATATTAAGCTAGCTTTACCCTCATCTATAAACAAATAGCCCACAATTTGTTACCGTTGATGCCTCAGATTGCATCGCAGTCATGCCCTTTCTCCGAGGATTTGTGCTCTAACAAACTATGTATAAAATATTTACCTAATGGTTGTGTAACACGAACTTTTTTGCATATTCATTTTCTGTTATATATACTGGAATAACTATGACAGTTTATTTTTTAAAGATTGGTATTAATATGTATTTAAAGGCATTTATAGATATATTGACTCTAAAAGCTACTGCTATTGTTGACCGTATGGCTATTTGCGATCTATTTGATGTTTAAAATAAAATAGGCAATTATTAGATATATACATTTGTAATTTTTCTATGAATATTATATAATTATAACTATTATTATCACAGTCATACATACACAAGTACATAAATATAAAAAGATAAATAATGGTAGACATACAGATTGCATGGTGTCAAGAGACAACTCAGCAAATCAAGTAGTTTTTTAAAGTTGGGAAGTGTTATTTTTATTATTTTAAGTGCCTAGTGCTTCCTCGACTATTTCTGGTCTTTTGTAGCGCACTATTGCTTTACAGTTCACTGCTCAGACTTATGGCTTCGAGAAACCTCCAAATCCTAACAGCAGTGATTGTTTGTAGGTTAATACTTCGGTGCCGCATTGATGGGCCACAAAAGCATAGAATATGCATTGCAGTTTCTTCTGTCGCATTCTCGCCCAACTTTAGGTTAAACATAATTATGTTTGTTCAGTTTGCAGTGTTAGTGCCCGTCTGATGGAAAGTGGCAATGCATTTTACAATGATGGCCTGTACAATAAATGACTTGTTCATAAAAGTGGTGGCATGTGTCGGCACTTAAAAAATCCAACTGTCTGACAATCTAAGGAACTTTTAATGGGCATCGTTTAAGAATTCAAGGCATACTTTGAGTTATAGAGGTGTCGGGATTGAATAGTGTAGTGTATAATAGTGTACTGTATTTTAGTAAAATGTTATGTACGTTAAAGTGTCAGTAAAATAAAACATGTCAATAAAGGGCACTGTGCGTAGAAACTAACCGACACCTACTCCTAACAATTCAAAATTACCTAAAATTGATTTAATTGAAATATGTTATATTGTTTCATTTTGATATGTCCTAATAAGTCCTTGTTACTTAAATCTTACATGGTGGCCACAATTTTTACCTGTATTAAAAAAATGTTATAGTAATTTTTAAGAAGCCAACCTCTAAGTTTTGCAAAGTTTTATTCGGAATTAAATCGGTTTTTAACGGTCCTACTGCAGCAATAACGTATTCATATAAGTAAACCTTTCATCAATCGGACTAGGTAGGTTTGTCGAGCTAGGTTTAATGAAGAAATACGGTCAATCGTACTTCTTTCCATATCTTTTTCATTCATTAAAAATAAGACTTTCTCAAAAAATTTATTCAACTCGATATTCTACCTGTCCCTGATATACCAACCCTGGGTGGGCTTGCTATAACAAAGACTATTATTTTTAAACCCAACGTTTTACTTTTATGCATAACTGTTGTTGGTTAAACTGTCTATATAAAAATCGTTTACTATAATTAGTCACCTGTAGGTTTTGCAGGATAAGTGTTTTTGAAATCAAAATACAATATAAAAGCGAAATAAATATTGCACCGTTACTAGAACAGTGTATTATAATCCGGTGTTCTAGAGCCGCCTTACAGTCGCCTCAGAAACCTGTCACTGTTAAACAATGTAAATACAGCACTGTGACGTCACCGTCACATTGTCGTTGCCCTGGCGCCAGGAACACGTGAGTTTCACATATCCAGTTTGTTATAACATCAGTTATATTATATTCTGCACTAACATTTTTCCAACTTGTGAAAATCATTGTTTTTTGGTAAAGTTTTATTAGTTTAAACTGTTCACCGACTTGGCGTATAATTAAATTTACTACTTCACCGGATTAATTTTTACTTAAACGTCTAGTTCCGCCTACATTTTCTAGTGCTTCGTTTAATAAATTAATGGACTCCTAAAATATTTCAGAATTTCAATAAAATTTTGAATTATTTAAATACTTCTATATATATATATAACACTATAAAGCGCATTACGTATCGCATATCGTAGTTGAGATCAAGAGTTAGAAATAACCTTATTTGATTTTTTGTAGAACTGTGTTTTTTTATTAATCTTGTACTCGTAGAAGAGAGACTGAGATTTTTGAAAAAAATAATAATTTAGGAAAACTAAAAAAAACACGCTTTGTTGGAAACTGAATTAAAAAGTAAAAAGAGTTCTAGTATTCACCTGTATTCTTGGCTGTTACTAAGCCCAATTTCGAAGGGTTTTACCACTGAAAAGTTTCACTAACCAATTTCTGGATCGGTCATCAGATCAGCAGTATTGTCATCCAAACTACATACATACAAATATTGGATACGATGATTAGAGGTAGGTTAAATTTTGACTGCTTAGATTTGTTGACATTGTTATTTAGTTAGTGAGTTGTGGAACTAATAAAAGCGTGTTGATAAATAAAACTAAATGCTTTTCTATAAGTCTATATAAAGCAAATTTGCCAAAAATAAACACATTTTCAAAAAAGTAGGGTTTAGGTACTTTTAGAACACTAACGACTTTCCAAATTTTTTGTAAAATTAGACAGGTTTGTCATTTACGTTTATTCATTTACGAGCTATGCCCATTCGCGTCTATGTCGGAAAACAACTTATAATAGCTGTAGCACCTCTTCCTAAAAGGGTGGATTCCCCCAGGCAGAATTTTTCACAATGTGTAGGCGGTGGAGATATGAATGGAGCGTACAAAACAATATTGTTTTGATTGTTTACACGCGTATAATGACATAAGTGGGAAAAGTTGACCGTATATCAAACTTAAACCGACGATAAACATATCGTGTGCCTCACAGCGCCTGTAAGGAGTGGATTGTCGGTTCTGTGACTTTATGCCTCCAATGGTCCACTCAGCGCCAGCTCGCAGGTGGCAAGCTGTCTCCGTCTACTAATTAGGCGATATCCAGAAACATCACGGGAGATTCTGCTGCGGGTGAAGGACATAAAACCCGTCTCATCCACCCACGGCCACTGTTAGGATACACATGTAAGCGCGAGTGTAACCGTTCTGCCTGGAGGTCTACCTACCGGATCTTCTTCGCATCCTCCTTGCGCCAGAAGCTCTTCTCTCATTACATCGCGATCGCGATAAAACAACGTCTAACGCATCGATTCGTCAGACTAATTGGGAGACTTACTGTAGTTAGTAAGTCAGGTCCGCTTCCTAGAAACTATGGGCCCCTAGGGCCGTCACCAACATATCATCGGTGTACCTAACAGATTATTCCCAGTACTAAGGTCCACCTTGGCAACAAATTATTTTTTTGGGGAGAATCTTAACATTGCAGTTCAACTAACCAATTGGAGTGGTTACCGATTCGCCTTCATCGGAATACTCGTATCCTCTCTCTACTTTATGTCATTCTTGAGTTGCAGGTGTCCATGGGCGACGGTAGTGACTTACCATCAGGTAACCCGTCTGCTCGTTTGCCCCCTACAATATTAAAATAATCAATTTTCCCAGAGCCCTCTATAGAGCACACATACACAACACTTTGTAGGATTACATTGCTTATAATCAATCACAACGGGTACATATTACTTATCCCCTAATTTGATAGGTCGCGACCTATTTTATATTGTAGGGGGCAAACGAGCAGACGGGTTACCTAGGTCGGGATGATTTACTAAAAATCCTGAAATATGTGTTTTATTATTTTAAACAAGGAGTCCCTGTCTCATCAATTTTCAAACCTCTAGCATCAAAATTTGCAGAAGTCTCATACAAACTTCTATCCCCTAATTTAAGGGGTTAGGGGGTAAAAGTTCCATCCTGAGAATTTCGTGTATCTGGTATAATCCAAATCCAAGTTATGAGGGTTCAAAAAAACGACGAAGCGTTTCGAGAAAAGGTAGGTAGTGCCCTTGCGCTTCGCTTGGCTTGTCTTGGCGGGGTCACTACCGTGCCCCAGATGTGAGCATGTACTAGTAGTAGGCACATTAGTACATATTATATATTTGACACCATAACCACCCACATTAAATCATTACAGTCCTGTCCATCCAAAGGTTGCCTGGAAGATATTGCTTGTTGTGATAAGGCCGCCCATTGTGTATTTTAAGTTGTTTTTAAATGTATATATATATTGTGTATTTGGTGTTCAATAAAGAATACTTACTTACTTAGATACGTTTGAGGGATTGAAAAAAAAAAATACAAGTGAAATAGATTATTAATAATAAATACCAAGAATTAACCCAGAAAAAACACAAATTTAAAAAATACTGGAAATTTAAATGAAATACTACAAACAATTAATAAATTACTATTTGCTTGTGTTAAGTAGGATAGGTCGTAACGGATGTCATTAACTACAAACTCATAAAAGAGCTTAGACTATCCGGAATATACAGGGACGACCAACGATAAAAGTGAACGTTTTAACAAGATTCACAAATTGTAGTCACTTCGAAATTTATTGTAGTAATAAAATGCATAGAAACATAGTTGACGGGAATTATTGCCTGATGTTTGGATTCGATCAGGTTGCACAGGCCGTGGTCACAGCCTGAATACAATGCAGAGGAGTGTAATACCTATTAGGTACGTGATCGCATTCATTCCCGTCAACATAATTATATATCGTGGTATGCGAAATATGAAAAGTTAGTAAACATACAAATAGTCCCATTTAATTTATAAGACCACAACCTGTCATTTAATTTATAACAGTCAGTTCTTAGATCAAAATTAAAATTGACAAAAGGAACAATTGAAACGTACATCGACGTGCTCATGTGGAATAAGTAAGGAATCTTTAAAGATCTTTCAATTGTTTTGCCTTACAAGAGGTTTGAAAATGATCGTCCTGCACTTGACGCTTTGAAATGATCACAACTGTGTTAGATTTGACAACCTTAGGTTATAAGAGATAGATGTTTTAGTATTAGTTAGTCAAAGAGTAGAAAATTGACAATTTCGTATTACGATGCAACAGTGAATGACTAATCATACACTCTCACGCATATAATACAGTTCTATCTAAAGTTTAGATAGCGCTGTATTATATGCGTGAGAGTGTATAATCTAAACCCTTAGTGTCACATTGGGGGAACCACACGGAAAATTACTTACAATATTTTTTGTGACAATATATATGAATAAATAAACAAACATTTATAATATTATATACATCTATGTGTTTATAATGTGCGCAAATTATTTTGTTCTATAAATTTCTCCTTACTTCTTCCTATCTCTAAGAACGTTTTAGGTTCCTACGTGACACACATCCAAAGCTCCTATTATAATTAGAAAACTTGATAAATCTGTTACAGTTGAAGGAGCATGCCTTTAAAATGCACTACCATAGCAAACGAGCCTAAACATTAAAACAGTTTGAAAATGGTATAAATGGTAAATCTGTAAACTTAAAATTATTTGGATAACGTAACTAGTTTTGAAAACAATATAGGTATGTTAGAAACAATCTAACCACTATTGCTATAAACTATCAAAATCACTAAATCATAGTAACTGCTATGTTGTGCGTACCTCAATCAATACTCAAGTGAAGTTATCAGCTTATATTGCATGCCTGTCCTTTTAACTTCCCACTAACTTTTAAACTTTCGTGTTCCATGATATAATTATGTATTTATACGGGAATTAACGCGATCACGAAAAGGTATTACATACCTCTGAATTGCCTGACTTTTCGACCAGGTTGCACTGGCCGTGGTCACAGGCTGACTGGCTCAGCGGTGCACGCCCTCCGTCGTCGAGATCGTGAGGTAGAAGGTTCTTCATCCACCCGCACATTTTCGATATTTTTAATATTTTGATTTCGCCATGCACCGTCACATACTATACTAACAGTGTCCCTATTCTCTAAGCAAACCGATGTGGCCCTGTTTTGGTGTTCACCCGACTGCGCATAAAAGCGAGGTGGCATGTTTTTTATCACTGGATTCCACGCTGTTGATAATTTAATTGATTTACTTACTTCCCACTGTTGTCAATCGATCAATATCGCAACACTGCTGGTATAACTAGGCATAATAATGTCTTAACTAATTTTGATTAAATAGTGAACTGTTTTATCATCTATTAGGTATGGTTTGCTGGTTGGTTGGTATTTTTAATAAAATAAATACAAGTTTTTAATGTGGCGATAATATATTTGTAAAATAGTATCATTCATACGATAATTGCACTGTTTTATACAATAGCAAGAAGGAAAAAAAACAGAAATATACATTTGTATGTGTTACTGATACAAGACAATGTAAATATATTAAATGCCTAGCCCACTCTTATCTAAATCCCTAATATATAAATAGTCTTACACACGAAAAACCTAAAGTCGGACATTTTTTTTTTCACAAAAACGGCTTAGGCTTTATTTATCAACTGCAAACATCAAATTTACATGTTATTTCTAAATGTAACTTCGTTATTTGCACATGTGCAAATAACGCATTCGTTTCTTGTTTGGTAATTTTAATCTCAACAATGAGTCACGTAGACGACCGGGGGTAAAATTTTATAATAATAAACAGAAATGGAAGCAGATTGATTTAAAATCGCATCGGAATTTACAACAGCCTTTATTTACATTAAATTTGAATAATAAAAGTAGGAAATTTGAATTAAACGTGCCTGAACTTAGATAATTGGATAGTTATGGATTTTCGTTCACAGGATTTATGTAGCAGAAACATCATTTAAGTTTCATTAAAAAGCTGGTCATTTTTACGTTATGTTATTACCATTTGTGCAAATATAGCGCATACACCTAATCCTGAACATTCGGTTAATTGTCTTCTTAAATTAAAAAATATACAAAACACTGTTGCAAAAACTGTTAAAGACTTTGTAATAAAGTAAGCTAAACAGTTGAGTAACAAGGAAGGTTAGTCGACATAACGTGACAAATTGCGAATGATACGGAACGTAACCGCCGAGACACGACCGAAATGGAAAAGTTAAGTGGTGTGCACTATAGGAAACGAAATTTATCACGTCCCATAAGTTTAAAACTAGAGCAGGGTTGAAAGTAGGTCGGCGTGGAGCTCTGGAATAGTTATTACAAATATGTAAGTTGAGGGAGCGTGAGCGAATTGTGACAGATAGAGATTGGACCGGACTTTGCTCTGTTTTAGTAAAGAATCCGTATGGCAGGAATGACTGAAAACTAATTTTTGACTTAAGTTTTAAGGGAAATATTTTTTGTCTTGATTGATAGTGTTTTGAGTTAAAACCAGAGGTCGTCTGGTGTCGAATATAAACCACAATTTATTACATTTTGAAGGTTTTATTATTTTTCATAGGCCTAAATTGTAACATATATATTTCAAACTATTCATTTCCAGTATAAGCTGAACTGTCATTTGTACTTTCTGTACCATGACAGGTCAACATATGTACTGGACATCTGTAGCTCCATGTAGGCGCTTTTCACATATTTTCAAAATTAATAACACATATTGTTACATAATGTTAGCTTCCTGCCCTTCTTCTCCTTTCAAACTTTAAGTATTCCAAATTTCACATTACTCAGTGCGCGAAATATTCTTAAAATTATTCTCTTCACTTATTAATATATAGATATCACACTTGTTTATGACTCTGCTCATTATTAAATTGAAGAATTTTTCGCCGAACCATAAACATTCCTAAGAAATAAATAAAGAAACTGTGATGAGGTGCAAGTTGAAAACAGGTATGACGTGATTAAGCTTCTAATTTGTTAAAATACACTTGACGGCATTATAGATTTAAAATACTGTTTATGCATTTTTTTTTTGTTTAATTACATATATATATATATATATATATATATATATATATATATACATATATATATATAAATAAAAATAATAAAAAAATTAAAATTAATTATTATATATAATTATAATATATATATATATATATATATATATATATGTATATTATAATTATATATAAAAATTGCTCAAAACTAAACCACCCCACATAAACCTAAACATTTCCCGTAACGGCTATAAACACAGAACGTTGAGTACGTTTGTGATAAATTTCCAAGCGGTAATTACATTTTGTTATACGACAAGCATTAATATTACAAACACGTACGAATGTCATAATGTACAACGTTCACATTTTGTACTCAAATGGAAAATTTTCCAAACAAATATAAGTTTAATTTCATCAATATATACTTATAATAACTGAAACAAGTCGGATTCTTTACATTGAAGATATTTTGAGTTTTTTTTATGGCACTATAATATCGAGGTCTTTAAAATTATTATTAGATGTGTCAACACTGCGTCTGAAGAAATTATTACTAGTGTAAATTGTTTTATAAAAAGGCACGGAGAATAATTTAAGTGAACGGGAGCCAGGTCTAGGTACCCTTAATGCTATTTTTTCAAGAATGTGAGGGGCGTCGATGTAGTTATTTAAAGTTTTAAAAAGAAACACCTGATCAAACATTATTCGTCGGCTAGCAAGAGTAGTGAGGAAGTGACGACCAATTACTATATTAATAACTGTAGTGACATCCCAATCGACGAAAAACTTCATCTAGCGAAGGCAAGTTAAATTACAAAGTTACTACTAATCCTGTATCATGCAATGAAGGTTCTCGCGCTGAATAATATAGCTGATAGCTCGTCGGAGGGTTCTCCCTTTGTGTTGCAAGGACAAAACATAAGGTTCCCCACAACTAAAAGTGGGTGTTGCCGACGATGCCTTCTTGTATAATTTAAAATGCCTTGTTGATATTGTACTACATTTATTTTACTTGTTTCCATTAAAACAATACATTTAGGTCGCCGGTCTTACATGTTCTTCCCAAGGTTCTCGAAGCGTCCCTGTTAGTGACGACGACGAATCACATCGAATCTCATTCGGGCCAATCACGTACGAGTGCTGCATGGCGCGTTTATAAAACTTGGATGCGCGGCAAATATGAATGCGTTATAAGCGTTAACATCCTGGCCCCCCTTGAAACACAGGTTTCAAGCAGAAGGTCTTCATTGAAGTTGAAGTGGGCATAGTTGGCTAAGTGCCCTTCTTATACATCCCTTGCTTGTCTTGACGTCGACAACTCTAGTTATCCTATCTGGACCCGGATAAAGTGCTGTGACTCTTCCCAATAGCCATTTCATCACCGGTAGCTGGTTGTCTCTGACAATGACTAAATCTCCAACCTTAACAGCATACTTGTTAGTGCGCCACTTGACACGCTGTTGTAGCGCAGACAGATATTCTTTGGTCCATCGATTCCAGAACGCTTGTCGAAGTCGCTCGAGCAGTTGATAGCGGTTGATGGAGATCCGCTCGGTGGTTGGCGACGGCAGTGCGGTTAGCGGCCGTCCGATCAGGAAGTGCCCAGGCGTTAGAGGACGCAAATCTGAGGGATCCGCAGACATCGGTGTCAGCGGACGCGAGTTGAGTATAGATTCAATCTGTGCCAACAGTGTACTTAGCTCTTCGAACGTTAAACTAGAGTTACCGACAATACGTTTTAAATGGAATTTAGCCGATTTAACTCCGGCCTCCCAGATCCCACCAAAATGAGGCGAATACGCGGGGCTAAATTTAAAAACGATTCCTTCATCGCAGGCAAACTCGTTCACATCACGGTTGCACGCTTGTAAAAGTTTGCCCAGCTCATTCATTGCTCCAACAAAGTTCTTTCCATTATCGCAATAGATCATACGCGGTTTTCCGCGACGGGCAATGAAGCGTTTGAGACACATTATAAATGCTGCAGTGCTAAGGTCGCTTACTACTTCCAAATGCACGGCTTTAATGGCAAGACAAACGAATATACATAAATAGCATTTTGTTGTCCTACTCCCACGACCCTTCTTGTTGGATATAAGAAACGGACCAGCAAAATCGACGCCACAGTTCTCAAAGGGAGAAGCAGGTGTGACTCTAGGACTTGGCAAATTACCCATTAATGGCTGTTTAGTGGCTGCTGCCAGACGTTGGCAGCGCACACACTTGTTGACTATAGATCTGGCTAACATCCTTCCGCCTGTGGGCCAAAATTGATCGCGTACAGAACATAACAATTGTTGCGGGCCACAATGTAGCAGACGAAGGTGCTCTTTATCGAGTAATAATTTAGTGAAGGGATGTTTTGAATCAATCAAAATCGGATGACGTTTGTCGTAAGGACAGTGCGACGCCTGATCTATGCGCCCACCTACTCGCATAATTCCCTCATCATCAATGAAGGGATTCAATGAAATGATTCTCGACCTACTGTGTGGTGCTTTGTTGGTGGTGAGTGAATGGATATCTTGTGGAAACGATTCCTGTTGTGCCAACTTCGCAAGTGTGGTAAGTGACTTCTCTAATTCAACAGTGGTAAGTTCACCTTTTACCTTATTAGATAAAGACTTACAATTGCTAATAAAACGCATGATATAAGCAAATACTCTTTGAAGCTTGTAAAGTTTAGAAAACCTATCGAAAGGAACTATATTTTCTTGACATTGTATATTTAATGTGATTTTAGTTTTTGTTTCAGGTAGCAGTGACGGCGGAGCATCGACGCAGCTCTTCGAAGGCCATTTGCTTTCCGGTGTAAGGAGGAAGGGAGGGCCGTGCCACCACAACGTGTTGTTCATCAGCTGCTGAGGCTTGACTCCCCTGGAAGCCAAGTCTGCAGGATTCACATCGGTAGGTACGTGACGCCACGCGTCTCGATTGGTATGTTCACGCACCTCATTTATACGATTACAGACAAAAGACTTTAAAGTTTTAGGCTGAGTTCGCAGCCAACCTAGTACAATTTTAGAATCGGACCAGAATATAGAACGAGAAACATTAATACGGAGAGATTTTATTACTTTATCGTACAAACGAGCTCCTAGTAGTGCGCCCAGAAGTTCCATACGAGGAATAGTCATCTCCGGCTTCAATGGAGCGACTCTTGCTTTGGCGCAGAGCAAGTTGACGTGAACATTTCCTAAAATATCGTTAGATTTTAAATACAGACATGCCCCGTATGCATGCTGCGACGCATCTGTGAACACATGAATCTCAATATTGACAGGACTTTCGCATAAAACATGTCGTGGCACTTGTATGTTAGTAATGTAGTGTAAATTGTGTAAGAATTCTCTCCACGAGTCTCCGATCTCTTCTGGTACTTGTTGGTCCCAATCTAGTTTTATTAACCATAGCCTTTGTAATAATAATTTTGGTGTAATAGTGCATGCTGACAACAAGCCCAAAGGATCGAACACTCGACACGATGTGGACAGAATGTTTCTCTTGGTAATGTTTGGAGTAGCTTCAGCACATGCAGAAAATTGTAACTTGTCAGTTTCAGGGTTCCATTTCAAACCTAAAACAGAGGACTCCCTAGAAAAATCTTGCGTTTGATTAATAGTAGGTATATCAGAAAAAATATCTGGAGCGTTGGTACGAAACTTTCGCAAATGAAAACAGGCTTCAGCTAGTTTAAGAATGACGCCTTGAACTACATTCTTTAACTCGGATTTACTGTTTGAACTAGTACACAGATCATCGACATAAAACCCATGTCTAATAACATCAGCAACGGCTTTATCACTACACTCTTCAGCGAGCTGCACGAGGCATCTTGTGCTCAGGTAAGGAGCTGAGGCGGTCCCATATGTGACAGTTTTCAGTTGTAGTGTCTTAAGGGGTTGTGTTTCGTTATCCCTCCAAAGTATCAGCTGTAAATTTCGCTGAGAATTGTCAATCATAACTTGTCGGTACATTTTCTCAATGTCACCAGTAACGACGTAGGTATTTTGTCTAAAACGCAACAGGATTGACAGCAGGTCATCCTGCACCACGGGGCCTACAAGCTGAATATCATTCAAAGAATTACCTGTGGGAGTTTTGCATGAAGCGTCAAATACGACTCTTAAACGCGTCGTCTCACTGGATGCACGAATAACCGCATGGTGTGGAATATAATAACCAAATGAGGGTGGATTTTGTAACTCGGTTAAATGCCCTAAATGCTCATATTCATGAATAAATTCTGCGTAATCTTTTCTTTGACTGGTTTTGTTCAACTTCCTTTCTAAATTGAGAAACCGCCTTTTAGCAATGTGGTAAGAGTCTCCCAGAGCCTCCTCGGGATTCTCGCGTAATAGCATCTTAACAGAAAATCTGCCATCAGGCAAACGAATGGTATTGTCTATGAAATGTGCCTCACAAAGTTCTTCGTCCCTAGTAAACTTAACTGAGGTGGATGACGGAATATCCTCTAGTTCCCAAAATCTTGCAATTCTCTGACTAATCTCTTGAGTAAAGTTGCACCTAACAGTGTCACTATTAGTAGAATTAGATCCTGTCGGACCAGCGACAAGCCAGCCGAACTTGCTCTGTCGTAGTGTGGGTTTGTTGCGCCCCAATTTGATTTGATTAGAATCTACAATTTCCCAAAAAACGTCTGCCCCCAATAAAACTTGTATTTCAGAGGGACGGTAGAAACTAGGGTCAGCGAGAGTAACATTGGAAGGTAAGTTGAGTCGTGAGGTGTCTACCTGCACGCTCGGTAACATGCTTGTAATCTGCGGAATGACTAGACATGACACATTAATACAAAATGAGTTGACACGTGACTGTACTTGTAAATCGCAATATTGTGTAACCTTTGTAGTCGCGTTGTTTATGCCAGTAACGGACATTGGACTCGTTTTCGAACAAGAAAGATTCATGACCCTTTGCACCTTTTTAGAGACAAATGACGACTGGCTTCCCGCATCGAGAAGCGCCTTCGCTCGGTAAATATAATTCGTTTTAGGATTGACTAGTTCCACTTCGGCCGTGCACAGCAATACCTGCCCGGATATGGTAGCAGAAAGGGACACAGGAGACTGCACAGTGCTGCTCGTAGCAGTGGTGTCTGAACTTGTAACGTTTGTAGTAGTAGTGTGACATTTAGATGTAGTGTTAGTAGAATTCTTCTGATGTCTGTTAGTAGAATCACCCTGGTGAGTTGTATTAGAATTGCCCTGTGAGGCTGTAGTAGTATGTTGACTTGTAGCAGAATAAAATTTATGTAATAGTGTATTGTGTTTTTTACGACAATTAGTACATGGACCCAGACGACAGCGCTTAGCGTGATGGCCGGCGCGAAGACAGTTCTGACACAAATGGTTCCTTTGTACGACATCCCACTTGTCTTCTAGAGACATGGATTTGAACCTTTCGCACTGGTAAAGAAGATGGTTCTGATCACAAACGACACAACCTCTAAAATTTGAATTGTCAGAAGACTCAAAAAATGAAGTAATCGACTTCCCGCTATTGTTGAATGATTGTTTCTCTGTCGACCCGCTAAAATGTTTAGGCGTGCCCTTGTTGAACTCCAGCGTTTCCAGCATGTCAGCTCTGCCTCGCAAAAACCGATAAAACTCATCCAATGTAGGAGAGATAGTGAAAGAATTCCTATGCTCCTCCCATTGACGACCTGTGGTGCCATCTAGTTTTGCTGCCATCATATATATTATTAAGGTATCCCAGGAAGATGTGGGTTCATTAAGCTTATTTAAAGAGTTCAAATTTTTTGAAAAATAGTCAACCATATAACGCAATGATTTATACGACTCTTTAGTAATAGGATTAAAACTGAACAAAGCCTTTAAATGGTTGTTAATCAAAATTCGCTTGTTGTCGAAACGATTGCATAAATGTTGCCAGGCCATATCATAATTATCTGACGTAAATTCTATCGATTTTAAAACAACAGAGGTTCCTCCCTCTAAAGACGAACGTAAATAGTGAAATTTGTTGATTTTAGGTATATTAGTATTTTTGTTAATTAACTCATCAAATGTGTCGCGAAACTCTAACCACTTAGTATAAGTTCCATCAAAAACAGGTAACTTGATAGTAGGCAATTTGATATTTGCATGTGTATTAAAATGTGAGGATTTGTTTGACTCGTTGTCCGAACTAGCTCGACTTAAATGAGCACTATTTTTCTCTGTGAACGACTCAATAATACAAGAAGCTCTAGAAATTAAATCATAAAAACTATTTTCCATCCTATCCCGCTCTTGTATTTGTTCATCTAATTGATTTTGTTCCACTAAATTAACAATTTTGTCTTGAATAATATCAAACTCTGATAGTGATTCTTGAAATCTAGTTAGTTTTAATTGCAAAGCGTTAACAACTTGTTTAGTTAAATTAGCCGTAGGTATTAGTTCGATAGGCTGTAGATATGTAGCAAAATTAATTACTCCAGCCTTTATAATGCTTCTCCTTTTTATTAGTGACTTTAAATCTTCACCCATTTTGAAATGAAAACACTTATAGATACTTTGTGTAAGAAGCAATAGAAGAGCCTAACAAACAATTAGTATTAAAATAGCCAAACCGTAGTACGCCGCAATGTGTTTCAAAGCGGCTTTGAACTTGCAACCGTCCGTGGACGAGCCGGCGTGCAGTGAAGATCGCTGAGACGGTAGCAGCCGCGGCTGGTGCTCGCAGCCCCGTCGTAGGTATATGACACGTAGCTCTGGTGGGATCTCACGAATGCTCGGAGTGCACGGCGAAAATACTCGACGCCGCTGTTCTGAAAATGTCGGCAAATAACTCTTAAACTATGTGTTTTTTACCAAGTGTTAGTCGGCAAGCGCTAGAACTCACACCAAAATGCTCAAAAATGCTTGAAAGTTATGCTCGAAAATGCTTGCAAATGATTGATATAACAAAGCAGACAGAATAGCAAGTGCTTGTTTGAATTATAAGACGAATAGTGCACTTAAGCTCGTGCAAATTTTTATGTAAAAAGTAGGTAGGTATAGCAACTCACAAACTTGTTCGAAATATATGTATTATAGCAATTTTGTTCGTTTTTAACTCGAAAAAAACAAACAATACTTATCACTCGTTAACGTGAAACAAATAAACACCCTTAGAATACTTCTAGAATAGAGAATACACCGTTCGCACAAAAGAAATCACAACTCACACGCAGCTGTAACCTTCACGAATTTGATACAAAAATTGGGCGTACTTCCCTCACGAGCGGACCGCAGTAGCGTGGCGGGTCCCGCTGGTATTCCGCGATGATGATTCTTGTGATGACTTGGTTGCTGCTTCGACCTGCAGCCTCGAAGTTGTAGATCTGACTCCAACACGATGATAATGGCGACTTATTTGCTCTGCCCGTTGAAACACGAAATAGCCGGTTCCCAGGCTGAGATCACGTCGGGGTCACCAAAATGTTGCCGACGATGCCTTCTTGTATAATTTAAAATGCCTTGTTGATATTGTACTACATTTATTTTACTTGTTTCCATTAAAACAATACATTTAGGTCGCCGGTCTTACATGTTCTTCCCAAGGTTCTCGAAGCGTCCCTGTTAGTGACGACGACGAATCACATCGAATCTCATTCGGGCCAATCACGTACGAGTGCTGCATGGCGCGTTTATAAAACTTGGATGCGCGGCAAATATGAATGCGTTATAAGCGTTAACAGTGGGTAAAAGTGGTAAGAGATGGGTCGATATATTTTTTTATGTATCACAGAAAAGACGATATGTCAATGTACCTTCCCGGTATCTAGAACTAAGTATAACTGTCTCAATAACGGCAAAGTACCGTTACTAGTCTGACGGTGTTCTCACTAACGACTTCGTATAAATCCTTGAGTACTCTTGAGGATTTGTGGTCGATCTAAAGTTTCGGCGACTAATTTGAACCTGAACCTGTGGAAGTCATGTAACACTTTTCGGGCGAACAACTCTTTGAAACTTACTGGAAGAAAATGTAAGTTAAAAAGCATTTTATTTAAATATGTTATATACAAAAACATTTTTGAGTACTACATACACACTATTTGAAAGTTCAAATGTAATGTTTGTAACGAACCAATAAGTACGGGTCTGATCGAACAAGGATTGTAGCGGACTAGGGGGCTACGGGCTACGATCGATCGGTGCAATTCTATCGAAACGTCTGGTAAATAAAAAGGTGTCCCGATTTACACATCTATTATTATTTTTGTTGCGGGCTTTGCTTTAACATGGAATAACAAATCATCTAAATAAAAATTTGTCAAATTGTTCCATTTAATTTTCTTTTTTTTTCATTGATTTTAAACCACAAACTTAGTCATAGTTGCATCACAATTTATATTTGTTAATAAGATGGATTATCCATGTCTTTCTACAATAGAACTGTAACGTGCACTCAAGAAAAAATAAACAGAAGTCATAGCATTCCAGGAACTTGTACCAATTTTTTTAAATATTTCCAAATAATACTATTAATATTACTAAACGAATTTAAACAATCTGTTATTTTAGAATCAAAGATTAGTTAAATGCTAAAAGGAAAGTTGACATCGACTTCAGTCGCTTGTTAAGAGAGTACTAACTGATTATATTAGTACTATTGATCTCGCAATTTCTTTATAACGGTTATGCGTGAATTTAAAAGAAGTCTCCTGGTTTTCTAACTCAATGCTCTTACTACACCATAAGTCTTATATAAATTGGATAAATGTAATTTGTTTCATATGTGTTTATTTCTTATTTATATTATTCTCCTTTTCATCAACATAATTATATTAGACTATTAAGCGTTCTGAGAATATAATGGACACAAGCTATAAAATGATGACTTTACAAGTTCTATAATTCAGTTTTATCATCTACTATCCCCCTGTTCTTAATAAAATAAATACGAGTTTTCAATGCGGCCACAACATTTATCAACTCAAATAACACCAGTACAATTTAGCAACTTCAAGGTTGCATTCACTAAATAGTACGAATCACAATATTCTAGAAATAAAGCAATATTTCAGAAATAAACTAAGCAAATTCCAGTTTGAGTATCAGACAATATTCATTAGTATCTCTGAAATTCAGTTGAGATCGTCGTTGTGCTCAAAATTTCATTTTATCATGACCGCGACGATGACCCTTGACCCGCACAACGCGCCGCCGACCACGATAAGACTACGTCTTGACATGATAACATCTCAAAGAGGCAAGGAATTCTTGGTCGTTTGTTGCTTTTCTTGTTTTATGATTGCTATCAACAATGTTTTTAATGTGATATTGTTGAAACAATCTTTATATCATTTCAGGAAATGTACAAAATCTTTCAAAATGAACAGGAGTATTTTATTTTTCTATTGCACAGTGACATTTCTAAGCTTGAGTTCGTAAATAAATATCTGCTCGCTTCAACAGTTATGAGAACCTTCTACAACATTTTAATTAAGAAAAAAAAGCAAAACAAAGAACCATGATATTTCCCCAAACACCGCTACTCCCTATACCTTTAGAAAGATTGGCAGTAGCCTTCTACGGAAGCGCCCATGAACTAAAATAGCAATCTTATTACTATTATAAATCTCAAAGTTTGGATGGATGGATGTTTGTTACTCGATCACGCCAGAATGGCCGAAAGGATTTCGATGAAATATGGCACCCAGATATATAGCATAGAGGCTACTTTTAATTGCAAAAAAAAATTACGGTTCCCACATCAAAATTTCCGCGCAATCTAAGTCGCGGTCAAGAACTAGTAAAAGGTACTCGTATAAAACTCGAATTATTGTGATTCTGTTGATGTAATAGAATGAGACAAACTTTTAGCTGTTAACATTTTGTAATTAACATAATCTCTGTCAAGATGTTTGTCCACAGAGACTTTGACTTGCTTCGTGTTGAATACCATCAGTAAGTTTAATTACCAAATTCAAATCAATGTCGTTAATTTTTACATGACTTCTTATGAAAATTAATTAATTTCGGTAGGAAGCACAAACACAAGATACTCATTGAACTTTGACTAAATAAACGGAGCTTCTTTATATTCTGAGAGAAGTCCAAACTCTGCATCGAATTTCTTAAAACTAAATATAAATGTAAACACGTCAAAACACCGGAACTATGATTTATTTGAATAGCTTGTAAAATATTTTTTTAAGTTTTCTACAAATTGTTTAAGATCCTACACAAAAGTTAAAAATTTTGTGTTTTGATGTGAAATGTTAATATTTAGTATTAATGTTAATATACCTACCTAACAATATACTTCATTTCTATTACAGTTAATATCATAGCCTTGACAGTATCATACAGCATGTGCGGCAAGGCAACTGAATGCGTTTTTAAAAGATTAAAAATCATTCACAAGGCCCACTTAAACCCAAGGGTATCAGTTGTGCACTGCCAACCCTGTACTTTCTTTCAATGGAAAAAGAAAAATTACAAGTCCCACTGTCTATGCAACAATTTTTTCTTTGAATTAGAGTATCTCAATTGGGCGACTCTCATTCCAAAGATGAAAGTAGTATATCGTTGAACGGTATGAAGAACGCTAATGGAAGTCTTAACATTATAAGATAACGATATCTGTGAAGGTTTTGACGTTGAATAATATAATATAACATTTAATTAGTCAAGTCAAAGTGGTAAAATATCCTCGTAATTTAGTTGTATCGCTAATTCGGCTCTTGCGAGAAAGATACAGATAGAGGTCTTAGTTATTAATGTATGTTTGGATGATATGACCCGTATCAACATCACTTGAGACTAAGTTGGAACTAATTTACCCCATTTACACTTACACTATACTGTAATAAATTAATTTATGAAGAGCAGTGACAACGAAAGTCGGTCATCACATTCTAATTTACAGACTTAAAGAAGTTGCTCTCGAATACTAGAAATGGAATTAGCTATTTCTGTTATTTATGGTTGAATTAACGCGTTATTTGTATTGAACAGGGTGTCGTTATCTACCTACTCGCAGACGCGGCCTTACTGTTTGGTGATTTGTTTTAAATTTTGTGTAAGGGGTTCTGTTCATGTGTATGTGTTTAATTAATAACATTCGTTCTATACAGAGCGTGGGGCACTTATACTTAAGAAACAAAATAAAGAACTAAAACTTCAACAAAATATAAATAATGTATTTACCTCGTCTTCTGCAATAAATATAAAAGGGGGAATTCACTCTCTCCTTCGTCTTCTCATTTAGAAATATATTTATACAGCGCTTTTGCCTGAAAAGGAAATGAAAAATCCTCTGTGAATCTGTCTGTGAATGAAATCAGAGCATTCTTATAATAATAACAATAATAAATCTACATACCTAAGATTGGTCTTTCATAGCAAAAACATTACTTAGCATTTAATATTGGTGCAAAAGGTGAAACTTACATTTAGGGAAAGTAGAAAATCCCTGACGTATAGCAAGGAGGCGCATTATATCGATATATTGTATGCTCAGGAGAAAGTTCTAAAGATGGTTGCTATCAAAAGCGGGAACTGCCGCGACGACACCGCGTTTCATACCCTAGTCAACGAGAAAACGTAAGTATTCGGCGCGGCTCTTTGATGTTAAATGTAGGGTGGAAAAATACAGCCAGGATTATTGTTTACAGGCATTTCTATCCTAGGTTATGATCAGGGCTGGCAATTTTATGACACCGAATGATTTAAGTACACTGATTTCGATATAGACATAGATATTTGATATAGTACATAGTTATGATAGTTTTTTTAATAATTCAGTTCAAATGTTTTTTAGTTGCTGGTTTTTTCTATGTTGTCACTATTTCTGTTAATCGAAATGTAACAAAAAAATCGAAATTGGTCATTTTTGTAAATATAAGTTCTGTGTGGTGCAGGTGTTTTTAAAATAATCTGGGGTTGTTAGGTAATCGGTGCAGAGTGAAATTGTTTTTTAACATAAATATAATGGAATATTTTCAGATATTCTTGTACATAACCTATTAAGGCCGTTTACAGATTGACTATATTTATCTTTCTTCTTTCTTTCAACAACGGACTGCGTTCTCTTACACATTTATGTTTCAAGTTAACTAACAAAATAAACGTTTACCCAGCTTCGTGTCAGGAGGACTTAACAAACACTGACACTCAACGACACAGTGTGAATATGTAGTTCTTGTCTGAAAATTGCGAAAACAGTGTGGAAGTTGTCCATATTGTGCAAATACAAAAGTTGTATGCAAACAGGTGAGGCATTACAAGACCGTGTTCATCATATATAAACTAAGTTATCTAATGCTGCTTTATAATAAGTTTTAAAAGCTTTACATTGAATAAATATTGAGTAGGGTAAATAGAAAAATCGTAAAGATAAATTTGTGATATTTTAAATTAGGAAGTTGGTAAGCATTACTTTTTACGTTTTTTTGGAAAATTTTTGTTGTTGTATAATTTAGAAGAAAAAGTGAAAAGGTAATAAAATTGATAATTTATGAATTATATTTTTAGAATATTGCTATGCTTATCTATTTAGATTATTACACTGTCCTGTCGATGAAGCAAGACTAGTCTAGAGTAATAGTCTTACAGTTGGCAATCGTCATTCATCACTTAAGTACCCAGACAGCAATTTAAACTTGAATCTATGAATATGTGTCAAAAGTGAAGGTTTGTGTCAAACTTACCATGGCAAGTCTATAACACTTGAGTACACTTGAGGCAAGTTTAAATCAAACTTTCTAGTTTCCAAGCAACCAGTTTGCACGTTGTTTGTTTTTGTAAAAATTATGCAACATTGACAATGAACACACTTGCAGGATGTTTGTTTCTACAAATTACATAAAATGTTGTTTACGTGACACCTGTATACTTAATTATCGTAGAGGAAAATTAAGCCATTGATTTAGCCTACTTATTTGATCGACAACACGGACTCTTATTTGTAGGGCCGTGTGCAGGGTCTCTAATTAACTGTGTGTCACAATAAAAAATCAATGAACCCCTGATTGCACTGATTAGGACCAGGTTTTCTTTCTCTCTTCTTAATCTTTTGTAATATTGTTAACAAACATACTGCGAGTTAGTTGTAGGGTAAAACGATATCTATCGAAAGTTTAAGAATTATTTTTAATTATCACAAATTATACAACACAATCTTGTTGAGATTGGGTGTTCGGATTATGTTTTCCTAAATCACTGAAACGACAAATAAGATAACAATCAAATTGTAATATGATTTATTGCTAGGTGCCGTCAGGGGCGGTCCTAGGGCGGTGCGAGCGGTGCGGCCGCATCGAGCGCCGTCATGCGGGGGGCGCCGAAATCCACGGGCGCAATAACCCTCAAAAAGTAGGGGGTGTTACAGCAACATATTTTGATTCACATTTTTATCTAAAAAAACAGGTCATTATTTTAATTACATTTTGATTCACATTTTTATCCGCAACAACCCTCAAAAAGTATGGGGTGTCCGTCCAAAATATTTTATATGGAGACTAAAAAAAAAGTGATTAATTTCTTTTTACGGCGAACAACATAGGAAAACTAAGGTTTTAAATTTATAGGGGCGCCACTTTGGGGTCTCGCACCACCTAAAAATATGTAGCTAGGGCCGCCACTGGGTGGCGTTAACCAAATCGCTGGTTTGTGAGAATATCGACGTAATTCAAAATTCAGTCGAATTGAACAAGTATGCCAAATGATCACAAATCTTTGATATTTTATGGTGAAGAGAGATGCAACGCCGATTTCGTGCTAACGTTCGTTAGAAAGCGACAATTTCATTATATATTTAGAACAAAATACTGTAGCGGAAATCACAAAACATTGTCATTCTCTAAAATCAATAATTTTTAGTCCCGTCGCTATTCTCGCAAACCAGGGAAATGTCGAGTCTCGATTTAAATGCCTAAGCCATGCCATAAATGCCTAAAATTTAAGTCTTATTATATCTGACGTGACAAGTCAGTTTCAAACAAAAATCAAGTCACTATTGGTGTGCCTTACAGCGCCTGTAATGAGTGAACCGTCGGTACTGCGACGTTGTGCCTCCAATGATCCACTCATTACCAGCCCGCGGGTTGCAAGCGAGCTCCGTCTACTAACTGGGCGATATCCAGACACACCCTTCACGGGATATTCTACTGCGGGTGTACGACATAAAACCTGTCTCATCCACCCGCGGCGACTCTTAGGGTACGAACGTGGTGAGCGCCAGCGAAATGGTCCGGCCTGGAGGTCTTGATACTAGACTCCACCACCACCTTGCGCCAGAAGTTCTACTCTCAGTACATTGCGGTCGCGATAAAACAACTGTGGCGACCTAACGCCTCGATTCGTCCAACCAGTTGGAAGACTCGCACTGCAGTTAGTAAGTCAATTGCACTTTCTAAAAACTATGGGCCTCTATTACCGTCACCAACATATATTTATACCTAACAAATTATTTCCAGCCAAAACTAAGGTCCACCCCCGCCATAAATAAATGTTTGGCTTTGAGCATTGTTTTTAGTTACGGAGTAACATAAGATTTCACATGAATGTAGTCGAACGGAAAATTAATGGCCTAGAAATGTAAAAGAACTTCACCTATCTTTCAATATTTTCAGCTTAGATGATAGATAGATAGATAGATAATTTTGTTTAAGATATTGTGTCGTGTGAGATCTTCTTGTTCTATAACAGGTCTATAATATATTTATAAATGCAAGTAAATTACTTAGAACCTCTGAAACATATTTGTGAATTCATTACTGGCACTTGATGACTGCGAGGCCGAGGGGGCAAAATAGCTCGTTGGCATAGCCAGATACCGATAGCCGAGACCGAACCGAGGCTACCGGTTACTCTGAGATCGCCACAACAACAATAACAAAAAACTTTGCCTTTCCACAATCACCATAATGCCTCCCACCGGTCGGTTATATTGCTATTATATATATTCTTTTTGAAGTCTCGTACTCACGTGACAGCGCATGGCGCTCACGATTAGCAGATAACCGCATTTTGCGTTCCGCTACGCTATCCTACGATTGAAAATCTGCCATAACGAAACGAATTTATTATCTTGTAACCGTATACAAATAATTTTATAAGCGCATAGAGCAAACATAAGTACATCAATTTAAGGAAATAAATGCGTAATGCGAGCAGAATTAACATTTTTAAGAAAATAAAGTGATAAGTATCACAGTATTGTTTCATGATAAAAAAGTAGTCACGTGTATTCGTTAATGCTTATTTGGGCCAATTACGGAATCCGTCGACATCTATTGGTCTCATCTTAAGTACTACTAACTGCATTGTAATGTATTTTTTATTATTTTTTTTAACTTTTAAACTTTCGCGTTCCATGATATAATTATGTATTTATACGGGAATTAACGCGATCACGAAAAGGTATTACATAACTCTGAATTGCCTGACGTTTCGACCAGGCTGAGTCAGCCTGTGACCACGGCCAGTGCAACAATTACTCCTGTGTCGCGGGGGACTTTATTAACATACAAACAACGGACACAAAGAACACCCATACTCGGGTGGGAATCGAACCCACGACCTATGGCATAGTAGTCAGGGTCACTAACCACTAGACCAACAGGCCAGTCAACAACAATTGGTTGTCATCTAACCCTCCTACAATTTTTTTAAAAGTATTTTTTGTGCACCTACAGAAACGCAATCTCTACAGATTTTTTTTTATTATACATAATTATGTAATTATGTAGATTGTATTAATTTCTATTAAATTATAATGAATAATGCACTACAAATATTTCCCAATAGGTATAATGTATGTTATGTATACCAATACGCAAGGATGGTGCAATGGTTTAAGTGGTCGCCTCGCCACCACTTAGAATGTTCCTTGTGTCCGTTGTTTAAATGTTTGTGAAGCCCTCCCGTGACACAGGAATATTCCTATTGCGTGTGTTTTATGCTAATAATAAATATTAAAAAAAAAACATTTAAAGTTGTATAATTTTAAGCTAGCGGATTTTGTGAACCCGAATGATTGTGAAATGTTCAATGGTGGAATACACTCGTCTCTGCAATCTTCCGAAGGATAATGGAACACCGCCTACCTCAAAAGACTGATGAGGCAGGATAGGAGGCGTAATCCAGGCGTGCACGGCACTTTAATAAGTCCACAGTCACCGTACTGCTATAAAATGTTTATGGTAGCACAAAGACACGGTCTTCAAATTAGGCTCAAAAGGAACGTCCGTTCGCCTCCATGCAATATAGCTACTATTCGCGACGCCAGCACCGCAGTCGTGGAGCGAATTCGGTTGCGAATTACCAAACTACCCCCCATTCAACAACAGGATTTGAACATACCCCCAACGGAATCAATATGATTGATTTCTCTAAATAAATGTAAAGTGTAAGGTATGTAAGATATAAAAGAAAAAAATATATAATAGTTATTAATAAAATAAACGTAAAGTGTACACGGTACAATAATATTAACGAAGAATAAAATATAAGATGTATATGAGAACATAATTTTATTAACTTGCATACGGTTGTTAGAAACATTCTCACAACCACTGATATAAAATATGAAAATCACTAACTACAGTAACTGCCAAGTTGTTCGTACCACTCTTCGCACTCAAGACCATCGTTCTCGTCGTATTTTATATTCCCACTATTCGTTAATATTTATCAATCGCCCAATAGTATTGCGTTACCGGTATAACGAGTCAAAATAATGTCTATTAACTTATTCTTATTAAATAGTGAACTGTGTTATCATCTATTATAGTTTGTCCCTAATTTTAATAAAAAAATAAGAGTTTTTGATGTGGCGACGACACGGTAAAGGACAAATTTTATTGGTAGACCTCTGAATTAAGAAATTTTTTGCACGAAGAGTCAAAACGCGATTAACTTTGTCAACGCTACTATGCACCTTTTTTAACCCGGGATAAATTCCAGTAAAGAGGCTTGGTCAGATTAGACTTAAGTAAAACTAACTGGCCGACAGTTACGTTGGGTGGAGACGTAAACCACTTCGCTCTCTGCTGAAGAGTGTGAAGGTAGTCATTTGACCAACGCTTCCAAAAGGATTGTGAAGCCTTATGAACGGACAACCAGACAATCTATTCTGAGGAACGTCCTCAAAGTCAAATTCTGGAACAGCCAATAGACCTTGACCTATCAGGAAATGACCCGCGGTCAAAACATCGAACTTGTTTGGGTTATCTGACAACGAACACAAAGGGCGTGAGTTTGTTTTAAACTTTTTTTTTTTTTTTTTTTTTTTTGTCCGTGTGGAAGCCCCCTCGGGCCGTCACCCCACCGGGGTTTTCGGCGGGGCGGTGTGTCGGAATCGAACCGACTAAAACCACACGGTGTGCCGTACTGCGCCTTAAGTAGGAGGGATCCGGGAACAGCTTTTATTAAGACATCCGGAACCCTCCTAGCGCCTGCCCGCAAAGCGCGGGCACCACCTTCGGGTAAAAAACCTCTCAATTAGGCGACGTCCAGGCACACGCGGACGCCGCCTCCTCGCGGGGGGCCACTATAGCGGGTGGAGGGGAAAACCCGTCCCATCCACCCGCGGCCACACTCAGGGTGGCATGAGGCGCTGGTAAGCGCGCCTCCGCCGCCCGGTTCGCCGGCGGCGAATTAGGTCCGAGTGGAGATCGTCCTCCCGGACCCTTTCCGCCGCCTCCTTCTGCGAGATGACTTCCTCGCAGAAGGTCGCGACCGCGGTAAAATTCCTGTCGCTACCGGCCATGGAGCGTATGACGGCCGGTAGCGAGAGATCCCCTCCGATGACTGCAGTGAGGGCCCGACGCTGCGTCGCCCAGGCGGAGCAAACCGCCAGCGTGTGCTGAGCCGAGTCCTCACTGCAGTCGCAGTGGTGACAGGCGGGACTCAATTCCCTCCTAGCGACCGAGTGCAGGTACTTCCCGAAGCAGCCGTGCCCGGAAAGGACCTGCGTCAGTCGGAAGGAAAGGGTCCCGTGCTGCCGCCCTGCCCACTCGACGATGACCGGCTGGAGCGCCTCCACGGCGGCAAAGCCAGCACGTGGAGCCTCCAGCCGGGACGACCAACGAGCCATGGTGGCTCGGCGAGCGGCCTCACGCCATTCGCGTACCTCTTCGGGCGGGGGCCGACTGCCGCTTCCCGCCCGGAACTCAGCCGTTCGCCGATATACTTCGGCAAGCACTTCCGCCTCTAAATCCCACGGGGGTGTCCCGGCCAACGCGCACGCCGCTTCCGTCGACAAGTTTGTTTTAAACTGCTTCAACTCTGCAAAAGATTGTGCTTAACTCTACACATAACTATACTCTCCTATAACTAACTAACTCTACATATAACTAATATATATGCTCGATCACCAGCTATACGGTAGAGGTGATATTTTACAGATCTATTTCTATATCTATTCTATTTGACGCGATGTCAACCCGTTAATAATTTTATCTGAATTGTCCTTGGAATTCCAAAAATTTGCTACATCTTTTAAATGTTTAGATGCCGCAACAAAATGTGTGCCAAAGTCTGAATATAAACAACTGCATAGTCTAAAAGTCACAGCCAAAAAACTATTACAACTTAAATCTGTGAGGACCTCTAAATGAATGGCCTTGGTTGAAAAACATAGGAACAAGCATAAGTATGCCTTATATACTCTAGCGCTACTTTTTAGACTTTCATTAACGAAAAACTGCCCACCCAAATCACAACCGACATGGTTGAAAACTTTATCAGATTTAAGTCTAGGTGCGGGTAACGTACCCATCGCTGGCTGACTTGAGCATGGTTGGCAACGAAAACAATTCATACGCTTTGATAAAACAGACCGGATAATTCTACGAGCAATGACTAGCCAACAATGTTTACATAATATACTTTGCAAGGTACGCGGCCCAACATGTAAATATAAGATGTGAAAATATTTTGTGAATAAGTTGACATTTAGGTAAAAGCACAGGATGCTTACAATTATAAGATAGGTCGGACTATACGAGCCTACCCCTCACCCTCAGGAATCCATAAAAATTATTATTATAGCGTTATTCTCGCTGTTTACATGAAACCAACAATTAGGTGGGACAACGCCTATCGCCTAACTAACACGGTTAGCTAAAAATGTTTTAAGTTTATACGGTGGTGTCTGAAACCACGCTAAGACGTTATTTGAATCACTAAATGCAATTAATGAAATTTTAAAGTCTTTTAAATTTTGTACGACAAAATTAACGAGTTTTGAGAGGAGCACGGCTGCTTCAAGTTCAAGTTTTGGTATTGACAAAATCGGATTTACAGGCGCGACCTTTGATTTACTTGTCAACAACCTTGCTTTCACGTGACCGTTTCTACGAAGTACCAGTACTACAAAGATAGATGTACGCGTGTGATGACGCATCGCAAAATGATACCAACTGCACTTTATTAAAGTTAGAAATTAAAACATGACGTTCAATAGATTTAATTGTATTAAGAATACTCAAACTACCTAGCTAGTTCATAAATGAACCGGTTTCACTGTAACGTCAGCTCAGTCGGCAACCGATCGTCCCGTCGTCGTCGTCGATATTTTGGGTTAGCTCAAAAACACGAATCTGTTCTGTAGGATGTTCACGCCAGATTGTATGTTGGTATTTTCTAACAGCAGGGTCAATAATTACCGCACGATATATCTTTCACACATCGGCTGGAAAGCAAACATCGTAAAGTCTAAAATGAATAATTATCTTTAAAATGTCAGGATGTAGATTCCTGCCTGTCAAAAGTGTATCGTTCAGTGAGACACCTGAACTAGTTTTGGCAGACCCATCATAAACCACACACAAAGGCGTTGGAGTACTGGATGGACGGAGCACACAGTAGTGCGAAATAAAATAAGCTGAAGGTGCCCTGATATGGTTTCCATATGTCCGAGGGACTCATATTCTCTCATGAACTCGATGTAGGCCTTATCAAGGACTGGAGACCGAGCAAGACGGCGATCGAGCTGCAAAAATCTCTTCAAGGTATTATCATGCGAATAGCCAAGCGGTTCATGCTTAGGGTTTAATAAAAAGTATCCTATGTGCTACCTCCTAGTATGAATTGAAATGATGCCAAGTTTCATTTGAATCTGTTCAGTAGTATCAGCGTAATGCGCGGTCAAGGTATCGTTAGACAGACAGACAAAAAGACATACAGACAAAAAATGAAAAGAAATGTCGTTTTGGTTTCAGTACCGATTATAGAGTGCCCCCCCCCCCTCTCCACCCACAAATTTAATATTCAAAATTGGACCTGTTCCAGTTTTATTATAAGTATAGATTAGTAGGTTCTAGACATCGGATATATTAAAAGGGATGATTTTATAAGACCTTTTGTAAGACAAATTAAATTTAACTTTGTAACTTTGAAATATCGTTCAGCAGTAGCCTCGATCAAAGTTTCAATACTTGGATCGACTTACGCATTTATCTTTAGTATTAAAAGATTTATCATCCAAGATTGAAACTTGCAACGATGCAGTTGAACCAACATTAAGTGTATAAGCTGAATGATTTATCGAAGTGGATAGTTCAACAGACGTTTTTTAATAAACTACGGACGATGTCGATTTATGAAGTAGCTTAACTTTCTGAGAGTACTTCGAAACTTCATTTAACTTTCAAACCTTCAAGAAAAGAGCGTACCCCTATCTCAAAGGCCGGCAACGCACTTGTGACTCTTGAGTTGCAGGTGTCCAAGGGCGACGGTAGTCACTTACCATCAGTTGACCCGTCTGCTCGTTTGTAGGCTCGTCGGCTGCGGTTTATAATAGTATAATATTTAAAAAAAAAATACTAAACGTCGAATGTCCATGTCGTGGCTCAACTCACAAACTTTACTTTCATATCCCGCTGTGTGAAATATATTGGCTATTGCGAATACCTTTTCCATACAAAATCAATAGAGCGTTAACGATCCCGTTTGAATTTTTTGTACATAATACATATAACGTCCGATGTAACTGTACTAAAAAAAGCGGTCGGCCCTTTTATGCCATATTTCAATTATCATGAACACCTGGCATTCCTTGGAGACTTTTTCATATCCCACGCGTCATAGAACTTGCTTAAGGTGTAAATATGTTGCTTATAAATTTACACTCCACGTAGTAAGTAACATTCACTTAATAGGAAGCGTTAGACTTTTCCACTAAATATTGATTTTATTTTCCAATCCGGGTAATAATTAATAGCAGTTAGAGGGCTCGGACTTCCCGACATCAGCCAATTCGAGTTATAGGTATGCGACCCTGACCTGCTCGAGCTATTGCTTACACTCGCAATTCCTTCCAAAAGAGCAATATCCCTTTCCTTCCATTGCCTTCCCTTTTTACCTACCTTTATTTTAAATCTACTCCCAATTTTCCCATTTAATTCCCAAAGTGCCAGGTTGATGGCAATAGTCTTGCCCCCTATTCCTGTAGTTCTTGGTAACCCCTCCAGCTAAGTTAAATGCTTGTGTTAGGAGTGGGTTCGCGCTACCCAGTGCACTACGCACTGGGTAGGGTTTGAACCCGCAACTACTTGATGCCAAGTCCAACGTCTTAGCTATTACGCTACCGCCGCTTCTTAGTGTATTATGATTGTTTTAATGTGCCTGTGAAAGCTTTTCATAGTTCATTAGGATTTGGTTCCAATATCTTTATATATATATTTCTTCTGTACGTGTGTACGTCACTGAACTCCTCCTAAACGGCTGGACCAATTTTAATGAAATATTTTGTGTGTCTTCAGGTGGATTCGAGAATGGTTTAGATTTACTATTGGACCCGGTAGATGGAACTGCTATAGGGTTCCAGGAATAATGACAGATTTTAATGAAATTTTTGGTGTGTCTTCAGGTGGATTCAAGAATGGTTTAGATTTACAATTGGACCCGGTAAATGACGCTGCTATAGGGTTCCAGGAATAATGGACAGAGTTTAATGATTTTTTTTTGTGTGTCTTCAGGTGGATTCGAGAATGGTTTAGATTTACAATTGGACCCGGTAGATGGCGCTGCGATAGGGTTCCAGGAATAATGGACAGTTTTTATTTTTTATTTTCTTTTTTTGTCTCGTTCTGCATCATGGCAATCTGTTTTGACTAAACAATAAGCCTTGCTTTTGTGTGAATTATTTTCCGGAGTAAATTTAGTCACAGTGAGCCTTGCCAATTTGCTTGAAGGCTTTCACTTCCTGTGGCAGAATCTATCCAAGAGTGTAGGGACACTATGTCTTTTCAGTCGTTTGTGCTGTAGTGATTCGCATCCACTTAGTTTCAAAGCCAGTGCATTCTTATGTCCAGATAGCCTCTCTTGGTATTTAATACTGTAGTTAGTGATCTCTTCCTTGATTATATTTATTTTTAAATCATTATAGATGTGTTTGTTGTTTATGAAATATGGAATGTTGAGGATTGCTCTAATCGTCTTGGTTTGGAATCTCTCGAGTATTTCTATATTACTGTTGCTGGCCGTACCCCAAAGTTGAATGCCGTATGTCCATATCGGTTTCAGGATGGCTTTATAGACTGTGATTTTGCTTTCAGGACTCAGCCGTGAATGCCGACCTATTATCCAATACAATTTAAGTAGTTTCGTATCCAGTTGCTTTCGTTTGGTCCATATGTGCTTTTGCCATGTTAGTCTCCTGTCTAAGTGCATGCCTAGATATTTTGCATTATTTTTGCATTATCTGCCTGTGGGATTTCTTCACCATTTAATGTTACAGGAGGACAAGTTTCTCTTCTGAGGGTAAATGTGACATGGGATGACTTGCTTTGATTAGCTTGTATTCGCCAAATTTTCAGACATTTCTCTACTTCAAAGAGGTGTAACTGAAGTTGTGCAAATGTTGTTACTGGATTAGGACGATTCAGATTTTTTGAGGCCTTCCATAGTAAATAACTTGTGTCAATAGATAAACTTAACCTTGAGAGGAATGTCTGCAAGTTCTCGTTTTGAAAGGTTTTAATTTCATTTTTTAATGCCTTAGAGGCTCTATTAAAAGCTGTTCTGTCCGATGGATATCTAGCCCTCTGCCATATTTTTCTAAGGTTTCGACGTTTTCCGATCAAATCCTTAATTGCTTTGGGATATTCGTTATGTTTCGGTAGAAGTCTTTTCTTTGTTTTAGTTGCTATTTTAGCTGCACTGTGTATGATTTTGTTCAGTTTGTCTATTTCTGTCTCAATGTCATCTGTCGTTCTGATCGTGGTCTGTATGTTTAATTCGGCAGTTATTTTGTCTTGAAACGTTCCCTAATTAGTGTTTTTGTTATAAATGCTTATAATAGGTTCTACGAGTACAACTGTGGAGTTGACATTCAGTATAACTGGTGTATGGTCAGATGATAAGTCAGTACAGGGTTCCATAGTCATGTAATTTCGGTTAATGTTTTTGATCACGTAGAAGTCTAGAAGGTTAGGTATCTTGTTTCTATCTGTTGGCCAGTATGTTTGTGTACAGTGAGTCATGCATTCTAATCTAAGCGTTTGAACTATTTTGTACAGTTGTCTGCCTCTAGGAGTAATTAACCGAGATCCCCAGTGGGTGTGTTTGGCATTCCAGTCACCTCCACAAATGTATTTGGGTCCGAGTTTTGAGAAATACGTGTTGAACTCTGCTTCAGTTATTGTGTGTCTTGGTGGGCAGTACACTGCAGATATTGAAACATCTGATTTATCTTTGAGCAGCAATTTAATAGTAGTAGCTTGAATTTTTTCAGTTTGGTATTCCTACTGTACGTAAGGCTTTAAGTTTTCTTTGATAATTATTCCGGTTCCTCCATGACTGTTGCCTGATGGGTGATTCGTGGTGTAGATATTGTAGTGTTTCATTGCAATGTGTGATTTGGCAGTGAATCTCGTTTCTGATATCAGTGCCACGTCAATTTTTTCTGTTACTAGGAACGTGTAGAGTTCTTGGCGACGCTCTATAAGGCCATTGGCGTTCCATATCATAATTTTGATGCTGTGGATCATTTTGGCATCAGGCTTGCGACCAGTTGAACCATACGATCCATAATTTTGCCCATCATGGTTAACATGACTTGTTGTAGATTTGCGAACATACTTTCTAGTATATTTGTGAGATTGTTTGGGTTTATTTGTGATTCTGTTAGTTTTGAGCTGGTTGTCTGAGATGTTAACACCTCTGCATAGGTCAGATATTGCGTTTGGCTTTGTTTAGGTCTTAGGTTACCCTTGTTTCCTAGTTGGAGCGTTCTTTGTGGCATTTTTGGGTCATATATTTTCTGTGTCGTCTCTGGTTCGGAAGTTAATTGTGTAGCTTGTTTACGTTTAGGATAGATTTTTGCAAGTTTTTCTTTATATTGTTTATATTTTGTGCAGCCTTTGTAGCTTGCTGGGTGTTTATCTTGGCAGTTTGCACAGGTGGCTTCAGTGTCAGGTGTTTTGGTACAGGATGAGGTGGGGTGGTCGTTACCACATTTGAGATACCGATATGGTCTGCAACATTGATTTTTTGAATGTCCAAACCTCTGACATTGCTTACACTGCAGTATGTCTTTCTTTTTATAGGGAGCCTCGACTGCTACTTTTGTTTGACATAGGTATCTAAGGTTAAACACCTCTTTATTGTTGTTTTTAAGTTCTAGATCAACATAGAACACTGGAAGTGATTCTTTAGTCGTTTTATGTCGTACGTTAACAATCTGCCGAACCTCATGATTGTGTTTTTTAAGTTCAGATTTCATTTGTTCAATATCTTTTGTAGCATGTAAACCTTTAATCACGACTCGATATGCACTTTCACTTTTGAGCTGATAAGTGTAATGGGAGATGTTATTTGTGGTGAAGTTGTCCCTTATGGTTTTATACGTAGGTATGTCAGCGGGCATAAGTTTGATTACATGTCCAGAGCGTAAGGTGGTCATAGTGTATGACTGATTGTCAGTTATTTTAGTCAACTTCTCTTTGAGGGTAATTACGTCAAGTACCCCAGTCACAAAGATTGGCTCTGGCTTGGGTGTATAGTCTCTCTTTTCATCGATATTAGTGCCTTCAGTTTCAAGAATGTCAAATTGGTTGCATGTTGGTACTGCATATACTGAAATATTCTTTGCTTTTTTTTGGTCATTTTGTATTGGACTTGTATCTTTCCTTTTTTGTCTTTGTTGTGGGACTTTATCCCTTTGCCAAGCATTTTCAGTGCTTGTTTCAAGTTGATTTTCTTGTGTTTGTGTGGGTTTAACTTTTTGGGTGTCATTTGTTTCCATAGGTTTGTCGGTGCTTGTCGTCGCTGCAGTTGACGTAGAGGGTACGCTCCTACAATGATTTCTTATAAACATGCTTTTATGGAATGTTTGCTGTATCATATTATTAGGGTTTTTATTATTTTCACTCATATTGTTCCCACGAGTCAGGACGATTTATATGGTCACTGAAGGGGTGACGCCTATTCCCGTAAGAAGGCTATATACAACGACGTTTCGCCTGGTTCGCCGAGGTTGGCGCTATTGCTTATCTCCCTATAAGCCATGCATCCTATAGGCACGTTTCCCACCTTAGGATTAGGGTAAGTTTTTATGGAGTTAAGCCAATGCCCCCGATTCCGCGAGGCATGACAACATTTACAAATGCAGACGAAGTTGCCCGGGACAGGTAACCGTGCTCCGGTAACCTCACTCACGCAGCGAAATGCAATGCAAGCATTGCTTCACTGCCGGTTTTCTGTGAGGTCGTGGTATCGAGCGCAGTCGAGCTGGCCCATACGTGCCGAAGCATGGCTCTCCCACGTTAAAAGCTGTTCTACAAACTGACAACAGTCCATTGTCATATATATTTATTTCTCTTCTAACAAGCAATACCTTTGCAATTTTCTTTCAAGTCATTTTCAGAACAAAATATCTCGAAGAATTTTCACACAAAACAAATGAGAACAAAAAATGTGCACTCAGTACAAGAAATGTACACCGCTTGCGTCGGCTGCCATTTCCACGCGACAAATGATACGTCGTATATTGTTGCCTTGAGTTTTCCCAATGCGTTTATCTCGTTTACAGGAAATATTGCGCCGTGGAATTTGTGCTTATTTTTTCATATACATTTATCAATTCTTACAAATACAGCAGCAGATACAACATAGTATTTTTGGCAAAATAGAGTATTAAAAATAGACTATATCAGGCTGATCGAGACATAATGAATGTCGTAATCGTTTTTGTCTATGACCTTTTATATAAAATGTCATGATAATCGGTTGAATTTGTAAGGCGTGAATGCGTAACAAACAATAAGCAAACAAACTCACATTCACATCACATATAATACTGTTAGGATAATATATAAACTAATATTATATTTCTGTGGTAGAAATCTGATAAAGTCAAGGTAAAGTCAAAGTTCATGTAAATTAAATCTGTTGATATTATATTTTCTTGGAAGTTTGTTGATGAATCGCCATTGTTCTTTTTTTACCTGTTCACCCAAGTTTTCATACAAATTTATTCGTTTTATTTTCTGAATATTCATCATCATTATCATTAATTTACTTTTCATTGTACTGTGATAATAAAAACAATGAAGGAAATATCTGTTATTACTCAGTAGAATCTGTACTCAGTACTAATACTCAACAGAGCCAGTATGTAACCACGACAACTAGCAAAAAGTGGTCTTATAAAAGTCACCAATGCGCTTTTGCCAAAAACTATAGCATTGTACGTTAGTCTTGTAACGGTTTAGTAATGTGTTACAAGTCCCATTTTGGACACAAATCTCAAGACTTCTAGTTTTAGTTTGATCTTTGTAACGTGCTAAATTAGTCTTAATTTCATCTTGTAACCGCTCTATATTATGCTTCAGATTATAAAACTGGCCAATATGAGATAAACATTGTACCTAGAGTTACTAAGACTTAGAAATTACATTTTCGTAACATTGATTGAGCAGGTACACGATACTAAAGTGATGATATGGTATGATATGATACGGGTATGAAATGTGCTGGAAGTGAAAATTTAATACGAAGGGAAGTTTTCTATCAATAGTTGTGGTTTCCCCGCCATATAATGGTAATTTAATGATTTTCATAATAAATAAAATTTAGGCATTGTCTTGACTAAGCCTATTACAAGACTTATGTACTGTACTATACATCTCACTACTCATCCTACTATACTATATACTACGGTAACCAGACTGCTTATAAACATACTTATACAGACTGTTACAGAAAGTTGTGGTCATATTTTATTGTCGTATAGTGGACACCGTGAATAACGTAAAGCGCTTACAGTTTTATGAAAATTGGGTTTAGATATTTATTCTTGAAGAGAATATTAAGTCTCTGGTAGGTTGGCTTAATTTGCATAATCTTAAAACTAATTTAGGTAAAACGACAATTCTGAATTTTGGACAAAAGGAAAATAATTCATTGGATATAAACATTAAATACAATAATAAACGTATTACTGACATCAAAGTAACATCATTATTGGGTTTGCAAATTGAAAGTACTTTAAAGTGGAATTCACAAATAGAAAAGGTGTGTGCTAAATTAAACCAATATGCATATGCACTACACATGGTAAACAAGACTGTGAACCAAGACACAATTCTTGCTGCCTATCACGGCTTGGTGGCATCCACGATAAGATACGGAATTATATTTTGGGGCAATGCAACTGCTAAAGAATTAGTTTTTAAGTCTCAGAAACGCTGCATAAGGGCAATATGTAATATTTATTCTACTGACACATGTAAACCACACTCCATAAAATTAAAACTACTTACAATGCCATCCATTTATATTTTTGAAAGCGCATTGTTTACTAGACGAAACTGGTCAAAATTTTCAAAGTGTCTAGTAACCGCAGAGCTAGTAAGCTACATAATATGGTTCAAGCTAACACAGCTCTATATCACAAAAGTATATTTGTCATGGCACCTAAAATCTATAACAAGCTGCCCAAATGTATACGAAATGCGGAAAATGTACAGTCATTTAAAAATCAGTTAAAAGAATTTCTAATAAATAAAGCCTATTATTCTGTTGACGAATATTTCAATGACAAAATAATGTAATATACCTACCTATAGAATTATTGTAATATTGTACCGTAGAATTATTGTAATATTGACATGGTTAATAATGATGACATGCTATGATCATAATTTGTACACATCATAAATTGTTCATATTTCTGACATATTTAAATTGTAATTACTATTTTTTCTTATCATTATTTGTACACCACGTAATGTGGTAGGATGTAGTAGTACCTTAACATAATATTTAAGATCTGCAACTAACCTATATTCCACAAATAAAGTATTATGAATTAAGAAAAACAAAAATTATGAATTACTAATACACAATAACTCTTGGCATACCTGGTGGTAAAATGTTACACGGTATGCCTGGTAGGGTCTGTGAGACCCGGATTATCTATTCTCTATGTTGTATGTAATATTTTGTTCAATATGAATAAAAATAAAAGAATTAGTATATTTGGGGTGTATATTAAAGGAAAAAACTAAATATAAATAGGAATCAACCACTTTTCTTACTTAAACTTCTAATTAAACTCAACTAACGTTTTTAACAACAAAAAAATTAGGACTTTGTTTCTGGTATCACAATTATTAATTAGAACACTTAAAAACCATAATCAGACTTGGGAATTTAAGGCATTTTCATAAACTTATAATTAATAACAAAACAAACAGTCTTCTTATCCTTCATCAATATTTTTTTGGCCTTTGGTTTGGTAGCATACAGAACATAGAAAAATTACATGCTCCAGACATAAGTGACTTTTACATGTCTCTGTGTACTTGGCATAGGAAACATGTACGTCTTATACCAGGATTTATTTTTTTTACTTATTCGTTTGCGAAGATTTCGATATTTAGATGGGTATTATTTTTTCTTGACTGGAAATGCGGTTCAATCAGTGGAAAGCCCAAGTTTAAAAAAAAACTTCTTCGATAACATTTGTTTTCAGGACTGTTTAACATCTCAATATTTTTTGCAATTATTTCAGCAGTGTTCAGCAGTATCCAGATAATCAAAGTAAATGGCTATCTCCTCGAATTTCTCGTGACGTCATTACACCGAATTAGCTTGGTCTACGTTGTAAACCAGTTGTCGATCGTGACATTACGGATTGATTGTGAAAAAAAAAATATTACTCGACGTAGTACCTTTAAATGTAAAGTAATACCTTTAAATGACACAAAAACAATTTAATGAATACTTACACAAAAAAGTCACGCTGTATGCCTGGTCGGGTCTGCGAGACCCGTGAACGCTTTATGGACGTTTTTTTGCCAAGGGAGGACGTCCCACACCAAGGTAGCGGGCGCCGCGTATAGAACGAAACATAACGGTCAGCTATTGAATGCGGTTGCACCCAAAATTTTAATTTGAATAAACTACAACATAGTCTGTGTAGGTGTGGGTCTGTGAGTCCCTACCAGGCATGCCGAGGGTTAATATTACTTGAGAGCATAGATACATATTGGCGGTGGCAAAATAATAATGTTTTAACTGCTACCCACACTGTCACAACTTCGAGCGTAGACGGACATCGTCCTACAAAGATGTATAGTCCAGTCGGGATAGACATTTAAATAGAAAAAAAACATTTTAATTTTTGTATATTAATTTTCGTATAATGATGATGCTAATAGTTTAGTCATTTAAAACAGTGTTTGTGAATGTGTTTGACTTTATCCAATAAATACTTATTACTTATAATTTGTGTAAACTTCTTTCGTAATTTTTAAAATATAAATTTTAATTTGAATCTGAAAAATTAAACTTGACAATTGATCGATAAAGCTAATATTTCGTATGAGAGAGTGCTGACATGAATGAAACTGTAGGTATTCAATACCAAGGATGTTAATGGAATTTTCTGAAAATGTTTGCATAAAAAATATAAAACAAAAGTGTTCAAATTGACATGAATATTCATAATACGTTGTTTAGAAATTTGCACCTACATTACGAAAAGCATTGTCAGAAAAAAAATAATGAAAATTTTTCAAATCCATTTTTTCAAGCTAAATCAACTATTTATCGGCTACACATAACGCTACTAAAATTTACCCAAACCTTTCTGTAACACCCTGTTAATTGCTAAAAACACATGTCGAATCCTCGGGCAAAGGATTAGGCATAATGTGGGCACGGAGTGGGTACGGGTGATAAGAAAACTCCCTTTTGATATTTAATCACTGAAGTATTGTAAACGCACACAGAAACACTGTACAGTTCCTAGACTAGTATTGATTCGGCGGAGTCGGTGGTGACCAAACTTAACGTGAACTCGTTTGCACGTCAATCCCCCTCCGCCTAGACTCTGCGTAACGCTGTAGATGGCGCTTGTGTTTATTATAGAGGGCGCTCTAACCATCCTTACTAATGACTGAGAATTCTACATATATATCTTAATACTAAGAGCAATAATTACTATTGCTCTGAGTCTTAATATATAAAACAAAGTCGGGTTTGTTTGAACACTTATAACTGGAGAACAGCTGGCCCGATTTTCATGGTTTATGATTTGTTGTATTTGTCTCCGTCCCGAATAGCAGAGTAACTATTAAAATCATAGGAAAATTTACGAAAAAACAAATTAAAAGAAAAAACATGTTCCCATACAAAATGTTCATGGGTTTCGTAACTGTCAAACATTTAATGTTCATCCCGTCGATACGGTAAACTCTCCCCTCAAATTAAAGAACGTATTTAAATGAAGGTTTCGAATCGACAAGATATGTCCACAATATTCGGATAATTCGGATAATGGCGTATGTTAGATTTTAAAAATTTAGAATAATGTCAGTAATGAAAAAGGATTGACCTAAGAGCAATGACATATATATTGGTTGTCAAATATTTATGCGTGCGTTCAGAATTTATTTAGTGTAAACTTAGGAAAATATATCAAGCTACTTAAACATAGAAAAAAATACAAATGAACAAATGACTTAATTAAAAAACGAAAAAAAAAACCAGCAAAGGAAAAGACGCTAATGGCGAGCCGGTTGATTCAAATTACGTACTGATAACAACTATGTAATGGTAAAGAAATCAATGTTTGTTTGTCCTCTATGCGTTTCGAAACCATTGATCAGATTGTGATGAAACTTTGGTAGGGTATTCTGGGGAAGCCCCCGAGGGTTCCTGGCCCAAAAATTTATAAAAAAGGCATTGCAACGCATGCCGGGTGCAGTGGCGGCCCTAGCTACCTTTTTAGGTGGTGCGAGACCTCAAAGTGGTGCCCCTATAAATTCAAAACCTTAGTATTAGGTAATTCTATACTATGCAGCAGTGATTATAAGTAAGTAGTATTAGATATATTTAACTTAGATATACTAACAAATAAATATTTAAGGTGTATCTGAGGGGCAAGCAGTCTTTCGCGGTTGACGTAGCAGTTGTTCTGCTCACGCATCCCCGTTAAAGAATGTTTTACATACCGCTTGTTATAGATAAATTACACGCAGACACAGAATGATCATGCTCATCACACAATTTTTTTTTTTATGGCATAGGGGGCAAACGAGCAGACGGGTCACCTGATGGTAAATGACTACCGCCGCCCATGGGCACCTGCAACTCGAAAGCTACAAGTGCGTTGCCGCCCTTTAAGGTGGGAGTAGGTGAAGAGGGGGTGGGGGGAAAAGTGGGAAGAGGGGACAGGGGAATAAGGGAGAGGGAAGAATTAGGGCCTCCGGTAACCTCACTCACGCGGCGAAATGCAATGCAAGCATTGCTTCACTGCCGGTTTTCTGTGAGGCCGTGATATCGAGCGGAGTCGAGCCGGCCCATACGTGCCGAAGCATGGCTCTCCCACGTTGCAAATTACTGTTACAATTATAAAGTATTATTTGTCCTGGGTGGGAATCGGACCCATGAATATTCTTGTAAGAGTCCTTTAAACGCACTCTAATACAGCGTTATTAATGCTTGAGTATTTAAGCTAGAGTACAAGTCATATTTAATACTGATATAGGTCGATTTCTCGGTGTGGTCTTGTAAAGGTCATATAATTAAGTCATGTAAACGTTTTTTAGAATATATCTGCTGTTAATCTTAATAAGGCATTGTAAAGTGCACTTACAAGTAAGATGGCATTAACAAAAGCCATTATGCGATATATTTAAGATCTAAACTTGGGATCTTTATGCTCATATTCACCGATTTTCAACCTTTATCTGTATGCCTAATGTTTCGATGCAAACTATCACAGGTCACACAATGCAGCTACAAGAGAGCAATGTAAGTCAGATGCATAAAATGAAGGATGTTTTTGAAGCTAGATACTATGAGGATGCTAGTTTTCATTTATATCAACTGTTCGCGCGCCTAGCACAAAAGAGGATAGGCGTGCGAGTTACGAGTGGGCGATTGCGGGGCCTGCGGTGCGGCGGACGGCGACTAGCGACGGGAGGTCATCGACCCCGGCACACACTACTGCGCGTTCAGCTTCTATTATATACATCGGACATACTACTTGGCGCTCGGCTAGAATGGTAGCTTTGCACGCATACATAATAAAATTGTTTTACAACTACTTATACAGTCCACTTATTTATATCCTACCACAAAACAGTGGTTAAAAGGAAACACAGAATCAGAAATTTTAAAATACAGCACACAGTAAGTTAGTTTTAATTTTGCAATGATTTTATTCGTAATCAACATTAAAATATTATAGTTAAATATGGTAAGATTATGAAAATCGAGATAATTCAGGTTTACTTGTTCCGAAGCCGGAGCTCCTTTTATGGTCGGGATTTTCAATTAAGTCGTAACCGGTGGCGATACGAAGATTAATGACTAGAATAAGACGGCCGTGGAGAAGCTCGCAGTGTAATTAGCATTGATTTAAGTTAATTACTTGGAGGGAACAGAGAATATCACTGGGAAATCAATGGACCACCTGACTATTGTTGACTTTATCCAGCCGGTAGTGCTGAATTTTAACCACCTTTTTGTTTTACATCAGGCGGCACTAATGCTCATGTGCACCTTAGTATATGTACGATGCAACACAAAATAGATAAAATAAAACAATATGTTTTCTAACGAAAAGGAGCTCGCAAGTTGAGTTGCTCAACATTTAAATAAAATTTTAAGTTTATAATAATATTAAGATTATTTTTATAAACTTGAAATTTAATTTAAATGTTAAGCACGTTTGTTCAGGGCGCTCATCCATCTGCTTATTTTGTTAGGCTGTTATCCAACTATACTTACAGTTGGGATTTGTAACTTACATTTACCGGAAGTCTTTGACATGTAACTTAGTAAAGTTTCTGAATGTTAGTAAGTTCGTTCTCTCATATGTGTGAATGTTTTGATTAGGCGGAAACTGTTTATCAAATTATTAACTTATTTCAGTTATATGACATGCTTCAATAAGTAACTATTGGGATCATAATTTAAAATCTTGATAATAGATTATATTTATTATTATTAACCGTTTGTGAATAAAAATACACTGTTTTGAATAAATGTAGATATATAAGAGTAAGGCGTATTAATCGAATCAAAACGCCAGCTTGCACTACATGTAATTTATTAAGCACCTGTAACAAATCAGTGAGGGCAGCACATTGATTTTTTATACCAGATAAGATCGTAAAAGATATATTTCATGATGTATTACATACCTTTGAATTGTTTGACGTTTCGACCAGGTTGCACTGACCAGCGGTGGTAGTAGTGCAACCTGTAATACCTATTACGTGTCACGATAATTCCCGATATCAACGCGAAAGTTTAAAAGTTAGTGTAAGATGATACGAGTACATAATTAATAATACATATCACATAATGTATTATGAATGTCAGGATCCCTGTGCGTTTTTTGTACCGTAAAGAATTTGTCTAAATATTAATTAAACGTTTTAATTTTATCAACCAGGTGCAATTTCTGTGGACCTCACACAGAAATTGCACCTGGTTGATAAAATGGACAAGGACATGCTATCATTAAAGTATTTTTGTTTATAAAATTCGATCTGTCTCTCTACATCAAAAATAAAATATTCACGAAGTGTTAAGGGGCAGTCTCTTGAGTTCAAAGAAAACCATCTTATTTGTAGCAGGAAATTACATTGTGGGTAGATAACTATTTCAACGGCCAACGTCAGAGTGTTGTTTAGTAGATAGGAGCTTGGTGATAACAGTGACAAACGCCTTTCTCAGTGTTTCCGATAATTACCTAGAGACACCTTAACAAGGCCAACAATATTACAAAGCTTAAAGTTGCGTTTCAAAAATTTAATATACTATTATTAATAATATGCTATTATTGAAGTCATAATAGTAAAGAAGGGTGTTTATAGTTTATTGAGAGGTCTCCATTGCGCTAATAAATACGTAGTTTTTTAACAATAAGGTGATGTAGACTGTAAACTTGCATAGTACATCATGAATTTACAAACACAACGAAAGTAAAATTTTAATATGAATTACAAAAATAAATAACACAGGCGTAAAAAGTAACCATTTAAATGTTTAAACAATAGAATTTTATAAACCATGTAATTCCTTTGTTTACCACGTTGGTCCCATGAGATTAAATTGCGTGGATTTGATTTCCAGGTCGAGCAAATTATTATATTCTTTGTTTTGAAAATCTCAGTACAAATATGGAATCAGGAAACGTGTCCGGTAAACCGTAAAAGGTTTGCCATCTGTTATTTGAGATCCAAAATAAAGCTAGCAATATGTCAGTGCTTTGTCTATTGTCTGGTGGTAGTGGTACATGGGTGAGCTTTTAATGTTGCAATTTTATACTTTATTGAATGCAATGTAACATAATTAAAACCATAGTGTCATTGTCGTTAATTAGTATCATCGATTTAAAACTTATGAAGGCAAACAAATCCTGTGATTTACACTAATCTTGATGTGATCTGATTCTATCATAAGAAAACACAAAAATGACGAACGAGAAAGTCAGAAACCTTATACTTTTTACTGAAAACATCAATATTATCAGAATGGCCAAAGCCATATTGTTTCAAAACGAACTTATAGAACTTTGGTTGTCAATTATGACAAAGTTGTATAATTGAAATAACTACAACTTCCAACATTTAAATTTAGATTAGATAAAATAATTTGAGAAACAACAACCATTCGTTTACTCTTAGGGTCAACTCAGAAAGAACGGATAATGCTCGAGCATGCTCTTGTATTGAAAAGGTTGTTTGTTGAGAAACCATTCAGAGATTCCATGCGTCATCATTATTCGTAAAAGCTACTGATAGATATAAAATACAGTTATAAGTAATTAATGAAGGTAATATGCCACACTCTTTGTGGCCACTTACACCCAGTCGCTCGAGCAGTCGCGCGTGTACTGGAGTGGTTACTTATATCCAGCCTCGCGCATTAAGATAGTGCGCAATTAAAATAATATAGCTCTATAAGCAAAAGAAGATCGCGAGTGTTCATGCTCGCGCAGGCACACACGTGTTCGAAAGCACGCCGCTGTCCGCTGGACTAGCTTATTATTTGCATACGGTTTTCAACTCTGTTTTAATAAAATAATATTTTATTGCATTTTGCCGCTTGATCTGAGTTGACTTTTGGAGTATGGCTTGGTCGACAATGGTTTCGGATCTTCGTCAGGCTCATAAGTCGTGACCGTGTTACTTATGGGCTCAACTATGGATCTGGATGGTCTTGGAAATGCTTTGTATTCTAATGATATTTTGTGTGCAACTGTGTTATGTTACTACTAGGAGGGATTATAAGATGTAATAATATTAAAAATTTAATTGACAAGTTGCTACGAACGGTTTTTTGTAAATGTCATAAAATAATTAATAAGGATTAGATAACGGCAATTGGTCCGTAATATTTTTCTTTTTTGCTTATGTTCTGTGTTTATCTTGATCAATAAGGGAGAAGAGTGACTCGGCTCTAAAATTCTTAGTTCCGAACTAATAAAAATGCGAAGGTTTGTCTGTTTGTTTATGACGCTTTCACGTCTTACTTATCAATCGGTCATAATATTGCATTCACGTTGTGAGGGGTACAGAAAAGAACACGTACCCTAATAACTATGTTCTTTCATCACATAACGTATTTTGTGCTAACTCGTCTCTTTAACGATATTTGGTTTTTATTACCAAATGACCAAAATTTCCCAATGTCGTATAGTTAGCACTGCTGTATGGAATATATCAGTTAATGCATGATGCCTCGCGTCATCTAAATTGTAAAAATACTTTTGTCCGATTTTTACACAGTATTTAATTAAAGTTTTACTATCTCTGAGTCTTAACGTACACAGTTTACCCGATGCCAGTGAAGAAGTTCGTGCGAACTTGTATTAGATCCTCTTCGACAAAGTTCGGTAGCTGTCCTTGCGTAATTACTTCCTAAACTATTGCTAGGTGCTCATATTTTATTTATACATTGGTTTGCAATTAATCCCAAAAAAAAGAAACAAGCTAATAAATACAACAATAGAATATTGTTTGTTGTAAACGATAGAAAAAGTTACAACATAAAAGAGAAACATTGAATACTGGTAACATCGCTAGTTGCGATTTCTTCCAGACAACCGTAAGATGGACAAATGCGATAGTGTATAGGGCAATGTATGCAGGTGTACTAACTCGGCTCAGTACCTTATTTAACTATATTAATGTAAGAGAAAATAGATACAAAATAATTATATATACTTTAAATACATTTTATAGGTTCATATACAAATATATTTAATTACATAACTCCTCTTAGGCATCAAATATATGTTTTACAAGGTCTACACCGGCATCAGTTGTAGAGCGACCCCTTGTAAAACCGAATTGCTTATTATGTAACAAATTATGGCAATTAAAGAAACTTCGCGTTTGATCATAAACGATTTTTACAAAAATTTTACTGAATACTGGTAGTGCAGAAATTGGTCTAAAGTTAGTTGGGTCTGAAGTACTGCCAGATTTGAACAATGGAATGATTTTACTGGATTTGATCAGATCAGAAAATACACCACTATCTACGCACTGATTAAATATAAATGATAAATGAATAGCAACTACAGTAATGGCAGTTTTTGTAATGATTACAGAATGTTCTTAGAGGTCGGCTGTTTTTTTTTTTTAATTTAGCGTGTTAAAAACTTTGATAATTTCAAAAGAACTGATATGTTGAAACCTAAATACACTGTCATTCCTATCAATATTCTCCTTCAAAATTGATTCTGCAAGAGCTGGTGAGGAGTTTATCGATTTAGCAGTCGACACAGGAATATTAGTAAAAAAGTCCTCAAAAGCAGAGGCTACTTCTATATCTGGCGTTACTTGTTTGTTGTTAATTTTCAAACTAAACTCATTGCTTTGGTTGTGCTGTTTTCCAGTCTCGCTATTAATAATGTTCCAAGTGGTCTTAACCTAATCATCACTTATATATTCACTCACACTCATATACTTTTAATCTTTTGCACTCAGAAAATGAGACTTTGCTAATTTACAAAGCTTCCTAAACAATTTAGAGTATTTTTTACATATGTGAAATTATTCACTATTATTGTAATTGAATATAGTCATTTACCATCAGGTGACTCGTCATCACTTATAACAGTGTCTATAAGATTACCTACTCATTATAATCAGAGTTGTCAAAGAGTTTGGTAATAGATGCTAATGCTACAATATTTTATTGCAGGCAGACATGGCAGACTTTGTACTGAAGCGAGCTTATTAAGGAAATACCAGAGTTTTTTTGTTTGCCATTTGTGTTTAAAAATTATATGAATAAGCAAAGTTAGTGCTTTGCATATTTATTTCTATATTTACTACAAATTTATTCGCTCGTGCTAAGTTTTAGCCTTCTAGTTTTAGCGTATCTATATATTAATACGTGAAGCGAAAACTTTGGATCCCTTTTTACGAAAATTGGGCGGACGGAGGAGTATGAAATTTCGCACACTTATAGTTTATACAGAGAAGAAGTGATGAATGCTAAAATTTTTGAACAATATTTGCTACAAAGTTAAAAAAAAATCAAAAACGTGTACATAGAACTATTTTGACCTGTCACGGTACAAAAGTCCACACAATGATAGGTCAAGTAATATTGGCTGGTCGAAATTCGACCACCACGCGATCTCTAGTTAGTTTAAATTGACAATATTTACTTGATCAAAGTCCCGATAAAACTTCAAAATTACATCCTTGTTGACCATTTACCCCTTTTATCTCCTGAAGGAGTTGTTTTTGAAGCACAGGTTGTTTTGTCGACAGGAGTAATCTTGCGAATTCATGCGTCTTTCTTTCCTATATGATTTCTCCATACAAATTTTAAACCCGTTTCACATCCTATGGGTTGAATTTTCTAAAATCCATCGGATGCCTACTGAAGTACGTGGCGACCCCTGGCAGGGTCGCCATGAAGTACTTGGCGATTGTCCTTAATTAAAATGAAACCACTTCTTGTAAGAACTGTAGAATAACTATAACTATATTTTCTGATGGAATACAAGAGTTTATATAAGAATTAATCTAGGTTATCATACGTAGTATGTTACGTAGGTATGACATCACAATATTATTCACTTAAAGGAATGATAGGAATTTATGAACTTCCGTTTCAAAACATACGTCACGACCTACATCATGCACTTCACTACTTCATAATAACCATAAGTGTACCAAATGTCAATCCAAGTCATTGAGCGGTTTGAGTTATGCGTTGATAGGTCAGTCAGTTAAGGAAGGTTTCCTCTTTTAAAAATACAGATTAATAGAATTATAATAGATGTTCACGAATTTTATTCTATTTTAAACTAAGATATAGTCATCTAATGTTTATGAAATGTTATGTGAAATTAGAGTTTGCTATTCAATTAAGTTTTAGCCAAAGGAGAGCTTTTTAATATGTCAGTAGAATACAATCCTTTGAGAGGGTACCTCAAAGCGTAACAAACACAGCGTAAACATGTTTGTACGTATAAGTTGAGTTAGCTATGATCCTTTATACCGAGCGGTTTATGCCAAACATTTCAAAGAAATCTCTTTTTTATTCACCAAAGAGTTTGAAAATACGGTGCTACATGTGTATGTGATTAAAAATGTTTCGGTAATGGTTGGCAAAGGAAGGACTTTATAAAGACGTCGTCCGTTGTAACCTAACTTAATATTATAAATGCAAATGTGAGTTTGTTTCTTTGTTTGTTACACTTTCAAACTATAACTAGGTACTCAACCGATCATAATGAAATTATTCATACATGTTATCAGGGGTACAGAATAGAACATAGAGTACTGTTCCCCAAGGGACCAGAGTATTTAAATATGAAATACCTTCTTTAACACCATCATGGCATAAGCGTATTCGCGGTCACTTGTATAACCCCTATGTACTATAATACTACAAATCCAACACAGGTTTTTCATCTCTAAAAGGAGTTTTTTAGTCTGAAAACTCAAAAGATGTATATTACCGTAGCTATCTAAAAAACAGCTAAAATCTCGGTAACAGTTTAAAAACCAACACTACAATTCTTTCTCAAAAATAAATAGAGTACTTTATTATATTATTCCCATAACAGAAAACATTAATTCACGTGTAATACCGCTCACATAAGAAAATCGGTAACATAATATTGGCATCAAACATTTCACATGAGCTCTATCGCCTTTTGATGATCGAAAACCATTTGCTACACATTTCAAAGAGCCTTTTCTAAGAAGTTTCAACATTCATTTATCTACCTTTTATATTTATTTTTAGCGATAATTTATTATTTTCTTTGATCTGACAAGATTCTTGGACAGAGTTAGATACTTTTTTTCCTCGGGTCGCAAATTTACTTTGTGCTTTACTGTTTAAATATATCGCTTCATGGAGGCAAATGCTTGTTAGGGTTTGCCGACATTTATTTGGTTACGTCACCAAATGTAATCATAATAATGCGTTTAGGGTGATGCCGCGATTCTGTAGTGCATCGAGGATGGTGGTGCGCAGGATTCCTGGCAGCGCCAACAGCATTCTAAGCAAAGTCGTATGTCGCCTTGACTGTTTGTTTATCAATTGGCAATGGCATTGCGCAACAATGATTGTCAATGTCTTTTGTTCTGAGTTTTGTCATCTTTATTAACACTAGGTTAAGTAAAGTGTTACTAACAAAATTAATAGATGGTCTGAAAAAGTTGTACAATAATATAGTTTAAAGCTAATTTAAAATGTATGTAGTACGTATGTATGTATTTATATTTAGCAAAGCGTTCAAAAAAAAATATATCTGATGTCGGTCGGTCGGCCTCGAGTAAAATGAAAAAACAACTTGATTTTTTCTGGTCAATGAGTACCATTTATTATAATAATATCCCTGAGAATAGACCGCAATCAATCTTTACAAACTGTCGATAACAACGCAAAGTGAGAAGAATTGCTCAAGTTTTTAAATTATGAGAGTTATGCCTGCAGGTTTTTTAAGAGGAGATAAAAGAGTCTAGATCATTTACAGAGCAATTAAATGTAAAAGCATAAAATACGTTATTTTATTTAACCATTCTTTATTACACAACTTGAATAGTTATAAAGTGATTATTTTATTCAATGGTGAACTAATACGCAGCCAGAATTATATAGCAATATCCCTTAAGGCACAAACTCCTCTTTATAAAACATTCAAACTTATAAATAAAGGCATCGCTTTTTATTTATACCTGGGATTTGTTGTAGAAATATATAGGCATCGCCTGCTTATCGGTTTTTTATAGGTTGCACTTTCGTGAGTGTGCGAAAACTCTGTTCGAATTAATTGAAACCTCGGCACTCTTTTATCGGACTACTAGGCGCAGACAGAGATTCCATCCTTTCATTGTTGAAACACCAAAAAGTCGAACTAAACGCTTTGGCAGCTCCTTTTTGGTTCGAGTCGCCAAGGTGTGGATTGAGCTGCCTGCGTCTATTTTTCCACTCAATTTTAATCCAGGAACGCTCAAGTGTAGAGTGAGTAGGTTTCTTTTGGATAGGCGTGTACGATCTTCGTCTTCATCGTCACTTTCCATCAGGTGAGTCGTATGCCACGGTTTACTTTGCACAACTTTTTTGTTTCCAAATTTATTTGTTATAAATAGGTAGTAGAATCAGAACAAAGAAAAGAAAAAGAATTCAGCGTAGCGCTCATAATTCATCTTAAAACTTTTATTGTTTTGCAAGAGAAAACAAAACATGTCATCATATAATTGATTAGTACATGAAGTAGAAAAGAAAATAAATACGTAGAAACTTTGACTTGCGATTTACGACACTGGCGCGAGGCTTACTTCGAAATAAAAGTCTGATTAATTTCATATAAACCAGACTTTTATCAGATGCAGATTATTTCGGCATGAGATTTCATAAAAATATGCAAAAGAAGTGCTAAACACTGTCGCGGTCTTATGATTCACAGAGAGAAATGAGGATAAAAAGAATATAGCAAAAAAAAGTGTTAGTCTAAGAGCCAGTGAACGGCAGACCACACATAATTTAGGAAAACCTAAAATTTCCTCAGTGAGTCTGTTATACCTACCAACCATGAGGTGGGGGCTAGCTAAGCGCGGTCGCGGTGGCCCCAGCTACCCTCAGGTGCGACAGGTGTGATAATTTTATGAACCAAAAAAGTATTTTAGGAAAGCTGCCGTTTAGATATGTCAAAATATAATATCATACCTATTTAAAGTGTGGCAGTGTGTGTGTGTTCTAAAGTGGTGGCAGATAGGACGAAAATTTCAAAAAAAAAAATTTGAAAAGTATTTTAAAAAAGTTGAAATTTATATATATTATTCTTTAAAGTTTCAAAAGCGTATACTTCTGAAAGCAGACCGTTACGTCGATTCCTTTGACCTGACAGACAGTAAAATCTTTCTCCCCCACGAGTGTACCTGGGTGTAGTAGTTTTACGTTTTATATGGAATAAAAGGATTTTCGTTCTTTATCCCAACATAAAATTGAGAAAATATATGTGGCATCAATTTATTCGTTATGCGATTGGTCGAATATATCATAAACATGAAAATATATGCAATGTCACATTCAGGCGCGCTTACGCACGCTTATTAAATTCTAGTTTCTAATATTTGATATACTACTATCGTTTTCTTTCTCACTCAAGGTTTTTTTTCAGCCCTCTGATGGACATCATTGAAACTAGTTTAAGGTATATGCCTGAGTACAGCTGTTGCTCTTAACAATAGCGCGTCGGCACAACGGCCTGTTGTTATTGTCCCTAGTTTATTCTAATAGTGTACTGAACACATGAACATAAAAAAACAAAGTGTTTTTGTTCACTGACGAGACTATAAAAAAATGTCAGAATATTCTGCGTTTACGGAAGTATCACAAACTGAAATACAACGACATCATTTTACCCAATGAACTTTATGATTCAGGCTATCACTGCCAATGTTACAAGACATTTACCACGTTACAACGTAAACGCAGAATATTCTGGCATTTTTTTATCGCCTCATCAGTGAATAAACACACTTTGTCCATTTTTTGAGTGACACAAAACACACACTATTTCATTTGCTCTAACTATGAACAAAATGAAGTTAAACAAATAACAAAGTAATACTTGCAAATGTTTTTTTTTATGTTCATGTGTTCACTACACAATTAGAATACTACTACTACATGAATAGAACTGACTTAGTCTGACTGACTACTACTCCTGAAAATTCAAAAATACCTATAATGGTTTAATAGAAATAAGGGATTTTGATTTGATTTGATTGATTAAATAAACTAGGGACAATAACAACAGGCCATTATGCCGATGCGCTATTGTTAAGAGCAACAGCCTGTACTCAGGCACATACCTTAACTACTAGTTACTGAACTAGTTTCAATAATGTCCATCAGAGGGCTGAAAAAAAAACCTTGAGTGAGAAAGAATACTACAGCAGTATATCAAATATTAGAAACTAGAATTTAGTAGGCGTGCGTAAGCGCGCGCCTGAATATGACATTGCATAATATTTTCATTCTTATGATATATTGGACCAATCACATCACGAATAAATTGATGCCACGTATATTTTATCTCAATTTTATGTTAGGATAAAGAACGAAAATCCTTTTATTCCATATAAAACGTAACTACTACACCCAGGAATACTCGTGGGGGAGAAAGTCTGTCTATCAGGTCAACGGAACCGACGTAACGGTCTGCCTTCAGAAGTATAAGCTTTTGAAACTTTAAAGCATAATATATATAAATTTCAAGTTTCCTAAAATACTTTTGAAAAAGATTTTTTTTTTGAAATTTTCAACTTGTCTGCCACCACTTTAGAACCGTGATAATAGTCTGCAGTTTTATTTTTAAATAGGTATGGTAGTATATTTTGACATATCTAAACGACAGCTTTCCTAAAATACGTTTTTAGTTCATAAAATTATCACACCTGTCGCACCTGAGTGTAGCTGGGGCCACCGCGATCGCGCTTAGCTAGCCCCCACCTCATGGTTGGTAGGTATAAAAAACTCACTGAGGAAATTTTAGGTTTTCCTAAATTATGTGTGGTCTGCCGTTCACTGGCTCTTAGACTATGTAGAATATGTATGAGAATATTTTTGAATATGTTCTGTCCTAATATGGACCATACTTATAAAATGTCCCCTTAGGACATTAATAACTATGGTTTAAATGGCATTTATATTAACAATATATGTTTACTGCAATGTTTATAGCTGGCATGCAAGTAATGCATAAGATGCATTGTATGATGTATGCAATGGAATATAATAATAATTCAACTAGATATTTTCGATCAGTATGTAATTGGTTCAGTCCTTTTTATTTGAGAACTGTTAAGAATTTACTTTCTTGCAAAACTCATCTAACTTCATTGTTATAAAGTTATTATAATTACTAATGTTAATAACAGAAATACATTAACTTCTGTATATTTTGCTGAAACATTTTAAGTTGGTCTCACTACTTATAATTTTTAATTACAACAAATTCCCCTAATCATGTTACTTGCGCCTAATTAATATTATTCGTGGAAATGTGTTTGTTCACTTTGAACTTCCGTGCCCAAAACAAACACAATCTAATTATAATTTCAGGAAAGGGTGGGATCCTATTACCATCATTAGTACCTAAAAACAGTTTCAACAAACCACTCCGTCGTATTAACTTAATTAACAAACGATATTAATAAAGATATGTATTTTGTTTGACACTTCATTCCTAATAAGGTTTTAGATAGTTTAGCTTTATCTATTAGGCTTCTTGATGTATTTATTAATAGTTGTCTACATTCCGATACATTCACTTAGCTCACAGGTTAGAACCATAGTTTAGCTACTTAGCTTCAAAAATGAACTAGTAATATGCGTCACACATCGACAAAAAAATCATTAAAACATATCTCTGACAAATGACTAAAATTCAAATTCAATATCTCTATTTCATATAATTGATCACCAATTATTCGAAATCGTCGATTTATAAACATAAATGTATAATTGTCACTGATGTATTCTGTACTCTTACAAAAATCATAAATTGGTACATTTCAATTGCTTATTAAGAGATCGGGTACATTCCCGTTAGCACGTCATGAGACGCGTATATATGTCATGAAACGCGAAACTTTAAGTGTTAGTATGGTAAATAAAACGTTTCATTACATTCAGAAATCAATAAATATTTATATCGTTGTTAAATTGCCTGAACCACTCATTCTGAACACAAGAGCTCTTGATAATTATGTAAACACTAGTTTTAAAGGCAACGAGATTTTGATTTACTTAAAAATATTATTGTAAAAACAATTTTTTACAGTTTTTGTAGCGAATAAAAGATGTATAAGCTGATGTTCACATCGTACATATTCATTGTTATCAAACTATGTTTAGAAACTGTGTCGAAAAGTGTCATAAAAAATTCTTCAACACAATTCTCTTTATTACAAAACAACAACAAACTCGACCTTAATTTTTCACTGTTCACGCAACGTAGCTCCCGTCTTTAGCCAATGGTATTTAATTGAAGTTGAAACCTAATTTTTGTAGTCAGTAGTAACAAGGCACACCTGGAATTGTAATTATCCTGATACTAAATCACCCAAGCTTAGGTAGACGCTCAGAATTAATATTTATAATTCACACAAATAATAGCTCCACGTGGGGATCGTGCTCGTAAAGCTTACCGCAATGGTGGTTATTGGAGAGGTGATGCCATATTTACAGTTTCATTATTACAAATGACGCAATTTGTTTTCTTTTGACGTGACAACGTCTTATAAATTGGTTTGCCGGGTGACACTTCAAGAAACTGCGTTACGCTCCGCTCACGTTATGCGCTCACAATGAGAGCGAGTGAGAGGCACGCGTTTTAAATATAATTCTTTGTATAAATAAATGTTTTAAATTGTTACTATTATTTCATCCTTCTTCCTACTATACGAATGAATATTCACATTAAAATTATTTTACCACTCAAAGTCGTTGTCACGTAAAACTTTCGCCCGTATACCGACTTTACAGGCAACCAATTTTTCTTCTTACTTCTACTCTATCATCTCTTATAATTGTAGTAAATTTATTTCTGATGAAGAAAAAAAATGTCAGGACAATGTAGTGCTAAAATTATGTTCCAAAGTTTAACAGTATTTAAGAAGTGTTTTTTTGCGTTTTTTTTTTGCATGCACAAGTCTCCACAACAAACTTAAGCGTCGATTAATTACATACGACCCGCCCCGGCTTCTCACAGGTGCAATTTACACATGGCTCAATAAAAAATAGTTCTCAGAGTTAATTAGTGAAATGAAAATGAAAAGCCGAACCGAATTAGTAATTTCATTCATTACCCCTACATCCAAACTTCACCTCTTTATAATAGAAGTATAAATAAATATACGCTATTGGTAATTCTTGGAGCGAAAGTGTTTGAGAATATCTAATTACAGTGTACAATTAAAAAACTTACTGAGGAAGTTTATTAAGGTAACCTCATTCAAAACGCGACGTGATTATTAACGCTTACTGAACTTATTATTAAGGCTAAAATACTATAGGACAGACTATCAATTAAATTTGGTGCTTTATATTTCAGGTACCTAAATAATTCAAAGACTGAAGACTAATAAGATACCGTAGTGCAGGTAACATTATTATAATAATGCTACTAATTTTCGAACAAACTATAAAAAAATTGAATGCATTCGTATACTATATCATCGTAAATAGGTTTTAAATAAATTTGAGGGAGAACATATTGCTTAATACATAATATATATTCTATTTAATATTATTTTATAATATATAATTACAAAATAAAAGGCTTACTGAAAAAACTGGTTCTAATTTTATTTTGTGTCCGATATGTACTCGAATCTAAAAGTGCGTTCGAAGTACCCATTATCATTAACTTACCTTCATAAATATTTTTCGAGATATTAATAGACCTGATACATAATACTCTATAATTCGTTTATATCTTTATGTTCTAAGGCATGTGTTAAGGCATGCATGTATAAGAAATAGTGTGCTATTTAATTCAAATGTTAAATGCAATTGTTTTTTTTTTATATTTTAACAACTTCAAATTGTGAATCAGAATCAGATTTTTATTTGTTTATGTGTTTTATGTGTGACACGAGAAACTTGGTGAAACTATATAGTGACTTTAATGTAGCAATGTAGCACATCGGCTAGGACTTTTATCGCAAAAAATGTACGGTTCCCATGGGATAGATTTAAATTTCTTTACAGCTAGTGTCATTTAAGGTTTACACCTCGTTAGGTTTGGTGTTTTACAATTACTTAGTATCTTAGTATATAACTGTGTATAGTGTGTTATGTTTCAATTTATCCACAAACATTTCGGTTTGTTAGTAGTAGGTCCTGTAAGGCCCTTTTTTAATGACAGTGTGTTCAGAAACCCTATGGATACTGTTTTCCTAAACCATAGTATCAAACAAGAACAAGTTTTGTTCTAAGCGTAAAGTCTGAAAAACCCTTCTAATCAAAGAAGCTCTAAAATACTGCGACTTATTTGCTGTCTTTTGTCGCTAATATTCATCTCAAGGTCACAGCAACAGTAATACTTAACGCTGTCTTATAATTAAGTTGCGTTTGAGAATTAAGCCTTTATTTGCGTAGTTTATACGTTAAGAGTACCTCAAGGCAAGTAGGTCCCGACTCCAGCTACTTATAAATTAAAATGTACGTCAAGTCATTAGAGCCGGAAAAGGAACAAGTAACTTGTTACTAAAGTAGACTTCTTACTTAGTTCTTTGTAAGCTCTGTATTTATAAAAGTTTTTGTTTTGTTTTATTTATTTATTTGTTTCGAACAGGGATTTATTAGTTATACGTATTTGGCACAGTTCGACACCAATCGATCATTCTAATTTGATAATAATAATTATGCGAGTCATGTGATACAATTTCATGTTTTTATACAAATATGTAGCCTATATATTCAAACAATATACAGTCTATGTAACATAAAAACAGATTTATAATTTTGGCATACACCTGAAAAGGTTATAGAGATTTGTGTTATTCATAAAATTAATGTTTTTATAATAATATGTAATTATTATAAGAACTATTTTCTATCGCTTTATACTTATTACCTATTGCTCACTTCTCGACTAGGATTCCTAAACACAATTTAAACTTCACAATTTGTTAGATGAAAGATATAATGTTAGTTTTGCTTCCGAGTTCACTAAGTAAGTATAAATAAGCGTTAATCTCAAAAAATCGTATTATTGAAACAAAAGGTTAGAGTTGTATATGGGCTCTAACAAAAAGGGGGAATCTTCCGGCTAGACTAGGCGATCTACTTGCATGTCCGCGGCCCGACTGAAGGTGCCGAAAACTTATATATCATCAAGATATTTTACAACATATTGGTATACCAACCATCTATTCTATTGCGCGATATAAGATCGGTAGTTATTATGTGTTCGGCTTATTTTGATAACATGCCTATGGCTATAATGTCGAAGCATACTTAGGTAAATGGTTATAGCATTAGTTGACTATATGGCCTATTCTCATGACCAATAAATGTTTCAATTCATTAAACAATCTACTAGTTCACTCTCGTCTAATAATGACAATAATTAACTTTAAGCGTGAATTAAACAAATTGTACACCTTTTCGCAATTTTATAACATAAACGTTAACCACCGGCCCACATTGCACAAAGTATCTGTTACAGTAACCTGAATCGAAAATAAAGCGATCATTAAAAATTTATGAACAAAATTATTGCACCTCACTGTTTTAATGTCATTTGCAGTGTTTTCATTTATAAAATATGGTTTTCATCCGGCCTTCCCATATTATTTCAACTGTTAACTGTTCTGCATTAAATATTAAACGTGAATATTGATATTCATTCGAGTAAATGTAACGAAGCGTATTGCGTTTTTGTCGTTGAATGGTAAATCTGTCAGGCGGTAGTTGTACAAGTACTGATATTTCTTTTATTCATATCAATAACAAAGCAAATTCTTTTATTAGTACCTTGTATACGAACAATTAAATTTTCTGCTCAATTTGCCACCTGACACCGTGGTAACCAACACTATATTGATTGTGTGATTGGCTAGGAGGGACAGGTTTGGGCGCGTGCTAGTGACACCATTGGTTTTCAAAGTATCTATAGATAGATAGAATATTGTTTATTGTATAACATACAGGTGAAATAAATCATATCTCACAAATTAGAGTACGATGTCTAACTAGCCATCTCTGACAGACAAACTTTACATTTGGTCGGGCGGGGGCAGGTAGGTCCAGGTAAGCAATGTAACAAGTAACTTTGTAAAAAAAACAAGTCGAAAAAGAGTATCCTTGGAGTTTCTTGCCTGTTCTTCTCCATAGGATCTACGTTTTGGAACAGGCAACTAGCTCAACTACCGACTTTTACTGACTGACTCCTCCTGATAATCCAAAAATACCTACAATGGGTTTACTTGAATTAATAATTTTGATTTTGAAAATAGAATACCGTTAATACCATTCTGAAGAATGTGTGCCGATAGAGTTTGAAGAAATTGTAATAATTATAATTATGTACTTATACGGGTATTAACGCGATCACGAAAAGGTATTACATACCTCTGAATTGCCTGACGTTTCGACCAGGTTGCACTGGCCGTAGTCACAGGCTGACTGGCTCAGCGGTGCACGCCCTCCGTCGTCGAGATCGTGAGGTAGAAGGTTCTTCATCCACCCGCACATTTTCGATATTTTTAATATTTTGATTTCGCCATGTACCGTCACATACTATACTAACAGTGTCCCTATTCTCTAAGCAAACCGATCTGCCCCATTCTGGTGTTCAGCCGACTGCGCATAAAAGCGAGGTGGCATGTTTTTTATCACTGGATTCCACGCTGTTGATAATTTGAAACCATCTTCCCGATTGAAAGTTTTGTGTTTTTTAATTTCAATCGCTTCACATACAACTCTTGAGTAAAAGTGACGTTCCGTGGAGAGGACTTGCGTACGGTGAAACTCAATCCAGTGATTGGTGCCCGCTTCGAGTGCATGTTCTGCAATCGCTGATTTGCTAATCTGTCGGTTCTTCACAGCAGCGATGTGTTCTTTGACCCTTTCAGCAATAGTCCGCTTTGTTTGGCCTATGTAGGAACTACCGCAGCTGCAGTTTATTTTGTAGACACCTGGAGTTTGTAAAGGCAAGACATCTTTTGGTGTGCCCACGATGTTTTGAACTTTTATGCCTGGTGTGTACACTGTCGGAATGGAGTATTTCTTTAACACAGAGCCGATCTTATCCGTTACTCCTTTGACATACGGCATGTAGGCTGGTTGTCTGTTCACCTCCGGATGCTTGCGTCTCATTGTCGGTCGCTTCCGTATTCCATTCACCTAATATCCGTTACTTTTGAGTACCTCCTGAACATGATCCAGCTCTCGCTCCAAATGTTCAAGGTCACAAAGATCGTATGCTCTGTTCTTGAGTGAAGTCATAACAGATTGCAGGTGTCGGGGATGATGATGAGACGTGGTGTGTAGGTATCTATCGGTATGAGTAGGCTTGCGTTACACACAGTGCGACAAGGACCCATCTGATCTCGCGGTTACTTTGACATCTAAAAATGACAACGACCTATCCACCTCCACTCCATACGTGAACCTTATCTTGGGGTGAATAGAGTTGAGATGTTGTAAATATTGATCTACTTCCTGTTTATTTCCTTTGACGATACTAAAGATGTCATCTACGAATCGCTTCCAAAGCCTAACAGTCTTCGGGCCGAGACTCAGCGCCTTCTCTTCAAAATGTTCCATCCAGATGTTGACAAGTACAGGGGCTACAGGACTACCCACTGCGACACCATCAATCTGAAGGTAATGTTAACATTGGAAAAGGAAATCAGCCTGTGACCACGGCCAGTGCAACCTGGTCGAAACGTCAGGCAATTCAGAGGTATGTAATACCTTTTCGTGATCGCGTTAATTCCCGTATAAGTACATAATTATATCATGGAACGCGAAAGTTTAAAAGTTAGTATTGTAATAAATATTAATTTTATTAATTTATACAGACATATATTTTTTAAAACAACTTTTCCATACTCTGTTCAAAAACATTGTGGTTTAAAAAGGTTTTCCTTTGTGGAACTTAATTGCACACCGTGTGATTTTCCGGGCCTTTCACGTCCTACAAAAACGTTGCTAAACAATATCCTAATTCAGCACATTTAAAAGTTGTTAACAGCAGTTTTGTGTGGGTTTACGCAAGAAAGTTAAGTTCTAAACAAATTTGTGAAAATCAAACAGTATGCGTTTGCGTGTTGTATTTGTTTCTTTCTTGCAACGACTCAAATACACCAGTTTATATAGGATGGAGTACCGATAACAACCTTATGTTAAAAATTTACCTCAACTTCATATATATATATATATATACAAAATTATTGTAATTAGAAAAAGGGTGAGATTAGGATGAGTAATTACAATATTCAATACGAAAAATATTTAAACCTCTATTAGTAACGATGCCTTAGGAGTTTACTTTCATAGAAAACACAGTCGGGAACAAAACACAGACAGGAATCTAAGGATTGAAGGGATATGTTCACTGTTGTGATCTACGATCCCAGATTTGCTATATTTATTTTATTTTCACTCACCTTTTCTTAAGGTATCTTTATTAACATCCATTTTCTGAAAGTTGGTAACATTAAAATTAACGAGAGACATTATACGACCTGGATCACAAAATAAGGTTGCGGTTCCTCATTAGTTTCGCACGCATAACCATTTTTCTTTCTAGTTCTTTTTTTATAATAGCTGGTCCGTATGACCTCAACCCGCCTGATGGGAAGCTAGATTGAGGTCTTTTCAACGCCACCATAATTTCCGTACCGTCACGGTGGCTCCGATGCATTACACTCACAATATTTAAACAGAATTTATGCAATAAACATTAATATTGAAGTAACCTAATACTCTACGATCGATATGATTACATTACAAATCCCCGCACGTACGAGTAGACACTCGCACATATTGTATCTAATGGCTACTCGCTTGCATTGCGAAATTTGAATGCAATTTCTATAAGTAACTGCTCAGCGGATAAGTTACTTAGCTAGGTCATATAGTATTGGGATGAGATGTATTATCTATACATCTTGGTTCGAAGGCAGTAGACGCGGACGGGCACAGACCTGCGCCTGGCTAAGCCATTTTCTTGTCAAACCACTTATAGTAGCAGTGGTTCCTCGGGCCTGTGAGGAAGAAAACCTTCCAAAAATATTACAGGGATAGCCTGGTGGTGTGAGGCACCCTAAAATCCGAAAAATGGGACCATGATCGCGGTGCGCACTCGTGTCTCTGTAATAATTCTGAAACGTTGAAGCAATAACTCTGATGTGGGAGACACTGTGTGGTTTCAGTAGTTTCGATGGTTTCGGTTTGGCAGAAAGCAACAGTCTAAACTTTTTTCAAATTTCAGACGAAACTAGATACCAAGAATACATTTCACATCAACCAAAAAATGTTCTTTTTCAACTAAAAATGTAATCAATTTAAAGAAGTTAAATACATGACACACATTTCAAACCTTTCCAATTTCTGGAAGAGATGGGGACCCTAATATCCTGTTGATCTTGTGTTATTCCGTTGTCATAAACACGTGACTCCTGTCTATGTCACCTTGTCCTAAAACTTTACCTTACGGAAGGAATATTAGAAAAGGTCCTTTTTCTCAGATTAGGGACAAAAATGGCTTCGTGCGTATTAGGCCACGCGCAGTGGAGGGTTCAGTAATTGACAACGTCGTCTGGAATTTTTTTTTCAATTTGATAAAAATTTTGCTTTTTATTTTTCCTAGTACATTTTATAAAGACTCAGGCAGACAATCGACGCGGAAAGACGGCAACGAGGCGTAAACAAGTCATTTTTTCTCATACCCAAAACAACGATTTAAAAATAGAAGTCATATGAATAGTAAAATGTTAAAACATCTCTTGCGTCCTTCTATTGAACCCTAGAAACTGAAGATATTTTAAAGTACAAATTTATCAATCACAATCAGGTTTTTACAAGCTGCAAATTTTACTACTTTTTAGTTGGCTTTCTGTTTAGTTGTAATTTTTTTAAAAGACCTACGTTAGACTTATATCCGAACTCAATCCCTGTTTTGTTCGAAAGCCGTTGACTAAGCGAAAACTGGTTAAAATTTTTCAAATTTACATTCTATTCTCTAAATGAAGCGAGAATTTCCTCTTCATGTATAATAAAACATGTAAGAATTAGTTTATAAAACTTTTGCGCGGAAATGTTTGTTACCATTTCCTAATTGTATGAGTTAAATCGCGTTAGATCGTTATGAGTTTCAGTAGAAAAGTAAATACGGACGACCTCGGTGGCGCGTTGGTAGTGCATTCGACTGCAAAGTTATGTTAATGTACCTCATAACGTTTCAAAATGTTGGCGATCAAAGGATGAACATGGCGTGCTGTCTCATATCGGTAAAGGAGGCTGTTTGATCATCGTACACTGTGGAGGTGATATGTCGAATACCTAATGAAATGACCGTTGCATTTAGAAGCTAGTTTATTACTCCTATATCGACAAGTACAATCATGCCTCTCAGGTAGGCATGCGCACATATATAACGGCGCTCGGGCCGGTTTATGAAGCGTGTACAAATACACATATACACATCAGGAGGTCAAACTGAATTTGTAGACGGAGCACTTGTGATATTTAAATCCAAATGTAAAACAGGTGATTATCACGAATCTATGAATTTCGTGAATTTCAGTAAATGGATAAATGAAAAACTCATGCCTAATATACCACCAAATTCTCTCATAGTAATGGATAACGCAACTTATCATTCGGTTCGAGAAGAGATAAAGCCGACTATGGTTTTTACCAAGCCAGCTATGCAAGATTGGCTACGACGCCATGACGTGCCTCTTGATGATAAACATAGAAAGGATGACTTAATTAAATTAATTAAAAGCCATCTCAAAGAAGATATTTATAAATTTGACATGAAGTGTTGCGTTTGCCTCCATACCACCTAGACCTGAACCCAATTGAGTTAGTCTGTGGCGATATTAAAGGACAGTTAGCGCAAAAAGTATCGACTCTATTTTGGACCAAAAAGAATTTGTTGGAGGGATTATTTGCTAGATATACCGTAAAGAAGTGGGAAAATTGCGTTAACCATGGAATGAAAGTCGAGGAATACTGGAAACATGACAGAGTTCTAGATGATATTGTTGATTTTATTATTAACTAGCTGCACGCGGCATTCGTGGCAAAATGGCATTTTTTTATAAAATAATAATAACGTTTATTTTTCTCTGCCACAAATTTAGATTTTTTGTGCCAGGAAGACTTACCCTCACAACACCTTACTAAAGTTTCATCACAATCTGATCAATGGTTTCGAAACGCATAGGGGACAAACAAACATACTTTGATTTTTATATAAATACTAGCTTTTGCCCACGGCTTCGCTCGCACTGGGAAGTTTTTTTGTGGATTTTGATGCAATAGGAAATACAAATACTCAATTAAAGCGGCGGTAGCGTAATGGCTAAGGCGTTGGACTTGCGATCTAGTGGTTGCGGGTTCGAACCCCACCCAGTGCTCTACCGTCGTTAAATTTACCGTTATTTAAATTATCTATTTATATACGAAATTGAGGTTTTCCCTACAGAGGTGCTACAGTACAAAACCAGGTCTTACTCACTCGCAAGCAGGCCACGTAAATATGGCCGTGCGAGAAGCAGTCGTGCGAAGCGCTTAATTTATTGTCATTGCGAAACACACCTTAAAGGGGAGCTGCAGTCTTTTAAACTCGAATGGATACTCTGACGTTATAAGTGGTATGCGTGTATGTGTGGTATATACATACACTGACTCAACTTGAGCACAACCGATATATATAGTGGTCTCTATCACGTTTTTATGTAGGTTTTCACACACAGCCTGGTACCATTGCACAGCTTTGGCGGTTTGAGATTTCGCAGTAGCATCACTGGAGTCATTCCGTCGAAACAATTAAAGCAAGATGCAATGGAATCTTAATGGATTATCTCTGTCTGATCACACTATTCCCTATTTAAAGAAGACGATCGGAGAATCGTCCAGTACAAATGTCCCTCTTCAAGTGCACTCCCGTGTTTGTCATGCAGTGGAGTTTTTTTTAAAGGCCAAACAGTTGATGTGTTAATGCAAGCCTTAACTTCATCAGCACGAGTTCCCTCGGCATCACGGGCAGCGTCTGACGGAAGTCTCCAGCCAACAGGACAGTAATGCCACCCATCATGTCATCATTTGATCTTATATCTTTTAGAATTCTGTTAAGTGCTTCGAAACCCCCTTTATGCGCCACTGTGCTTTCATCCCAAACTATAACTTTACAATCGCGCAGCAGGCTGCATTACTCTGCTTTGAGAGTTTACAGACTGGAGTTTCAACATGGATGAGACTAACGGCAGCAGAAAGTTCTTGTGCCTTAGAGAAACCTCATAGTTGCGCATTTATGTTGATAGTTTTAATTTGCACTATATGTATTGCACCACAGAATTGCTCCAATGCGTTAAATGAGTAACTCTAGAACTGGTAGCTAAATATATTCACTGATTAGTACCGTTATGCCACTTATTGACCGTTCGTTCTTTCTTGTATCTCTTAACATTATGTTTACTGCCGCCACTGCCTTACACGATCTGCCAAAGTACACTCATCCCAATTCTCAAATTCTCAAACTCAGTTATTAAACTACATTTGCGTAAACCCTTGCTTTATCGTATTCCTTGAAATATTACAAACTGGGGTTTCTAGGTAAAATTACGTAATGTAATTTGTAAAAATAAATTAACGATACATCTAAAAACTACTTCAAGAATTTATGTATGTAGTGCAAATAAAATTGTGTAAGTTAACTAAATTATTTATAAGGAAATAAATTGCATTAGAGTGTGTCCATGTTCGTAGGAACAATTTTTTACTGACAATAATTATAAACAAATGACGCCAATTACTATTTACACTATTTACTACCTACCTTAAGACTATATTTTAAAGAGAAAGAAGTTTTAAACATTATTTTAATATTTAGAATCTAATAAAAATACGTAATACTTAGTTATTTATTTTAAGGGAAAACTAAATATAAAATTCTCAAACATTTTAATTATTTATCATAAGGGCATTATTAGTTTGCCATTGTACCTCACTTGAATTTATAATTTATAACCTTTACAGCTTTGTGTAAGAATAAATCTTACTACTTTTTTCGTTTATTGTATTTTAAATATTAAAATATTTATTCTGCTATAAAACAATGGGTTTAATTATTATTTTTGAGTATCTTAATTTATTTTTTTCACAAAATTTTGAATTGTACAGACTTGTGAAATTTATATTTTTATTAGCGGACCCGACAGACATTGTACTGCCTGAACTTAATCAATATTATTCCTGGAACCCTATCGCAGCGCCATCTACCGGATCAAATTGTAAATCTAAACCATTTTCGAATACACCTGAAGACACAAACAAAATTCATTAAAACTGGTCATTATTCCTGGAACCCTATCGCAGCACCATCTACCGGGTCCAATTGTAAATTTAAACCATTCTCGAATCTTCCTGAATACACACAAAAAATCTCATTAAAATCCGTCCAGCCGTTTAGGAGAAGTTCAGTGACATACACACGTACAGAAGAAATATATACATGAAGACTAGCAACGCCCCGCTGTTTCACCTGCGTAAGTCCCGATCCCGTGGGAATATCGGCATGAAAGCCTATATGTTAATCCAAGTCTTCAGCTATCTACATACCAAGTTTCATCGCAATCGGTTCAGTAGTTTTGGCATGAAAGAGTTAAAAACATCTATCCATCCATCTATCCATCCATCCATCCAAACTTTCACATTTATAATATTAGTGGGATTGCTTTATAGAGAAAAAGCCCGTGATCGCCAGACCTTCGTCATTTTATAAAAGCTGAAAGTTTTTCTTTTCATGTGTCCAACCGAGGTAGGAACGTGGCCAAGTATGAACTTTGGATCATGTTGGCTTTGGCAGCTATAAGGCAACAAAGGTGCAAAAAATTTAGACCTAATTTTTTTTTTAATCTTTATCTTCGGGATGATATTAGAAGTCACGTCATTCATGTCAGACACTTTGTATGGTGGCAACCCCTCGCAACACACCCTTAAAGTGTGATAAATTATAATAATTCTACTTTCATCATTTTATAAAAGCTGAATATACGATACTTGGGTAAACATTAAATGACGTTTTCCAAGTTGCCAGACACTTTCGTTAGTTCCAACGTCTTACCAGACAGAGTTAGGTCAGCCCTAGGTGCAAGCACTAAGACGATTTACATCATAGGGAATGTAAGTTATTTGTCTTATAAGATTTATCCGATACTTTTACTATTAAGTAGACGTTTGCTGACGTGCCGAAGCATGGCTCTCCCACAAGCCACATTAGATATTTTATTTACTTTTCTCTTTATTGTACACCATGTAGGTGAAATGCAATATAAACATATTATAAGTTCTTAGGTACAATCAGCGGTCTTATCACACACGGCGATTTCTTCCAGACAACCTTTGTACGGATATTGTCAAATATAATTCAGGGTAGTCTGTGGTGTACTGGTTAATATGGATTACAATATATACTTAACTAGCGGACTCGACAGACGTTGTCCTGCCGTAATGTAAACAATATTTCTCCTGTAACCCTATCGCAGCGCCATCTACCGGGTCCAATTGTAAATCTTAACCATTCTCAAATCCACCTGAAGACACACAAAAAATTTCATTAAAATCGGTCCAGTCGTTTAGGAGGAGTTCAGTGACATACACACGCACAGAAGAAATATATATATAAGATAATACGTTTAGTTCATTAGAACGCCATCTATTATCATAGTTTTGTATTTTAAACCCATGCACCTCACTTGTATTCAAATGTTATATTTTCGTTTTATTGTGGCATGATTGACGTCTTGACTTTTATTATTAACTTGACATTCAACATTGCCACCCATTGCTCAGGCCGAGCAAGCACGGGTTCCGATACAAACTTTGCCTTTTCAACCACTTGAGGGTAGAATTTACAAAAATCCTTTCTTATCAGATGCTTACATCATATAAGGAACACGTTCTCCAAATTTCACGTCTCTACGACCTACCTTTTAGGCTGTGCGTCGATCCGTCAGTCAGGACAAAGGATTTTATATTTATACTCGTATATATGTGCAAGACGATTCAGATGATTCTGATGGTGGCTGCTTCGAAAATGAAGAATCAAGTTCCGGTGATATTAATATGAACATAAGTGATGGATTTATAATTTTAATAAATCTTACATAAGTTTATTACCTAATATTTTATTTTGTTACCTATACATAGTTATTTCATTCAAACTTTGTAGTCATTAATTTTTTAACAAACAAGTGCCAGTCTGACTCGCGCATCGAGGGTTCTGCAAGCAAACAAACTTGTATTTAGATAGTATGCCCATCTCGGGAATCAATTCTCGAAGACTTTTGCCAGACTTTTTTCGAAAGACAAACTTAAATTTGCGGTTTCGATGCATGACAAAGTCAACAATCCAACCACAAAATATAAGTTTGTAGTCACGAAAACTATATTTTTATGTGACACTAACTGACCCTACAGACGTTGTCCTGTCATTCAATTCATTCAAACTGGAATACTATACGCTGGGTTATAATTCTTACTAATGCCGACAATGGATTTCCATGATGAAGTCCTTGATTCCGACCGACACAACTAATTAACGCAAAGAGGATATAACGCTAGAATTATGCGATCTTTGTAAACGATCAACTTCAACTTTTGGTTTGTGGCTTTGTGGAGTTACCACAATTTTGCCAATGTCAAGTAGGTATACGGAGGACAAACTGTCAAAGGATTTTATGTAGAGCTGTGGTAGAGCCAAAATAAAATTATTGTAGAGATGAAGAGACTATAAATAATCGTGAATTCTAAACTTCTACAGGCATAATTAAGCATGAATAAAAGAGCCAATCATGTGAATACATAGAAATTAATACATAGTATAAAATAAACAAAAATAAATATTGAATTATGTTATTACCACAAAATTATAACTTAATCTTATTTACATTAATATACTTGCCGAATATATATACAAAAAGGGTGAAGACAAGTGATAGGATCAATTTAAGGGACGTGGGGCGGGGAATATGGGGAGGAATAACATCTTAAATAGGAAACCTTGTCTTAGGACAGCTAAAAAATATATGGTCCGCATTTCCCTCATCAAGGCCACATTCGCAAATGGAACTATCCCTTATTCTAAGTTTTGATAAAAATACTGGAGTGCATGAATGATTTAGTCTTAACCGACAAATTGTAGAGACAGTACTTTTATTTAATTTTGTAAATTTAGCAAACCAGGGTTTAAGTGGAATTTCTGGTTGTATTTCACCATAAATTTTGCCTCTTATAGTTTTTGACACTCGCCAAATCCTAGACCAAGAGTCAAGCAGCTGCGATTTTAAGGATGAACAAATGTCATAAGAGTAGATATTTCCGAATGGTCAAGAGAACCCGTATAGTTAGCGTTTTTAGCACATGAATCTGCAGTTTCATTTCCTAAAATCCCTGAGTGACCAGGAATCCAGGCCAAGACAACGTTTATGTTCAGCCTCTGACATTGAAATAGAAGATACCTAATTTTAAGGATAATAGGAATACTAGATTTCGATCGAAAAGGGTTTGAAAGAATAGATTGAAGGCAGCTTTTGGAATCTGTAAAAAATATGCTATTGTTTAAATTATGAGATTTTATAAAGGAAACAGCTTCCAAGATGGCAATAGATTCACCTGTGAAGACCGAAGAAGTAGTTGGGCATTTATAGTTTAAGATTATACTAGTAGAAGGAATCCAGACAGCAACACCAACTGGGCTGCTTACTGAGGATTTAGAAGCGTCTGTAAAAATTATACACCAATTATTATAATTGGAGGTAATTTTATCAATAAAAAGTCTATTTGCTTCTATTGAGGATTTATTGATTTTAAAGTGCAGTATGATGTTGGGCTGAAATACCAACGCTTCATAGGGTGTAGAAAAAAGAGGTAAAATGGAGTTTTGGAAGAGAGAATTAGGCAGACGGGAGTATTGCTGGTAAGCTAGAACAAGACAGGGAATGCTCTTATGAGAGCGGGGATAGCGGGCATTAAATAAGTTTTATAACTGGTATAGTTTTGTAATGAGAGGGTGATCTGAATTTTGCACAAGTTTTAAAAAGAATCTGTTTGCGAGGAATTGTCTACGAAGCGATAAAGGAGGTTCGCCACATTCAACCTGCATAGCGTTTATAGGAGAGGATTTCATGGCTCCAAGAATAATACGAAGGCATTCAGATTGAATTTTATACAGTTTTTGGAGGTCAGATTTATTGCAAAGATCCAAAATAAATAGACCGTAATCTAAATGACTACGGATTATGGCATTATAAAGAAGTTTCTGGGAAAATGGATGGGAGCCCCACCAAACCCCAGAAAAGGAACGAAGGACATTAATGTTTCTCTCGCATTTTTGAACGACGTAATCGATATGGATGCTACCTATCAACCTAGAATCCAACCAAACTCCGAGGAACTTGACTTTGTTATCCTGCGGGTTATCTTCACCACTAACAGATATGTCAACGTGAGGAATGGTTCGCTTTTTGGTAAACACCACAATTGAACTTTTAGGGGCCGATAAAGAGAGACCGTGGCAATTTAGCCACCCTGATAAGTAATTGAGTGCGGTCGACAACTCTTCGATCAACCGCTGCCTCAAGGGATTTATTAGAATTATATAACACTAGATCGTCAGCGTATTGGAGAATTTGAGCATAAGGGCCTATCGACAGCTCTAGGTCACAAGTGTATAGACTATATAAGAGGGGGCTTAGCACCGAGCCTTGAGGTAAGCCCTTCCAAATCATTCTGGGCGACAGAGATAAGTCTCCACTTTTAATAAAGATGGATCTTTCTAAAAATAAATTACAAGTAAAACGAACTAATTTTTCTGGAATCTTGAGTTGATACACGAGTTTGTGTTTGAGAAGTGGAATCAGAACGTTGTCATAGGCTGATGAAATATCAAGAAAAGCTCCTACTAAGTATTCCTTATTAAGAAACGAGGTTCGAATGTCAGAGGTCAATAAACCAAGATTATCCATCGTACTTCATATTGGGATTTCCCTAACAGTTTTCTGTTTTCCACAAACCATTCAAGACGGTGTTTTATCATGTGTTCTATAACCTTACATAAGACAGAAGACAAAGCTATAACTATTTGGGTCAGCAGAACTCTTACCGGGTTTAAGAATGAGGATCACGATTTGATTTTTTAATGCCTGGGGAACAGAATCCGATGTATAAAAAGTGTTTATTAAGTTTAAGAAATATTCTTTGCTTTTATTGGAAGCTTGTTTTAGAAAAGAGTAAAGGATACCATCCATTCCAGGAGAAGAATTCAGAAGACCGTCTAGCGCCAGCTGAAGCTCGGAGAATGAGAATGCTTCGTCAAAACAGTTTTGAGGTGGAATAGGAAGAGGTCGAGAAGAGAAGCAGTCTAAGTTTGGGACGGAAGGAGGAGAAAGTTTGTCAGAAAAAGATTCAAGCCAGGTTGAGGGGTCATTGAGCGACATGTCAAGATTGTTACAAGAACCTCTGTACCGTTTAATTTGCTTCCAAACCAAAGTAGAGAGAGTCCTTGGAGAAAGGTTTTCACAAAACCGGAACCAAGCTTCCCTCTTTTTCTTTGCGAAAACTCTTCTCGCCTGAGCAGCTTTCTTTTGGTAATTTATAAAATTTTGAATGATCATGTTACAATTATACGAGTCTTCTGCTCTTTTTCTTTCAATGACTGCCATAGAACACTCCGAATCCCACCAAGGAGTTGATACTTTAAAATTAAATGGCTTTTTTAGAGGAAAGTTTTGATCAGCACTTGAAATAATACAATTAACGAAATTATTGTAACAATCTAATTGGTTATTAGCATCCGGAGAAGGAAGATCCTCTAGTTTACTCTCAAGAGAAGAAGCAAATGAGGGCCAGTTGGATTCAACTATCCTATACTTGAAGGTGGGGTTAAAGCTCCGCATGGGAGAGACCCTGTTAGATCAATATCTAATATGAATCAATATCTGAAATAAGAATGGGAAAATGATCACTACCGTGAGAATGAGGAAGAATATTCCAAGAAACAGTGGAAGCCAAAGATGCTGAACAAATAGTGAGATCAACCACCGATTTGGGGTTTTGAGAAGGAAGAACTCTTCTGGTGGGAGAGCCATCATTAATAACACAGAGATTTGAGTCATCCAGAATTTCTAGAAAAGAGAAAGTCGTCATGACAAGAGCCACAAGATGAGCGGTGGGCGTTAAAGTCACCCATTAAAATAATTGGTGGAGGAACAGAAGAAATAATTAACATAAGATCCGGGATCAAACCAGAGTGGAGAAAGAAAAGGGATGTTAAGAGTCCTAACGGCTACCATGTTTATGCCTGGGGATATGGGGGGGAGAGGGATTTGGGAAAAAGATAGAGAGCGCTTAATAAATAGGGCATTGCCTGCATATCCATCAGCTCTATCGTCCCGAAGGCAAGAGTAACCTGGCACCCGAAATCGGGACCCAGGCACCAACCATTTTTCCGAGACGGCGATAACTGAGGGAAGAAAAGAGTTAATTAAATAGAGAAGCTCATGTTTCTTAGGACGAAGACTCTTCGAATTCCATTGAAGGATTACAGCCATAATTGGTAGAGAGAGATCCGAGTTAGTTTTTGGGCAACGTTGGGCGGTAAGGAAGATTTTTTATTTGATATCAAATTAATAATGATTGTCAACAACAACTCTAATAGACCTTCATCCTGGGTAGGCAGAGGGCCTGTTCGAGAAGAAAGAAGTGAATAACCATTTGGCAAAGAGGAAGGTTCTTCAGAAACAAGAGCCTGATGTGCAGCCTTGTCGTATGATTTGAAGTAGCGTAATGACGTAGCGACGTAGCGAAATGATTACCCAAGCAGTGAAGGCAGGAGGCTTCAGCCTCGACAACGTCACATGTCTCCCCAGAGTGGGGTTGAGAACATCGAAAGCAACGTGGCTTTGAGCGACATTGTGTTTTAATGTGTTCAAAATGACAACAGAGAAAACATTGAATTGTTGGGGATTGATAAGTTTCCACAGGAAGGGAAGAGTAGTAGCTAAAAATTCTTGAGGGAAGGGTTTGACCGTGGAATGTAATGACTACGGACTGAGTAGGGACCCAGACTGCTTTACTATTTTCAGTGGTTATCCTATTTAATCTCCTCGCTTTGAGGATCTCTCCACACCCATCAGGTATCACTACGGATTTAACAAAATCCGTCATCGACCATTCCGTTGGAACTTGACGAACCACGCCCAATTTGGTGATATTATAGGAAGGGATGGTTGCAACATATTTGTTATGGTTTAAAATCGGGTTGTCCAAAAATTGGTTCGCATCTTCTGCAAATAAGAACTCTACCGAAATTTTATTTCTCCCCACTTTTTTAACCCCATCAGTTGATATATTTTCTACCTTATTGGCAAATAAAAATTGGCCAAACTTTATTGGTCGTATGGAACTACCGGCGGAAGGGTCTGGTTCAATCCGTGAAATCTGAAGTATAAATGGGCCTTTATCCGAAGGCTTATATAATTTAAATCCAACAACAAGGCTAGGATGGACATAAAAATTTTCAACAGACGGAATCACCATATTGTTTTCTGTAATGTTCCTTTTCGGTTCCCCGTGGCCAAAAGCATCTTCATCGGCAAGGCGACGCTTACCGTGAGTCACTACCTGAGACGGGATTTGACCTGAACATCCAGGGTCCGGAGGCTCCGGGGGAATAGGAGAAGGCAGTTCCATAATAGGAGCCACTTCTCACTTACATTAAATATGAAGCAAAATATATTTATACAAAAATTAAGAAAGAAATAATATAATTATACTAAATAAAATTAAGTACTCACTGTAAACGTACTTAAATATAAATAATTTTACCTGAAGATTACAAGAAAACAATTAGAATTAATAATTCAAAAAGCAAGGTTAGGATCCGTATGACAGCTATCCAACCGCAATTTCTTGTTCGACCTTTGTAAATGATATTGGCGGTGTGCGATCTGTCTCTTACTGTCAAACAACTGACAGCTATTTCAAACGTACTTAGCAAAGAGTATGTAACGCTGGGGCTAAGGTTACATTAAAAAAAAAGTATATAATAAAGGTAGTCATTAAAATTTTCTTAAATTTTCTAAGTTTCTGCGCAATTTTCTTAATTTTTTTAACATAAGAACCTTCTACAAAATATTAGAAAATATTAAAAAAAAGACGGTAAAGCCGTTCTCAAGTTATAGCGTGAACAGGAGACATAGGGTTTCATTTTTAACCGACTTTCAAGAAGGAGGAGGTACTATGTTCGTCTGTAAGTATTTTTTTTTGTGTATGTTCATCGATATTTTCGCCAATTGTGAACCGATTAAAAAATATATTTTTTAGTTCGAAAGTATACTCGTATACTCCCGAGGTGGTCCCATTATCAACAAGTCAGGATCTGATGATGGAATCTCAAGGAAATCGAGGAAGAACTAACCCACTTCCCGGTTTCAAATTGAGCTGAAATTTTGCATGCTTATGTGAGTTTAGTAACAATGCAATAATCTAATCTGGTACTATTGAGCTAATCTGATGATGGATTCAGGAGGTGGATAGTGAAACTCCTCAACGGCGAATAGGAAAGATACAAAATTTTGTAAATGGATTTATTAATTAAAACTTGTTTTGCACTAAAAACGGTAAAATAAATTATTTTTATAAAAAAAATTCAACCGACTTCCAAACCACAAATAGGCATTCGAAGCCAAGCGAAAAATAAATTAATATAATTATTATAAGCGCTACCCACTCATCTATTTGAAGTCGGTGCCAGCCAAGCCAAGTAGGTAGCAGATAGAATGTTTGTATGTAGTAAGTAGGTAGTATATATCTACTATCTATTAGACTTGGCTGGCAAGGCTGGAATTTATTTTTCGCTTTTGAGTGCCTATTTGTGGTTTTGAAGTCGGTTTAATTTTTTTATAAAAATAATTTATTATATATTTAGATAACAACAAATGAACAACTTCCGGATTTACTTGTGCTATCAGACCTTACTTCTTACTAAATTTCATGATTCTAGGTCAATGGAAAGTACCCTGTAGGTTTTTATTTACCTGCGAAATGTTCAAATTTGGTCAAATATATGGCTTAAGTGGCCATATCCTTTGATTGCGTTTACTTAGAAGCTTGATTTTTTTACAGCTTCAAGGGACCACAGATTTATGTATTTGGTATTAATTTCAACTTGATGTGTTAGCGAAAATAAAATTACAATTGAGCTGAAGGAAAAACACGGTGTGGCATAGTCCGTATTTAAAATTGCGAAATTGGATGAGTCGAACTCATTAATAAATTGGCTAATAATGTTATCTTACCTACACTCACATTGCAAGAAAGTCTATGATTATTTGATATAAAACAATTAAATTTTAGTTTTTTACTTAAAATCGGAAAGCGCAGCGCCAACAAGGTGGACTGATGACCTAATAAAGATCGCAAATCGACAGTTAATACTACAGTACCAGGTACTTCCAGGTATTCGTAGAAGTCATTGAGGGAGGCCCATGTCCAGCAGTAGACGTCCTGTAGCTAAAATGATAGAATGATGATATCCAGCCATCAACGTAAGGGATGAAATTGTACTAATTCCTTTAAATCGAATTACTAAGATAAAATGCTCGCAGAGTGGATACCGTATTAACTCAACAAAACTCAATAAACAACTCAAAAACAACAAAATGTCGAAACTTGTTAAATAAGAACATATAATTATAATGAGATTCCGAATACGAACACTACTTGTAATGAAAAGGCAAAAGGAAAATGTATGTTAATCGAAAGCGTCCGTCGCGCTGGTTGGACGCAACACACAGGAGAGCCAGCCCAAAACTTATCCTAAATTGAGTCAGACAAAATTACTTGTAAATGTGTTGGGTCGCTAGATATTCCTTTAACTGATTTCCCTTTCCTTGGGCATTTGAAAAACTTTTTACAATGACGAAAAACTTTCTAAAAGTTTATCGTTGCCCGTCGCCAAGATTTCTGTAACAAGGGCATTATAAGCAAGTAAAATTTTACCAACAAAATTTCATATAAAACAACAATTTCATAAGTAAGAGCCGAACAAGTCTAAGTTCAAGTTTTTTTTTTGGAAACCGATTATCTACGATTTCCTGTGAAATGTACTTTTTAATGTAGAGCATGTATTACTCTATTTTCGTAAAATAGTTTATAAAATAGACACAAAAGACCATAAATGTGGTTTTAGGCGACGACTTGTGTTGTTTAGGTGGACCTTAGAGCATTATACGCATTAGACACGCTTGCACAGATATTATCTATATATATATATAAAATCCTTTGTCCTGACTGATGGATCAACGCACAGCCTAAACCGCTGGTCGTTGAGACGTGAAATTTTGAGAACTTATTCCTTATATGATGTCATCCGATAAGAAAGGATTTTCGAAAATTCCACCCCAAGGAGTTGTAAAGGGGTGGCAAAGTTAGTATGGAAACGTGTGTTTGCTTGGCCTGATCAACTTCAAGTTGACACTAAAAGTCAAGACGTCAATCATGCGACATGTGAGATGTGAGGTAGATGGCGTTAAAATATAATACTTTCATAGTAGATGGCGTTATAATAAATTATACTACTATATCCACATATATATAATTTTGTGACTCTGTACATTTCGGAATTTTGAAAAAAATATATTGCAAGATAGTAAAAAATAATTACTATACCTATTGTTTTACAGCATAAAAAATAAAGGAAATAAAAAAAAATTACACAAAACTGCAAAGGTTATAAATTATTAATACAAGTAAGATACAATGCCATAATAGAAGGCGTTATAATAAATAAAAATATGTTTGAGAATTTTATATTATTTAATTATCTTAATTTTTTTCGTAAAAATAAATAAGTATTATTTTACTAACTTTTAAACTTTTGAGTTCCATGATATACTTAATTATGTATTTATACAGGAAACGTCAGGCAATTCAGAGATCCGGCTGACGTAGGTGCTGACCGGCCACGGCTGTTTCGGAAAGTACCTGTGTCGCATAGGCCGGGAGCCAACGTCTGCGTGCCATCACTGCGGAGGCTGTCACGAGGATACTGCACTCCACACTCTTGTGGAGTGCTCAGCATGAATGCAACAGCGTCACGACCTCGCGGCGGCTATCGGTGTGGGAAGCCTCTCGCTGGGGGCCATGGTTCTGTCCATGGTCCAAAGTGAGAGTGCGTGGGAATCCGCCGCTTCTTTTTGTGAGGAAGTGATATCTGCTAAAGAGGTGGTGGAAAGGGAACGGGAGAGGACTAGTACTTTCCCTTCCCGAAGAAGAGGCACCAGGCGCCGGAGAGCGCATAATGATCTCCGGCCTCCATGAGCGATGATATTAAAGATTCGTTGGATAATAAATTTATGTTAGTTATTTATTACATCTCTGTTAGTTTGATCTATACCTTTTATATAAATTATCTAAAATTAAATTTATTAACATTATTAAATTATTTGTGTTGTTTTTATATTTTATTTCTCATTCTCCCGTAGGCTACTTTTCTGAAGTTTCACTTCTGCCTTGTGTGAATTGCACACACCCACACTTTTTTTTGTGTATGGTGTACAGGTCTCCGTCAAATATGAACCTATTTTGTTACCATACAAATTTAGTGAAGATGTGATGAAGTTCTCGGGATCCGGAGAAAGAAACACCTTGGCGGACATTGGCATAGACCCCTGTCTATGGCAATTCGTTGAGGGTAATGTCCGTGGAACTTCCACAGTGAGTTATACTTACCAGGCGTTGCAAGTACTTCCGAAGCCTTAAGCCTTAAATTGCAATCTTCCGCTGGCATGTAATAATAGATCGACCAGTGTTTCGCCTCTAAACGGGGCTGCGGGGCATCCCCAGGAATATTCGGCAGCAATGTAAAATATGTCTATGGCAATTCGTTGAGGTTTATCCTCGGCTGTGAACATCCTTTTGATCTACAAACCGAAGGTGACTGGTGGGTTTTTCCTCTTCAATTACTATTTAACCAAAAGGTAGTAGTATAATATTCAGATAAATGTTTGGAAGTGTTCTTAAATTAAACACAATATTATAAAACACAATTTGTTGCAATTACACTCTACGTATTACAACTTAGTAAGTAGACAAAAGAAAACGCAATTCGAAAATCATTTATACCATGCTATTAAAATATGGACATACATATATATATAGCGGCATGCTTAATACATTATTTTGAGCTGAAGTGTGATTGGGAAACTACATTTGTGATTAGAGATGTCACAACCACAGGCGTTTGCCACTCCTTTGATTTCAAGCGCGAGGCTTGCGTACTGCATAGATTATCAAGATTTCATTGGATAATACGTATAAGATGTACCTAAATCTCTGATACAAAACAATTATTGTGATATTAACTTTGACAGAATGAGTGACTGTGACACAGCATTATACGCAAGTCCACAGTAATTTAAGGCCTGATTCGTTAGAAGCAGTTGCGAACAGCTTCCAATATATTACAAACTGCAGCAAACCATTCACCCCATAAACTCTTAAGTTACGTAATGTAGATTTACAAGAAAAAAAATAAGCTAAGGACCAAAAACACATTAAACATGCGCACGGACCTCCTCATATCCCTGTTTAAAACTTTATTTCCATACTTACAGTTACGTCTTTATCCCCGAAGGGGTAGACAGAGGCTTATTCAGCACCTACATTTAGCCAACTATACTTTGGTTCCACACACGTAATAGACGCAAGCTTATTGCCGTCAACCGGGCACTTTGGGAATTAAAGACGTGAAAATTGGGAGTATGTTGAAAGAGAAACGTAGTTGAGAAGGGAAGGAAAGGGATATTGCTTAAAGGGATGGATTGAGGAATGTAAGCAATTGCTCGAGCAAGTCACAGTCGCGTACTTGTAACTCGAACTGGCTGTTGTAGGGAAGAATGGCAAACAAATCACGGCCTCTCAATAGTATCCAAGCAGTTTTGGCTATTACTATCCTAACTATTCAAAACTAATATTACAAGCGCGAAAGTTAGTTTTGTTAGTTTATGACGCTCGCATGCCTAAACTACTCAACCGATATTTATGAAATATTGTACACATACTGTCAGGGGTACAAAAGGACATAGATACTGTTTTCCACGGACACCTGAGTTTATTGACCAAACCTACGTCACGCGAGTCAAGCCGCAGGTAGCCGTAGTAGTAGTGGCATATAATTGTCAAATATAAATAATTACCAAAATTAATTTTGCATCAAAAGTTAATAATGAATATTAAAATGTAGCCAAGCCTCGATGCATATGGGCGTGGCCACAGAAAATGCCAGCATGACAAGGTGTAAATATATTATTTGTGTGTGAATCAATTATGCTCGTAGCAAAGTTGCAGCTCTGGCCAAGTTTTACATTAATATTAATGTCATATTTGATTACTACTGTACAACAAAATGAACATGCCGACTAATTGCAAAATTATTAATTAAAATGTTTTTTTTTTTAAAGACATTCCCGCATTAGGAATTACTCCTGTGTCGAGGGGAACTTTACAAACATACAAACAATGGACACGAAGAACGCTCAGACTTGGGTGGGAATTGAACCCACGACCTATGGCATAGCAGTCAGGGTCACTAACCACTAGGCCAACAGGTCAGTCAAAATGTGTATATGAATTAAATATGAAGGATTTTATAGTACATAGAACAATTTAAACGTTTTATTGATATCCTTATTTTGCTTTTAAACAATCTTATTAAATATCCCTATATGTATATATATGTCCGCTATAAGATTTTTTGTTTTAATCTGGAATAGTAGTATTTACCTAATAAACAATGTATTTGTATCCTTAAAAACAAGTCACTTAAATTAGATCCCCGCTGTGTTCCGCTTACAAATTTATTTCTATAGTAATTAGAAGGTACAATACCTTTTTTGGTTACCCGAGGTTTCGACCGAATTGCACCGATCGTGGTCACGAGCTAAGCGACGCCTCCGTGAAGTGCGAGTGAAGCTCTCACCAGTCTACCCGTGACCACGATCGGTGCAATTCGGTCGAAACGTCGGGTAACAAAAAAGGTATTGTGCGATTAAGTCCCGAATTACACATCAAACATGTATAGTCGCGAAAGTTTAAAAACAATTATTTCTGTAGCTCTTCGTAACTCGGCTACGCTTCGTAGCATTACCGTAGCTCCTCATCCTGACGGTTATTAAGCTGAATAAAATGCGGACATCTCATTTCCTCTTTTCTTCCAACTAATCGAGATGTGAATAAATGAGTCGTCTTTCGTAATAACAAAACACGAATACCACTGTGTTGGCCATTCTTGTCTCAAAATATGAAAATATTTGAAGAGGCAACTTTTATTTGTATGGTCTGGAACCATTACTTGCGATTATATTTTAGGCTTAAGTAAGATATCAGAAACAGGGAATACTTTATATCGTTAAACATAATATGATAAGGACTGTACTATACACATAATTAATTACATCATTCACAATTTCAAAAGATTTATTATACGATAGGCAATTGATGTGGCAATTTAGATCTAATTTTTTTTTCTTACATTCGTCAAACTTAGTTATATATAGCTCATTAATATACGCTCTTTTAAGTCCACAATTATTTAAACGAGCGATGTTCTCCTAGTTTGGCAATTTATCAACTATACATATATTATGGTAACATTATTCTTAACAGTTTACATCAGTAGTCGTAGTATGTCAAGACATGTAGCTGGTTTGATTAAATTATCAAGGAATATTGAAGAGCGCGCTACTCCTTGGCTACATTCGGTTGTTTATCTAAACACATTTATTACTGTGTTCAACTCGGAGCAAGTTAAGAAGTCAATAAAGAGCTTACGTGATATTCCGGGTGCAATTAGAAAAACCATACATTATCACTGTTATCCTTACAGACGTTTGTAGATAAAAAGAATTAGCTTTTGAAGTTGGAACTTGGGGCAAAATATCACAGGCCATTATTATTAAGTATAGTATTATTGTCAAGTAGCTCTTTACCCTCAGCTTCGTTCGCTCGGTTGTAAGAAACAGAATTTTTATCAATATAGCAACGATCTTAGGCACAAAACAGCATAACTTAAACCTTAGAACGGTATTATATTAACTCCCTAATTGCATTGGGTAATTACTTCCTAATTGCAATATGTCTGGGATAGCATTTTCGTGTTTCATAAGTATATTTATCAGTTACAATCAACACTTTGTCATAATTTATCTAAAAGTCTAAAGCCAAAGGGACAATAGAAATTCTCTCTATGCAAAAAAACATGCCCATTAAGTGTTACGTGGAGGAAAAAACAAACTTATACATTAACAAAGAAACGCTGTTTCGCTTTCAAGATAATGGTAAGTAGAAAGTGGGGAGAGATGAATAGAAGCGGAGATTGTATCAACAGAGAACCGAGCATAGCTTCATAACAAACAATTTTTGGTATTTATAAGTATATATATACAAATGTGTGACACATTTTTTTTACTTGTTTTGTCACTCTAGAAGGTACGGTATGTGATATTCCAATAACACAATGAATTACCTGAATGGTGGATTTTAATGAAAATAATATAGTGTGAGAACTTTCAAAGCGGTTTTAGAGTAGTTATCATAATAAAGTTATTAAAACAAAGCCGGCGCGGCGTTGTAATATGTGACATGCAACCTAAAAAATAATTTCAAAAATGTTGAACCACTCAACCAAAATTGAAAATTAGTGTGCTTACAGCACATTTATTTAATATTAAAAACGATGTACGTTTTGACATTTTAGAACGCCAGTTCAGAGTTCGGGCTTATCCGGTAATATTCGAGACTATTCGTGTGTCATCCAACCCACCTGACAGAGCTGTCGCTGTTCTCGTTGGCCAAATTGGACAAAGTTTATGGATGAAGTTTACTGTTTCACTATTTTACGTTTTATGGATCCCGGATGTGTACCGATTAACGTGTTCAAAAAACTATGAATATAGTAAAATAAATATGAAGAAATCCATTTAAAGGGCAACGAAACGTAAGCCTGTGACGAGTGACATAACTTTGTACTTGCCTAGAGGACACATTCAGCCGTACAGAACGGCGCTAATAAAGTCGACTATTTTTCGTAGACTCGCGTGTGGCAGACGACATTGTCATTAGACTATTTAAGCGGCGACGTGCTTATGAAAAACAATGAATCATGCCGGTTTGTGCTATTAAATTGTGTCGAAACTATGCTAGAAAACCTTTTAAACACTAAGATTACTTCTCATTGGTAAGTTTTGTTTTAATTTACACTATTTTCTGAAAAAACACTATACCATATTTTAATATTGTAAGTTTAGCCGGTATTGTCAGTTTATTACTGAGTAATTTTACAAAAAAACTATAGATAATCATAAACCATGACGTTATTCCAGTTTTATATTATTAAAAATCTATCGCTGAAGAAAATGATACCTACTAATTTTGGTGATTTTGACTCAAAGTATTTTAATTGTTCATGTTAGGTGATACGTCTGTATCATCTAACATCAATAGTTAAAATACTTTAAAGAATAATAATAAGTCTTAAAATTATTATTCTGTTATTAAAAAATACATCTTATCAATTGAAATTAATCACTTATTTTCACTAATTCACATTGACACCTTTGTAATTTGAATCAGACTAATCATTTTTCGTTTCTAACAATTCAATCACTTACACGTCTATTTAAAAACAATTTATATTTTTCATTGTTTTTTTTGGTGATTAATATGTTTTGTAATGAATTCATTTTCTTTCAAATCATTATTTTATTTACTCTTCATCTCTGAAACAAGAAGATAAGTAAATAATTTAGAGCAGGCATCCCTAAACACGCACACAGTGACAATTTGTTGACAATAACTATACGCGCGTACTCATACATAATTCGTAATTGGAGCCCATTTTATGCGCATCATTTGTTTGAGTTATTCTATATAACAAGTATATAATCAAAGAATTAGTCTTACTCAGAGTGCTCTTTGACTGATAAACATGCAATCTCAAATAATAAAACAGTAGATACTGTTTTATCATGTGTGTATCATACTTTGGTGTCATTGTCAATTCTTTTCAGCGGTAATTTTTGATAAGGTTGGTGTGGTAATGCGTAACAATAAATGTGTCAAGATGTGAGAAAAGAGAGACAGCTACATGGTCATTAAATACTTAATATTTACATGAGAATAAAACTTGAACTCAAGTATTCTCCGATCTCAGAGACTAATTTTACAAAATATACACTTCTTTCAATTTTAGTGCGAGTAGTACCCATTAAGCTTGTGCTTGTGCTGTGCCTCCAAGAGGTAACCTAAGGATAAGGTGTCCTTCACATCCAGAATTGTGATATTAGACCTTAGCACCAAATACACGAGACTAGTGCACTTCCTTTTAAATTCACTCATTAATTATAACAGGAAAAATGTAAGTATTTAAAAACTAATTACACAATAGACCTATATTTCCCAATTGACTCGATATTTAAGTTAGAAAAAAATGAAAGTATGTTTAATAAGTTATTGTATTTGGCGACGAAATATAAAATCAATGAAAAATAAATAAATGTTGTACTTACCTTTTTCGAATCGAATAATATTGCGTAATATATTCTGAAAGGACTGTAACATGAAAGTTATAGCGCAGCCTCATTTCTGTTACCGAAGTTAATTAACTTTTATTTTTGTTACTTTGAGTCATGCCTCTGCCTCTTTGAGAGGGATTGAACGATATTTTTTTTACATTTTTCAAGCTCACATATTCCTAAAGTATTAGGTTTCTGTAGACATAAAACCATTAAAAAAATTGATACTTGTTCCTCCTTCTACGAAGAAAACTGACGTGTCCCAGTAAATTGGGCAGCTGTTCTTTACACAAATTGATAGCTATTTTCACTTTCCCTTCGGGTAAAACAATTATCAAAAGAGACTCAGACAACATACGATATTTAATTAAAACTAATCTAATTACTTCATTTACCAGTTTACTTACTTTTTAACAGTATCGCTTCTTAATAAGAATTTAAGTATCTATTTCAAGGCTTATTTTAGAGCTCACATTTTTCATGGTCTGTAAATACAACCTAATTTACTGTTAGAAAGATATGAAGATATTATTTTTTACTATGTGAGAGCTCCATTAGGAGCGAGATCACGTCGCGACCGCTATGGGCATACGTCACGTTGTTTGCGCTCGTCGCCGTCCGGCCGCTCAGTTTGGAGCATTCCTGTTTTTATTGCATCATATTATATTTCTTTTCATTGGAATAAAACTACTACTTTTTTTGATGAGATTGATAAGATTTATGTGACACTTCAGAGTACTTAGGTTTACTTAACAGTGGAAAGAAATGCTTAGCCTTCCTACGCTCACTTTAGCAAGATTAGCAGGAAACAGGCATGAAAGGGTAGTGACGTATTCAGTGAGCGCTTCTACGTACCGGAGGGTTAACCAAACCTTCTGCACTTAAGCTGCTGGTAGCCTGCCTTTAAAGAGGCGGCCAGGGTCATCCAGGGTTGTCTCTTCCTCGAGTCGGAACATTGAGGTTTATTGGTTCGAATCTGACATACCACTATCACCATTAGCCCCGGTGAGGTAATGTCCCGGGTGGGTCCTCACAATACAAAATATAGAGATAATCTGTTCTTCCAATTTTATAGTTACCTTCAATTCTTAAACAAAATTTATCACATCAATTGTAGCTGGTGTAATATTAAACTAAATATAAGCTTCTGTTTTGTTATGATTAATGATTCTTATAACTTTCTTTCACTATGCAAAACAATGGTATTCAATTTTAGAAAGGTAATGTGAATAGTCATTAATCTTATGGATATCAAAATAATTTCTAATGTAATAATAACATACGCCTTAAGATTTGTTCTACATATTATATCCCTCAATAAAACCCTATTGCGAACAACGCCTATACAGAGTATACAGTAGCTAGCCCAAGAGGTTACCGAGATTTCTAAGTTTTAAACTTAGAAGACAATGTCCTGTTTGAGAACCTATTCGTAAATACTATAATTTAATTGTTACTTTAAACGTGTTTGAAATTTCATCACAGCGCTCCGTTCTAATATTTCAGATTGAAGTTAACAACACGACACGTGACTGAACGTTTGGCACTGCGCTTACAATCGAACTTGAATACGCAGGCACAAATTTCACGCTCTACTTATGCACTAAAATGGGGCTATATTTTGTTTTAAATTGTATAACAATTTTTAAATAAGACTGTTTCAATATGAAATATTTTTGTCACGTTCATGTTTACAAAACAGAAAAGGGATAAAATTATGTAAATTCGAAACGGAGCTTATATTTGTGTACCAGCTCCGTACAAAAGGACACAGCCCATATTGGAAGAAAAGGCGTAAATGTGCGAGAGATGCCTTCGTCTAAAATATAAAGCTTTTAAATTAAATTGTTGACAGCGAAGCGGCTTAACCAGAAAGTGTTTTGTATACGAGATAAGTATTGCCAGTAGGTAGATGAGACAATATATAGATATATATATATATATATATATATATTATGGAATCAGTTTTTGTCATTTTAATTCACAACACTTACGATCTAAACCTATTCAAAGCTTACAAACTTAGCAAAAACATGAAAATAAAAATAATAAGTACTAGGCGATGTGGAGTGTAGAAAAAGCTTCTAGAATTACAATAATTCAGTTGATAAAAGCTTTCCAGTACCTTATTTGGTGTTTCGATATTGAAAAGTAACAATATGAAGCGAACAATAACGTATTTGTCAACGATTTTATTGTTTGTGACGAGCGCTTTGATACATGAGTGGAATTAAAAAGGTTTTAATACGGTACGCAGCATTATCATTTATCTCGTGATGGTAGAATGTTTTATTTATGTCTAAAATCGCAAAGCCATACGTCACCGCTTTAGCCGATTTGTGTTGCATTGTTTGCTTTCGTTATTTCGCTATACTTCAAAGCCTTCTGGCTACTGGCTGTAAATATTGTTATAGAAGCAAACCTTTTTGTTCAATTATTTGACAAACTCCGATGTTTTTATATTTTTGTGTTCGGAAAACATGTTGAAACGAATGTTTCATAGCAAAATAAGCATATCATTTGTGCCAAGCATAGGAATATCCAAAGACGAGGAAGTCTTTGGAAGAACTGTTATGAGTAGTATATGTATAAAAAAGAAGTATTGACTATCTGACTGATAGATAACACACGGTCTAAACCCGTATTCAGTATTTGTGTAAATATTTTTTATTACTCTGCAGTGTCCAAAGTCTATGCAAATGCAAAACTTCACAACTCGCCACTACGCCGCGCCGAGGTTGTGGGTTCAAATCCTACACGGGACAAAAATTTGTGTGATCCACAATTAGCTGATCCGAGTATAAGTGTTCTTTGTGTTCGTTGTTTGAATGTCTCTGAAGCCCCCCGCGACACAGGAATATTCCCAATACCTACTATCAACATTCATGTATTCATAAATCACCGTTTACGATCCCATTAGATGGTAGAAATCTCTTCAGTGCTCTTGGCAGTACAACCTTCGGACAGTATAACTGACAATAAAAGCTCTAATAGGCACCTAAGGCTGCAATAAGTCGCCAGTAATTTGTTCCAAAGATTAAAAAAGCATATAAAACTTTGTGTATGTTACAAAGTTAAACAGTTTTTTTGTAAATATTTTCTGGTTTATGTTATTTGCAACGTGGTAGGTATAATTACAAGTTTGAATAAGTTATTAATTTAAATTTGGAAAATATGTCAAAATACGTAATAATATAATATAAGTTCAATCACAGTGTAAAATTACAAGTAAAAAATGTCTAGGGGAAGGATACATTTCTTATTTGATAGTGAATTCAGCGGATCAGGCAATAGTATTGCTACTACTGCAAACATTTCGTTTACTATAATTCATCTCCTAAACAATTTATTAATATCGTTTATGAGAGCAATTTACTCAAGTGTATACCCTGCCTTGGTTTTATGACATGCTTAATTAAACAACAAAGCAAACAACTGGGGCAATGTATTGTATCGCAGGAGTTTGGACGCTGTCCATTTAGGACATCGACAAAACAACACTTACTTATACTGACATAAATAATGAACTCGTAACATAAGTGGGATATGATTTTACTGTGACAAGTATAATATGTTAGAGATCGCTTCGATAAAAAGCCCATAGACACAATTGAGTATAACATATTTATTTATAACACTCACGGAATTCATTATTCTAATATCTATATAGAACTTGAGTTTTTTACCTTTGTATTTTTATAACTAATTTATTGAATTTGGCCTTACAAACTGGACATCTATCATTTAGTAGTAATTGCTCAGAGAAAAATTCACAACTAACTTGGTTTGTAAACCCATACGAGGGTAACAACTGCAATGAATTGAGATAGACTGGGTAAGCAAACAGAACTCTCCCAATAAAGATCTCCTCACTATGAGCGGCCATTCTGTAATGTGTAAATAAAAATTTACGACAAAATCACGAAAATTTAAACGTTCAATAGCTATGTCGACTTTTTGTTCGTCTTTTCTGAAGTTAGGTAATAGATTTAAAAAATTGATAAAATTATGGTCCCGGCGTAGAAGTATAGCAACTGTCTAAGCTGGCGTATACCATCGCGCTGTTCCTTTATTCTGATATCCCTGTTCTCTTACAATCAGCTGTCATTCTTAACAAGTGATAATTGCATAATATACTCCTAAAGTAGTAAAGCAATTTACTACAGAGTGGAATGTGGTCCTGCAAAATGTATAAATGGTAAAATCTATACATCTATATACATTCATATACAAATAAATAAAACTGGAGTGTCTGTTGTAATATTAAAACAACCGCTTTTTACTAAGTGAATTTGGATGTATATACGGTACATATACCAAAATAACATTTTTTACAATTTTTGTCTGTCTGTCTGTATGTTTATTTTTTGCTAATCTCCGGAACGGGTGGATCGATTTCCACGGGACTTTTACTGGCAGATAGCTGGTGTTATAAAGAGTAACTATGGCTACTTTTATTTTGGAAAAAGAATTAGGGTTCCGCGCAAAATATATAAATATGTACACGCGAGGGAAGTCGCGCGGGAACTGCTAGTAGATAATAAATTATGCAATTTTCAACGTATTTTGGAGTTGTGTCCACACAGGGGACTAGTACTATTCCTGACCTTAATGACGTGTTAGTTTTAAAGGTATATTGTTACTTTTTCAAATAAAAATAAATAAATATTTATCTCTTCTAGTGCATGGTGTCTTCATAGAGTATTACAAACATAATTAAGCTTTATTCTGTAAAGTTACTCGCTAATAGCTTTCATCTACACGAAATAGAAGGCGAGAAAGGTCAACGATAGACAGATGACCTTCATTCTAAGAGGGTTGTCTTATCATACTTATCTTATTTGGTGCCGGAAATTACTCTCCCTACAACTACATATTATATTATATACCTCACTATACCTGCTAAAAAGTTAACCACTTAGAAAAAAATTAACGAGATTCTGATTAAGTGGCTTTCTAGCGCTTTGAAATTCGTGTCCAGAGTTAGAAACTACACAATTATTACCTTCATGTGTCGAAAAATATATCTATTCTTTTTATTTCTGCTAGCTCAACACCGATAACACTTTTGTATTGCTTACGATGATACGTGAGAGAAAAAGGTTTTATGCTGTCACAGAACCTGTGCATTCGTCGAGTAAATCATACCTTCAATTTACTTTCCACTGCAGAAAAATCCCGGTTTTTGTTTGCTTGCTAACTTTACTATGTTTGTCTAAATTACGTCTTGTTTGGGTCAAGTGAAAATACAAACTGAATTAAAAACTTTCTTCTTCATCTTAACTCATACTTCTGAGTTTCTCAAAAAATCTTTAAATGCCCCCAATTTTTTTTTTTGGATAAATTGGATCTGTACTATAATACTTTTGGGCAAAATATAACCTTAACGTGTCAGGCACGCCGAGGACCTAAAGCATTTTATTTAGGATGGACACAAAACCGCAAAGCAAAGAATAAGAAGACGTAGATAAAGCTGCAAAGTTCCTCAAAACCGTTTTGAGCACATAAGTCGGATTAGTAAATTTTTTAGCGGGTAGCATATTACTTGGATATTCCCTGTTAAATCACAAGAATCAAACTTCGGTCTCTCCATCACTAGTGCAGTGAAATGGGATACAAAAAAATACAGTAAAACCTGTTTACGAAACATTAATAAGTGAATTCCGAATCTTCTATTGAGAATAAAAGGATTGTAGTTCCGAATGGACCTCAACGATTATTCTTTGAACTGGACTAGTAGTTATAGTATGACGGTCAGGTCATCTACAGGGCAAATTTCCAAACTACCTGACGTTACTGAAATTTCACAGCACAAACTTTCTAACAATTTGGCCAACTCAGAAATCTATGATGAAATCACGTAAACACGGGATTAGAAAAATAGCCCTAAGTACTTAAATACATATACTAAGGTAGTTATGCGATACACTTGCCTGATGAATTCTGCATTTATTTTTGTAACTGACAGCCTGAAAAAGATATTGCCGATACATGCATGCATCAATAATTAAATGTGAAATGGTTGTCATAAATTGGTTTGCAAACTTTATGTATATTAAAAATCGAAAAGTTAACAGAATTTATCTATGTGTAACAAAATGGTATTCATTTTAGTATAAAAATTTCTTGTCTTGCTGCATTCTAGTAAACTATTACTTTAATGAAGTTGAAATCTTACATGTTTCCTCAAACTCATGACTCAACTACTTCTAAGCTCACCAAACATTCTAGTTTCGTTAATTTGAATAGATAACCACCAGAAAAGTCTCATTAGTTTCCACCTTTTCTACTGTTTTTGTCTCGTTAGTATGGCTGATTAGTAGGGAATGTTGTGCTACTTTAGCGTTCTCTAATATTAGATGTGTAAATTGGGACTTAATCGCAGTAACTAACTATTACTACAACTACTAACTTTGGTTACATTTTTTACCCCTACGGAAGGCATTCACAGGAACGATTGGTAGTTAATGAGCTCGTTTCCTTTTGCTACCAAATCGAGTGAAACGCGTATTAAAGTAACACATACTGATGCACAACGTGTCGTAGCCTTATCGTTTAAATATTCAACTTGTAATAAAACAGTTTAGAAAAACTAAAAAAACATGCTTTCATAGCGAATAAATAGTAAGAAAAATTTCACTATTCACCTCCTGGATTCATCATCAGACCATCGTTACCAATCTGTTGGACTCGTCAAAACGAATCGTGAAGCTAATAAAAGGATATTTTAACAAATTGTAAGCATTTGCAGGCACACAGTAATGCTATCTAAGCATTAAGCAACCATATTCCTAGGCGGTAGCGAGGCGTACCACTTTACGGGTCTTTTGGGACAAAGAACGAAAGTAAATTGGGGTAAGGAAAACGGATAGAGCGAGGGAGCTAGGGTAAGGGATACCGTAAGCCTCGTATGGGGATACGGGACTGAGACTGCAATAGCTCGAAGAGCCCGGGGTCGCATACCCCTATGTGTCCTGTTATTAGTTCCACTGACAGTAACACAGGTCTTCATACGTGTAAACCAGGTGTTGAACACAGTACAGCATATAGCTCCAGTATCCCTCTGAAACACAACTGCATATCTTCTTAAAAGCTCCTTTGGTGCAAATAGTTAGTAGTTTCGTCATTTTTACGGTTCCGTTCCTCAATTGCGGGGACGCCTGTTGTCAGCAGAGTAGGCGGCCAAGTCTGCCGGAGCTTACAGGCATTTCCTTTCCTTTCCTTCTTTCTCACCCCGTGACGGAAGAAGGTGTGGTTTTAGTCGGTTCTTCTTCTTCATCTTGTCATTGACCCCGGTGAGGGAATGACCCGCGGGGGTTTCAAAACAAAAAAAAATAAGATTCCGTTCCTCAAAAGGAACCCCTATAGACACACTTTGTTGTCCGCCTGTCTGTCTGTCAAGATGCTTTTTCTCACGAACTCGTGGACGCATCAATTTGAAATGAATACTAAATGCTTATGTCTGCAGTCCCTTGAAGCTGTAAAAAATCAAGCTTTTAAGTCAAAGCAATCCATACAAACGGCCATTTAAGCCTTAGATTTTACCAAATTTAAACATTTTGCAGATAAAACAAAACCTATAGGATCCCCCATCGACCTTGAATCATGAAGTTTGGTAAAAAGCAAGGTCTGAAAGCACAAATAAAGGAATAAATCCAAAAGTCGTTAATTTATTAATATATCACATTAAAAAAATTGTGATTACACACTTATATTTTGCGGTTGAAGAGTTCACTTTGCCGTAAATCGATGTATAGAAGAGTAGTTTCAGAATGAAAGAAAGAAAGAAACAGTATTTATTTCTTAATAAGTAACGTTCGTGCTTACAGTATAGTTATGAAACATTTAAAAAAAAAAGAAATACAAATAAAAATAAAGAAAAAAATTAAATAGAGTGACAATTGCACGCACTTGCACGTCACTTATTGAAGAATTGCAAAGTAATGTTTGTGTTTCGAAAAAATACGGGCACAAATCGTCGAGAATTGATTCCGGCGATGGATGTACTACCTTATTCAAGTTTGTTTGCTTACAGAACCCTCAGTGCTCAGTGGTGCGACAACTCTAGTTGGGCTGTTCTACTCCTAGCCGACATTTGGCACAAGGAGAAATAAAAGTAGTTCTTTCTTCGTTACTGCATAAGACATATCTTATCTTGTCTATTCACTCAACACATCACTTTCATCTATGTTGTAATTTTGTTAGTTTTATTGATTTGATTCCTCTTTGATAATATTTTTTCAAATAATTTTGAGGTTTATTAAATCTTACTTCTTACTAATATTATAAAGGTGAAAGTTTCTGAGTATGGATGGATGGATGGATGTTTGTTATTCTTTCACGCAAAAACTACTGAACCGATTGCGATGAAACTTGGTATGTAGATAGCTGAAGATCTGGATTAACACATAGGCTACTTTTATCCCGATATTCCCACGGGATCAGGACTTACGCGGGTGAAACCGCGGGGCGCAGCTAGTACCTAATAATAGTGAATCGAAAATATATCTAATATATAAAATTCTCGTGTCGCGGTGTTTGTAGTTAAACTCCTCCAAAACGGCTTGACCGATTCTCATGAAATTTTATGTACATATTGGGTAGGTCTGAGAATTGGATATCTATTTTTCATTTCTCTAAATGTTAAGGGTAGTCCACGCCTAAATTTTTTTTTTTTAATTTTTAGATTTTTTTTTATGATACTGCATTAGAAAATACATACAACCCTGAATTTTCAACCCTCTACGATCAACCCCTATTTTTTTATCGCATTAGGGTTGCAAGATGGCAATCGAATGTAATAATTGTAATAGGATAAATTTTCATGTATAGTATTCTACATAATCCTTACTTATTAATATTATAAATGCGAAAGTAACTCTGTCCGTCTGTCTGTCGCGTTTTCAAGCCAAAACTAATGAACCGATTTAAATGAAATTTGGTACACAGATAATCTAGAGCCTGAGAAAGGACATAGGCTACTTTTTAATGCGAGAAAAGGGGTGTAAGGGGTTGAAAGGTGGGGATGAAAAGTTGTATGGAAGTATCGTCATATTTAGAGCTAGAAGCTTGAAACTTATTTTTTTAGGCAGTTGATTCGATATAAATACACTATTCCACGCGGACAAAGTCGCGGGTACAACTAGTTTATATATAAATATATAATCTAGATAATATTCAACAGCGCTATCTAGATAACGCATAACATATATTATGGATGTTAGAACACCAATAGTTGTGTATGTATCAGAGGCACTGACATTTAGAGCCCAGAAAATATATTATTTGGCCAGACAATTTGCCCAAGACAACGCTTACTCTTTTTGCTGGACTTCAAGAGGCTTGATTTATATACGTAAAGTCGAAGGAGATCCACCAGTTCGCATTGAAAAAGAATCTGATCTCGGCAAACTTGTGAAAAAAAAATGACTATGCGGTGTGACAATTTACAATGTATTATTTAGATTTATTTTGATTTTTTGGTTAAACCTTTTGCCATGTACATTGCATCACATACAATATATGCCGCAATTGGGTAACTACATAACACACAACTTCTTAGTATTTTCACATACATACAATGTACACTCATCAATACAACACTATCACACACACGTTACACAAAGTTATAATAATCCGACCCAGTCAAGTTATTATAAAATTACATATTATTTTACACATCAAAGCAAGTTCTTGTTTAAAACTAAAACACAGTGCTACTTTAAAGGTCCGCTATTTTTAAATAGTCAAATTCGATACGCTTAATAATAATCATTTAAATAATCTAGACAGTTTTGGTGTATCTGATTCCTTTAGAAGAGAGCCTGAAAATTGTAAAACCATGGTGACACTTGAATCTTTTAAAATACTCACGCAAAATATACGAAGCATATCAGCAAATATGCCTAGTTTGTTAACTCTGCTATTCAGGATGTCTATCTTACATGACATTATTATTCTGACGGAATGCTGGCTATCTTGTAACCCAAACATTCCTTTCTTAGATGGATATAACTCCTATTGTAATACCAAACGATTAAACAAAAATGATGGGGTTGCAGTGTATATCAGAAGTAGTCTCTCTAATCTAACTGTAACTGAACCAGATTTCCCAGATGCTAATTGCATTCAAATTAAAGTAGGAAATGAGACCTGTATTCTTGCACTGTATAGGTCTCCATCTTTTAAAGACACAACAAGTGTTTTGTCTACTCTAGATCAATACTCACATTAAATTGTCTTTTGGCAATATAATCATAATAGGCGATATAAATATAGACATTGCTGATGGCACCAGGGATCCTAAAGCTCCAGATTATCTTAATCTCGCTGTTTACCATGGTCTTCTACCTGCACATAATTTAGTAACGCATGGGAATACTTCTCTCGATCACGTCTTACTTAAGAGCAAACTTAAAGCTGCGACTGTAGTCCTTGATTCCACCGTTACTGATCACAATGCAGTATTACTTATTTTGGATAAATTAAAAAATATAGAAATAAAATATATCACAAAGACTAAAATTTACTACATAATACTTGCAGAACAGATGATAAATATTAATTTTTCCCCTATTTATGAAAGTAACAACCCAAACATTGCCCTTGAATTATTTGTTAATTCATTAACCAGAGCCCTAAAAATCAGTACCAAATGTTTTTAAGTGCCCCATCGTTCAAGAATTATCAAACCCTGGATTACTCCAGGCATCCTTAGATGTATGAGAAATAGGGATCGAATGTATAAAAAAATGAAAAATCATCTTGATAATGATACCCTCAAAACCACTTTCAAAAGGTATCGTAATTTTTGTAACGCCATTCTTAAATCCTTAAAAAGACAACATGAGAAAGATGAACTAAATAAAGCTAAGTCTAACCCCAAAAAAAAGTGGAAAGTTATAAAAGAAGTTACTCATACCGCTAGAATTCTCCTTCTATTTCTCTATTAAAGATCCATGATTCCATTGACGCGTCTATTAATGAGGTTAATAGATTTTTCACTAATGTTGGGAAAGAATTAACTGACAAAATTACAAAATCAACAGAACACAGCCCCTGTGTGGAATTACAGAACACATCTTTAAATTCTTTTGTTTTCCTTGAAACTGACGAGATAGAAGTTGAGCGTATGATACTTGCTCTACGTTCTGATTGTGCGAATTGCATTGATGGCAAATCATCTAATTTCCTTAAACAGTACAGAGAGATATTGGTACCGCCACTCACGTATATAATCAATCTTTGTATACAAAAAGGAATTTTCCCCGACTTACTAAAGAGGGCTCTTATTTATCCTATATTTAAATCTGTGGATACTGATCGTGTCAATAACTTTAGACCCATATCTATCTTGCCTTCTCTATCTAAGGTGTTGGAGAAAATCATGAACAATCGCCTAAACAAATATCTTGAAGCACATAATATACTTTCTAACAAACAGTATGGATTTAGAAAAAATACCTCTACAAATGATGCAGTTCATGATCTCTGCGACCACATAGTGAGAGCGCTGGATAGCAGAAAAAAATGCTTGGCAATATTCTTTGATTTGGCCAAGGCTTTTGATACGGTCTCCATCCCCAAGCTAATCCTCAAACTGGAAACGATTGGAATCAGGGATAAACAGTTGAAACTATTTCAGAGTTACCTGACCAATCGCACTCAATGTGTCAAAATTGGTGAGCACTTTAGCAGTCTTCTACCTGTTAAGTTTGGAGTTCCTTAAGGTAGCATACTTGGTCCTACACTCGTTTTGGTGTACATAAACGAACTTTGCAACTTAGATCTAGTGGATGGTAAACTATTGGCTTTCGCAGATGACACGGCGCTTATTTTTACAGGACACTGTTGGTCACAAGTTTTTAACGCTGCACAGATGGGATTTGACAGAGTGACTAAATGGTTATAAGGCAATACTCTATCGCTCAATGTTGATAAAACTAAATATTTATTGTTTAATATTCAGACCCCGAAACACTTTGACGATAGTAAATTTTATATCACAGCCCATAATCACGCACCAAATACACAGCTCATGTGCAACTGTCCCAAACTACAAAGAGTGGATACTCTTAAATATCTGGGCATTATTCTAGATACACGATTAAGTTTTGCACCGCACATTAAATTATTAACACAGAGAATTAGGAAACTTATCTATATTTTCAAACACCTAAGGCACGTTACAGATCCCAAAGTTTTAAAAACGGTGTACTTTTCCCTATGCCAGTCTCTAATAGGTTACTGTATTTCTACCTGGGGTGGGGCCTGGAAGAGTAATTTGGTACAGTTAGAAGGAGCACAAAGAGCTGTCCTAAAGGTTTGCACTTTTAAACCTTTCCGCTTTCCTACCAAAGAACTATATAACCACTGCGAAGTCTTAAACGTGCGACAACTGTTCATTCTCCAGGTTATTCTTAGACTACACTCTTTAACAACTGATTATGACTATTCTTCTACAACATCCCGAAGTCAACCAACACGTAGGTTTAGACTACCCCTAAATGAGATTCGTAAGACAACATTCAGTCAGAGATTCTTTTGCTTTCTCGGACGCTTCTTGTATAACAGTATAAACAAAGTATTGAATATTGTTGCCAAAAATAAACACCACTGTAAGAAGGTTGTTACGGACTGGCTTCTTACCCTTAGTTACGATGTAACTGAGAATCTGCTTCATCCAGTCAAATAGTCACTCAAACACACACGCACACACTCTCTCACATACAGACGCACACAACCCCCTCTCTCTCTCACAAATACACACACACACACACACACACACACACACACACACACACACACACACACACACACACACACACACACACACGCGCGCGCGCATACACACTCTCACTACCAATTGCAAAAGGCTTCTTATTGTCCATAACTTAAAGAAAATTGATTAATGAACATTTGTTTTCACATCTATTAAGTTTATAATGTTCAATTAAATTTTAATAACTAACCAACTAGTCTTAATTGTATTTTTGTTCGGCGGTGGTAGCTACAGAATTTCTGTTTCTAACGTTCTACGATAAAATTGAAGCAGTGTATTACCAAATTGTGCCATATAAAGAGATGCTGGTACTTATAGCACAGTGTTCCCTTTTTTAAGTATCAGCAGTGCATTATTAGTGATTATTTGTAATATAACATCTATGAAATTATGTTTTTAAACTCTTACTTGTGAACAATAAAAATACATTATTATTATTATTATATTATGGTTTTTTTATAAACTCCCGCACTCGGAATGATTCCTAATTTACAAACATGCAAGAACACCCAGAATCGAGACAACTGTTTGTGGATTACACAAACTTTTGACCCGTGTGAAATCGAACCCACAACACTCGGCGTGGTATAGTAACGAGGCGATCCCTTTAACCATTGTGCAATCCGTGCAATGCAAGCATAAAGGCTTAACACTGTTTTTAGATACAATATAATTGTAAACATCCTGTTTATTAGGCCTCCAGGTGTTTTGGAGACTACTTATCAAAGCAAGAACAGCAGGAACTTTCACAATATTTGAGATAAGAATATAATGTCAAGGAATAACATTTGAAAAATATTTTATTTGCACCCCCTTATTATAATGTGTTATTCTCGGTATTATTAGCAAATACTGTACAGTTCCGATGACATTTTAAAATTTCCTTGAAAGACGTCGTCGTCTCTTTCCATTAACCATGGCTGTTCAATAGCGGTGATTAGGTGCGGGGCTTCGTCCGCATTCATTTGTACGAGGGGAGTGTCCTTCATTATCGTAGGAGATGAGTAAGGAAATAAATGGAGCAACGATGAATACATGTACAGAAATTAAATTTAGCTGAAGGATGAGGCATGATCTCCATTAAAAATATTTAAATATAGTAAGGAGGTTTTTGTTTGTTCCTGACCTACTTGTTTCAGGAAGTAGTTGAGTTGGCAGTGTAAAGTTCTCAGTTACATAATTTTACTGGAAGTAAGTTTTTACTAAATTCGATAGTAATCACTAAAACATGTGTTATTCACTATTTCACTTAAAGCATAATTTTTTTTTAATTTCATTAACACATCGTACGTTGCCGATTTGAATTTCCATTGTTTGAAATGTTATGCCACTGACATGTAATAGATTAAAATAAAAACGTATGGGTAAGCATCAAGCATCTAATTTTAATATGTCATTCTTATACCGTATATAACGCACTGGTAGACTCGAGGTTAAGGTACAGTATCTTATTCTGGGGAGGTAGTTACGAGTACAACATTTAAAAGGCCTTTATTTTACAAAAAATAATGATTTGCACAATTGTACGCATTAAACAACAAGAGTCATTTCAGAAATATTTTAAAGAGCTTTAAATACTGACAGTCCCGAGTCTATACGTCTACTATATTCTCTTGGCAAATTTAAAAAAATACATTCTCCAGTATGAAACAGAAAAGGAGAGGTTGGTTAGAGAAAGTACAAGACACAAAGGCATTCAGAGGCACATCCCGACACTTAATGTTAACAACATGGTACTTGCCATAGGTCAGTAAAGTTGTTCAATAAACTGCCAGCCGAACTAAAAACGTTACAATGTGAAAGAGAGTTTTTAATTAATTTAAAGGATTTTATGATTGAGGGGTGTTTCTACTCTGTTGATTGGTTTAGCTGACACTTATCAATAATTATTTCTGGCTCGGATTTATTCGATTTAAAACATTTTACTAATTTAGTTTACTTTATTGCCAATTTATTGATTTTATGAATTTTGATTTTTATTATTTATTTAACTGTGAATGTTCAATGTAATAATTTATTGACATTATTGATGGTAGATTTGTATTTTAGTAAAGTTTTTTTTTTGTAGTACATCCGCCACAATGTAACAATTGTTCGTGATAAATAAATAAATAAATTAGCATAGTCTACTACTGCCTTCGATAACTCCTTGCGCAAATGATTGCTGTAAAGATTTTCTGAAGTTGGATGACAGACCTATTCGCTAACACGAAACGTTCCCAAATAAAAATTCCGTTTAAGAAGGCAAAACCTTTTTTTAGCTCATTTATTTCTATGCACCAGCCAGATAAATTCATACGAAAGAAAACTAAAGTTCCCACTAAAATATTAAGCCCTAAATATCAATATTATTCTTAAATGAAAATATTTTTGAGGTGCTAAGAGCAGATACATTTAAGTGAACGAGAAAAGTTTTGATGTATGAACATAACTGTAGTTACTAAAATAGTTCGATTTAGAAATAAATAAATAAAATAAAGATTCGAGGGATGTCGTTTGAATCGAAAATAAGTGTACATGCAGCACCTTCGTAGAGCACAGCGCTAATGTAGACTAAACCCAATAGATGATAGAACAACGTGCTGGTACGTATGCTATCGATCTTCTGATCTGATCTTTACCTTTCAAGTAAACGAATTGGTGTTTTATTCAAACAAATCCATCGGTAACTATCTGGGAATATTTTCCAAGTTAATATAATATATATGATGTCATTATTTTAGACAAATCGATAAGGGAACGTTTTAGTTTCATTAAAACTGTTGAAGGGGTAACATAGACCATTTTTTTTTATTTCACTTAGCAATCTAGAACATGACCTATCTGATGTTAAACATTTCCCGCTGAGTATAAATACTCTCAACTAAAGAGCTATTTGCTCTTAGCTCTCAACAATGTACTAATCGGGTGATAAGTGTAAAAATATAATTTAATAATAATTACATCGTAACCCTACCAGGGAGAATATCTTGTATAGCTATTAACAACTTAAAAATCTGAGAAATGAATTAACCAGTTTTATTACAATGCAAGATGTTCAGCAGAAACATTTAATTTCTGATGATAACGATATTATTAATTACTTTACCAGCAATATTCTCATTGCATATTAATTCTAAATATACATTCTGATAAGGTTTACCTGCGTAGGCATTGATAGAGTAGTTGTAACGACATGCGTTAGATATGGTCCGGAGAGGTGATTCACCATACCGTACTGTACCGTAGCTGAACGCAATTGCTCATACGTAACAGAAATATTAGTTTAACGAGGCGTTGACACTCTGTCTCACAGCTCGTTACACTTGGAGCAATAACAACAAGGTGGTTATTAAACTAGGTGTGTGAAGACACAGTGCTTTGAAAGACAATTTCTGTTCTAGACAAATCTGATTCCGTTTAATCGACCTTGAAATTCAACCATATTATTCTTATGTAGCATCTCGTATACTTATTTAAATATGATAGTAACAAACTTGCACCGTATTTGCACATATATTTTAACTTACAACGATAGTAATACTTACTCAAAAGTTACAAGTTTTAAAACGGTTTTAAAACCACGTGCTACGTAGACGTGACATTGTGACGTCCTAGATGTGCTAATGGCGCAACTCTTCGCAACCCTACTTACATGTTCAAAATAAAAGTAGCCCTCGCCTCGCGTGATAAAAGGTTTTTACTACCATCATCAATCGAGCTACTTTATACTTTATTCTGTAGTAACCCGAGTTGCAATTCCTGTGTCTTTAAACTTACGTACGGATGTACTATTATTTTTTTGTGTGGTAATAACAATATGAAATATATCCCAGCTCACGTAATCTCTTGAATGACGGTGACATTTGAGTCACACGATGACATCAGTTGAAACATATAATATATCAAATTTAATAATGCAGGTTTAAAAGTTTAAACGAATAGCGGATTGGGCTGCACGGCTGGTGTAATTTTCTTTTTTTATTAAACTGAAATCTACCGAAATCTTATTAACATATTATACGTTCCATTACACTTAAAAACTTTGTGGAAAGTAACAAATCATGCGTAAAATTGAATCTTACGCCCAAAACTAACAGCTATCGGATAGGTAATCGTTTTTTGATGTCTCCATAGAGGCGTTCGATCACTGAATAAATTTAAACAAGCTTGACCTCCCCTTCGATTAAGAATATAACTAGGTACGATTTTTTTTAAAGAGATTTTAGCCGTATCACAGTCTAAATTGACAGAACATTTTTGTTGGGCAAATATCAACGACTTAATTTGTAACAGCTTAATTTATAGTCTAAATAGTCTATACCCAGATTGGAATGCCTACTAGTTTTTCAAACATTGTGTTTTCAGACAGACAAAATTAGTATTGAATTTAATCTATGTGGAACATAATAGAGAACTTGCGATATTTTTATATTTGCTTTCAATTTAAGGGCCTGGCCCCAGCCTCTGGTGGTCCGGTGCGCGGACGTATTTAGGTAATTTAAAAACGGCCCATTGCCTTGAAACGAGTACGTTCTTTGCTCAACATATCATTCAGTCAAGAATAGGTGTGCATCCAGTTAACCAAAAAGGAGAGAACTTGCCCCATTTCATACTTTTTATTATAAATTTAGAGTCCCTATATCCCTACCTTTTTTTTGGAACATCAAGTATAGAAACATTTGATTATATACCCAGCTGCATACATGAAGACCTGAAAGCTCAAGTGAATATCAAGAAAATTATTATAATTTAATATTATTTTTATATTTTTTTATAAAATGTATGTATTTATGTTGACAATGTTTTGCCATCAATATTGCAGGTCTACTAAGTATTTCATTTATAAATTGTTCCGTATCCATTGTAAAACACGCGATAAAAATAAAAAAAAAGCGTGTGGCACTCGGGGACGGCCGCGGTAAAGCTATTGCATACCATTTTTTATCAACTAATGCAATTGTAATTATTTATTTATTTTTTATTTTTGCAGTATTTTTTTTCTTTGATATTAATTCAAGTTGAAAGTTCTTTTTACGCCACAATGCCATACTGCTCTGTTTTACAGTGTAAAAATGATAGCAGAAGGGAAAACATTAATAATGGAGGTGTTTCTTACCATCGGTAAGTACAATTTTATATATTTTTCCATAAAATCTTAAAATTTTATTTAACTAATAATTGATTAGAGATTTAAGCTAAACTCTTCCTTATGTTTTTCACATAAACCTCAATTTGGTATGATCGGGTCTTATCAGTTTTCAATGTTATTCTCGAATATTCTATTCTACTCGATTAGTGATGTAGTCAGGTAGGATGTTTGTTTTATCAATATGCATACTTTTAAACGTGTTGTATTTACTTACTCTAATATTAGAAATATTAAATTTTGTTTGTTTGTTTCAGACATATTATAGTTATATTAGTCCTGGGTGGGAATTGAACCCACAAACTCAACTCAGCAGTCAGAATCGCTAAACAGTATACCAACGGGTCGACAATTAGACGTATTGCATTTTTGTTCATTGCAGTCAATTATGATTATTGAGACTATGTATTTTCTAAAAATAAATAGTCTCAATAATCAGAACGCAGAACTTCCAGTGTACCCTACACTGGAAGTTCTGCGCTCCTGGCCGCTCATAAATGTTCTAACTTCGAATGTTATATTTTTTCAAATGTAAGAAACTCGGCTCCGTCTTACGAATTTTCGATCAGGCCTGACGCGAGTTTTACATTTTTTACCCATCCCAAAAAATGCACAACGCCGCTAAAAGTTTTCACTTTAAAAAAATTGTTTAGGTCATGCAATGCCAAATGCGTTCACCGATGCAACACGCGTCGCAGGTAGCGATGGGACGAAGATGAACATTTAAAATTAAATGCACTTCCGCAGAATGATAATGACAGTTACTTATTTCCACGCTTTAATAGTGGTGTACAATATACATCGGTATACTTAACGCCGGATAACCTATCAATACTTCTTGTACATACGTTAATGTGAACATGTTGAGAATTCAGTGTGTGCTTTACTTTGGCATGTGGGCTTGTGGCGTAAACGAGTTACAGGATATATAAAAATATTGCCTGACATCAAGTGGCATTAAGAGAGCAGGGGAATGGTTGTTGGCTTCGTTGACACAATTACAAAGTTAATAATGGATTCAGTTAACAGCAACGATGTTATCTTATCTATGAATACATTGAGAGGCAAGATGTAAACGATTGTATACTATTAAGCGGTGGTAGCGTAAAGGCTAAGCGTCGGACTTGCGATCAAGTGGTTGAGGGTTCGAACCCCACCCAGTGTACTACCCACCCTACGTGAACCCACTCCTAACACAAGCAGTTAGCTTAGCTGGAGGGATTAACAAGAATATTGGTGATGTGTGACCCATGTTACTAGTATTCTTTACAAAAAAAAAAGACTAGGATTAATAATAGAATTTAGTTCCATAGAAATACAAAAATTAAATTGTATTTTCATGGGTTTACATAAAGCAAACCGACATATTAATACATTTTTTGAACAGCTAGAAAAAGTATTATACAAGTTGAACACCAAATATAAAAATAAAAATATTATAATAGGAGGTGACTTCAATATAAACATACTAAACAAAATAATTGGTTCTCATACAGATTGTTAAATAGCTAACACGAGTATCGAACAGTTAGTCCACCTGTCCGGGTCACCAACTACTAGACCAACAGGTTAGTAAAGAGTTCACTTGGCTAGTTTTTATTACCAAACGAAACATGAAGAAAAGTATAATGTATTGATAATATAATCTTGAGCTTCAATTTATCGTAAGTAATCTGATGGGTGTAAAAGATTCGATCGTTTAAATTTAAGAAGTTATATTTTTTAATAGCAAACATTGTTGTAGGGGAAAAAAAACAAGAATTTGTGTTTTAAGTATATTTTACAATGTTGTAAATTTCTGTAAATAAATTTCAGGAGTATCTACAGACCTTGGCACCCATTTAGATCTCAATTCTTTTGTAAGCAAGCTCAACAGCTATGACAATCATATTCGGTCGTAGAGAACGGCGCTAACTTTGATTATACATGTATATAATCAAAGGGCGCTAATAAAGTCGACTGTATTACGTAGACTCGCGTGTGATAGACGTCATTGTCATATGAATATCTAAGCGGCGACGTGATTGCAAAAAACCACGCCGCACAGTGTGAGATTTTGGCTGAGTTGGGGACTTGCCTTTTTATGCTTTTATTTGATAGGTTACGTCCAGTAGGAGCAAATACTCCAGCTCCGACGAAATTCCTTTGCTTTGTTTAGGAAATATGTTTTTTTTCGTAAAAGGTCAATGACCTATTAAAATCAATAATTTTATTACCATTGCTAAAATATTGCAAATATTAACTTACTGAGCTTATTGTCTGATTAAATACAATTACACAAATTATGTTAAATTCAACATAGTAACTTATAATATCACAGAGTTATTATATTTTTTTCTATTTTCAGATTTTATTTTATTTCTCAGATTTCCTTTTGTTTCCGCATTTTATTTACATTGTAAAATATAGGCAGTCAAAAAATTAATTAAGGTGCACCGGAGGACTTTTAGATAGTTTTTTTTTACATACAATATAGTTGTATACGTTGCCGACCGAATGGTGAAATAATATAAAGAAAATTCTAACGCATAAACGAGAAAAAGCATTTCTATGGGTTTCAATAGTCAAAATATATACGGTATCAATATATCAGAAAAAACTAAATATCTCTTAATCAAAGCAAAGGAATTTCGTCGGAGTTCTACTCTGAGTTCTTACTTTAAGTAAACTACCAAATAAAAGCATAAAAAGGAATATCCCCCAACTCAGCCAAAATCTCACACTGTGCGCCGGTTTTAATCTTGCCGGTTTGTGCTATTAAATTGTGTCGAAACTATGCTAGAAAACCTTATGAAAATACTAAGATTACTTTTTATCCGTAAGTTTTGTTTTAATTTACACTTTTTTCTGAGAAAATACGATACTTCAATTCAAAATTTGTAGCTTTGACAGATTAGCCGGTGTTGTCAGTTTATTACGGGGTCATTTTACAAAAACTATGGGTAATCATAAACCATGACGCTATTCCTGTTTTATATTATTAAAAAAGTTTATCGCTGAAGAAAATGATACCTACAGATATTGGTGATTTTGACTCGAAGTATTTTAATTATTCATGTTAAATGATACGTCTGTATTATCTAACATCAATAGTTAAAATACTTTAAAGAATAATAGTATTATAAATTATTATTCTTTTATTAAAAAATACATCCCATCAATTGAAATTAATCACTAATTCACATTGGTCTCTTTGTAATTTGAATTAGGCCGATCATTTTTCGTTTCTAACGGTAGAGGAAAAATTTTGTAAATTCATAGTAGGTATATAATATATATAGTAATCGATTTAAACTTTAATAAATTGGAACGTTGTAGAACTGTTCTTACACACATTTTGTGAACTGGTTGACACATACATACGGATTAACTAAATCCTTTTGTGCTGTGTAAACAAAACACATGTTTGCTAACTCACAGGGATTAACAAAATGTATGGGAAAAAGCTTAACAAAGTATTACGGTCTGTATATGTACATGATAAATAATATACAGACTTGTACAAATTCAATCAAACAAACGCGTCTGTTAAGCCGATTAAATTCCGACAGTTTAATTCGAAAGCTCTTTGGCACGTCATTTGTTGGAGGTACATTTTTGGATATTTCCTTTCATTGAACGCTGTCTCATTTATCTTTTTATGTTTATGTAAGTGGTATCGGAGACAATGAATAATTATGCGTAGCTTATCGTAATACGGCTCTATTGCTCCAAGCGACTTTTCCATTATGTAACCAGTATTTTATAGTTCAGAATATAAACTATTTCAAACAACATCAACGGTAAATCAGTAAACATTTTCAATAGGAAAATCAGTTCAGAAAATAATTCAGTTAGTCTTATCGCATACATAATGTTCTACACTTCGGATAGTGCTTTTGCATCGATTTACTATAAGTGCTAACCTATCTAGTGGATAAGAGGAAAAGTTATCGTTCTAAGATTATTTTGAAGGAACTATTAAAATCATCAACGCAGCAAATAAACACTGCCAATTTGGAAATAAACACAGACGAAAGTTTTTTAGTGAAGGCATTCCACCGTCATCGAAAGAGTAACTAATTACTTACAACAGGTAAGGTATTTGCTGGGTTGTTATCTTAGTAGAATTAAAAAAATATTTTATACCCACATAGTAATAAAACTCAAAACTGTCAATATGATTACAATGATAGATATATTAACAAACTGGAAAAAATCATAAATTGAGCTCGGTATGGTGTGGTATCAGGGGATGTAGTATTGGACGCTTTTGGGCAACAAGTGCGAGTCGTCAGTGTGGTCGTGCACTTCGGTGCGCCACTTGTGGTCAAGCGCGGGCGACGCGCGCACCAGCACCGTGGCGCGGCACCAGCCTGATGTGGGGCATGATGACTTCGGGCCGACGTATGCACTGCCCGCTGCGGAGCGCTCGTGCACTATTATGCAACATTCAGCAGGCCCGTGGCGCCACCTATACACACGAAGTCAACTATTATTATATAGAATGACAACTTAAGTGGCGTGGCGGTAAAGCATTCTGATTCATATAATCTAATAATATTTCTATGTATAATATTGTAGCACACCGACCTCATTGTCGTTCGACCAGTCTAAGTGGAATGTATCGTTGCCAGAGTTAATTTAAATATTGTAAAAAAAATTATGGGCAAAGAAAAAACAAAGGAACAGTTAAAATTTGTCTGCAGCTCGGTGTGGTCTCCCGGCTCTTGGATCAAGAATAAATAATCAAATTGAATGCGAATTGTTGTAAAAGTGTATACTAGCATAGTTTCGATTCCAATACAAGTTCATTAGAGCTATCCAGCTTTTTACTTCAAATTATTACACAGTTGCCTGGATAACCTTCTCTTAGGCCAAATGGGCATTGTGTGCTTCGTAAGTAAGCACTACAATATACGAGTATATCAAAAATATTCCTTAAGCAACAGTAAATTACTTACATGGCAGTATACTGTATGTAAATTCGCTCACTATAACCAGGCGCCAGCTCTAGGTTAGATGGCCAAAACTCAAACTCTTCACAACCGTTCCTTTGCACCGCTAAGAGAAGAGTTGCTGTAGCTGGATAAATATAAACGAAGAATAGTTAACATTAATAACTATTACTTATGTTAATAAATATTACACTTATTAATATTATACTTAATAGATACACTTTATTAAACTAATTTATTATCCTCCTTAAAGAAACTTTAAAGACCGCAATAATGCATTTTCTAATCTTTTGTCAAAAATATGGCTGACCCCAGTAAATATAAAAGGTTTCCATATTTACTCACGTACCGCTCTATTTTATTATTTAACCCATACATAGGTCCCATACATATATAGCAATTAATGCATATAGCATCTACCGCTCAATCTTAGGGCGATGATGGGATAGAACAAACTCTATATATTTCAAAGAACACAATAACATATTTTATTTAACCCTCAGAATTATACCAGTTCCTCTCATCAATATGTACATCGTTCATTAATATTACGACTGGTGTTAGGTTTTTGTACAAATGATAGATAATTCACTTAGTGTATTTTGGTTATGTTAAATAAACAGCTGAGCACAATCTTTTAATTTATTAGTGAAATCTATACCGGATCTATAAAATAATTAATTCGTTCAAACCTCGTACTTTTGTGACTAGACCAAAGATTTATCCTTACGACTACAGGACAGAACATATTAGTGTTATCAATAAAATTAAAAATTAATATATAAGGCACTAAATCCTCACGGCTGGTGTGGGAGACAGAGATATAGGTTTTCTTCGAGGCACCGTCGGTGACGAACCCAAAGTCCAGAGCTGATGGTTCGATCTTGATCACTGGGTATTCCACATCCACGGTTAATGGTAAAGTCTGTTAAGGAACATAATAGGACATAGCTAACTTTACATACATATATTGAAATATAGTCAACAACGAAAATCCCAAAAAAAACAGTAAAATTACAAATAATGAGCCTAACAATAGTGTCAGGTGTCAGGAGCCCATTGATGTTAATATAGAATCCATTCCAGTCCAGAAGATTTAATAGATCTTCCAGTACATATTTCAGCTCGAAGAAGTTATCTCTTATTTGGTGGATAGAATTAAATTAATTTGCTTTTTAACCGAGGAAAAAAAAGGAGGTTCTCAATTCGACCGTATATATATATATTTTTTTTATGTATGTTCAGCCCTCTCTCCGTTATTTATGAACCGATTTTGATTATTCTTTTTTTGTTAGACAGGGCATATGTCAAGGGTGGTCCCATGTCAAGAAAGCCAGGATCTGATGATGGGATCCTGATAAAATTGAGAGAAACTCTCGAAAATTGGAGGAACGAAGTGTTTCTGTTTACTTTTCATTACTTTATCAGGTATTTGCGTTCAGAAATCATCATATCATGTAGCTGAGCTGATGATGAAAAAAAATCATCAAATAAAAATCTTTTTAACAAAAAATTAAACCGACGAAATATCTAAAAAGCAATAAATAAATTACATGCTTATTTACATAAACTATCAAATTTTATATAAACTTATTTTGAGTCATCACCAAATAATAAAATGATTAATTACCTACGTATAGCCATGTCCATTTTTACGTAGTTACGAGTACATATAAAATTTAGATAGTTAATCAGTTTGTTGTTTGGCGCCGACTCAAAATAAGTTTATATAAAATTTGTTAGTTTATGTAAATAAGCTCAAGACTTAAGAGGTTTATTTATTTATTGCTTTTTAGTTATTTCGTCGGTTTAATTTTTTGTTAAAAAGATTTTTATTGCCTCTCACAATTAAGTGTGTATTTTTTTTTTCGAATATGAATAATAAATGTCATCTTCAGCCATAAGAATAATATTATCCAATACACATAACTACCTTTTAAATAACGTATTTATTATGTCTAAGCACTCTAAGTAGTTTGTAATAAAAAATCTTTTTAACAAAAAAAAAATAATCAAAATCGGTTCATAAATAACGGCGGAAAGGCTGAACACACATAAAAATATATATATATACATACGGTCGATTAGAAAACCTTCTTTTTTTCGTCGGTTAAAAAACAGACGGTCTATACAGTATATTATACATATATACAGAATGGAAACGTTAAGTGCGCCTAGACAATTATTTCGTAAATTTTAAAAATAACGCAAAAGTAAAAATTACCTAAATACATTAAATATACATTTCGCCATGTGTTCAGAAATTGTACTTTTGCAGCACTGTTACATTGCCTTGGCACGGTTTATTCACTAGACTTTGAATAAAAATATTTTATTTTATTATTTCAAATAAATGAAGATGTCAAAGTGCCTGCCTTCGTTAGAAATACGGTCAAGCTCGTTGTGTTTTGGTAGACTTTCCTTAGAACCATTGGGAACCATAATCAAAGATATTGCCAAAAGTATGCAAATCAACTGCTCTTCATAGTTTATTCTCTCACTGAACACTTTATGTTTGAGGAATCCCGAAAAAAAGAAATCACGTGGCGTGGGAGAGCCATGCTTCGGCACGTACAGGCCGGCTCGACTCCGCTCGATACCACGGCCTAACAGAAAACCGACAGTGAAGCAATGCTTGCATTGCTTTTCGCCGCATGAGTGAGGTTACCGAGTGAACATACAAATAAGAACAAATAAGAATTTCAATCACATTTGAACAAATTTTACCATCGAATTTTAGTTCTCAGTCTCACTGGTTCAGACACTCATTTAAGTTCACTGTCAGAACTTGACCATTAAAAGTAGGCGCCATCGTCAATGACCTGTGTGATGAATTTGTCAGCTATTCTATCTGTTAAATGGTCAAGTTCTGCCATTTTTTTTTTCTTTTATTACATGGTTAATACATTTTTGCCACACTGTAAATGTAATTATTTGTAATCCCTCTCGTAGCAATATTTGATTGGCCTGTTGGTCTAGTGTTTAGTGATCCTGACTGTTGGGTGGTTCGTTTCCCACATAATTGTGTGATGCAAGCATGACCATTTGTTCTGTGTCTGGGTGTAATTTGTCTATAATATGAATGTAATATAATTTAGAAATATATAAGTAAGTACAAGTTCTGCCTAGTTTGAAATTAGACAGCCGGGTAAGATGTGTCAAGTTATTATTATTATTAATTAAACTTCTGCCATTTTAAAACTCGTGTTTTTCCCTGCAATGTGACTTTTTACCGGCCCCCATATCATCTCAACCCATATCATCTCAATTGGATTCAATTCACGAAGTTAAGGTATTATTATTTTTCACCTGAGAGTCTGTATCATATGCCATACATTTTTGTTTTTCTGGATTCACCAAGTCAAGTAAACTTCTTTTAAGCGTTGACGTTTGTAAAGAGGTACCTTTCTTAGACAGTTATCTGATTTCAACCAAATCAAATTGTTGTCCATAACAATTACAGAATTTGACTCAAGCTATGCAAAAATTTTGTTGAACCATTTTTCAAACATTTTTGAATTTAATTCCTGGTCTCCTTCTACTTTCTTACTTTTACAATTTCACGATGTCGAACGGAATGTTTGATTCTTTATTGTTTATGAAAATAAAAGTCATAAAACCTGCCTATTATTATTAAATGGACAGAAAAACTTATTTTCAATATTGTATTGTGGAATCTTGTGCATATTCCCATACATCATATTCATTTTAAATAACCAAATTGTTGTTGATCTATGAAAGTTGAAGAGTATAGGGTTGTAAGGCGTACAATTGTTATTTTTTATTTTCTAATTCTTGTTTTATGGTATTTTTTAACATATTACGTATTTGGTGGTTAGACTGAGTTTCAGTAAACACAATGACAGTAAAATCGTAAAATATAACTAAGAACTAGAGGTAAAGTTACAATATTTGTGCATATGGTTTATTTACAAAGATTCCATATCCAATTTGGCTCAAGTATAGTTTGGAAGTTAGGGTTACTCTATTGGTGTGACCTGTACCATAAAAATATTTTATACTAGCAGCGCCCCGCGGTTTCACCCGCGTAAGTCCCGATCCCGTGATAATATCGGGATAAAAAGTAGCCTATATGTTAATCCAGGTCTCCAGCTATCTACATACCAAATTTCATCGCAATCGGTTCAGTAGTTTTGGCGTGACAGATTAACAAACATCCATCCATCCATCCAATTTTCACATTTATAATATTAGTGGGATTAGTTTCTAGGGAAAATGTTAAAGGGATTTATTCATGTTATATTACACAACTATTGCCATATTACACAACCATTATCATAATTTTTAAATACTTTCATCATGAATATGGTTTAGATAAATAAACAAATAACTAGCTGATTAAATTATTTGAAAACCAATTTTTTTTTTAAAGTATGTATTAACTTTTCTTGTTCCATTAGGGGGTTTGTAGGGGTTGCTTGGATGCTTGTTGAGTTCAAAGTTTTGAGGCCTTCTTTATATGGAATATTTATTTCATATACATACATACTAATACTGGTACCACTTTTAAATATATCCTTAAATTTATTACACGAATTACTGCGTCAACATTATGTGCCTACAATAAAATATACATACGATCGAATTGAGAACCTGCTCCTTTTTTCGTCGGTTAATTAAAATAATTATTTTTCTAAAATTTTTATCTAAGGTACTAACATTTTATCTTAGTCCCTAATGAATAAACTATGCCGTAGTAAATGTATTGGAGCTCCAAAAGTACAAATTCTGAATACATCCGCCACTGTGCGGTTCTCCAGAATTTTTTTGCCTCGCACAACCAATCTCTGGAACAAATTGTCACCTGCGGTATTTCCGGACCGATACTACCTTCAAACCTTCAAGAAAAGAGCGTACTCCCATCTCAAAGGCCGGCAACGCACTTGTGACTCTTGAGTTGCAGGTATGCATGGGCGACGGTAGTCACTTACCATCAGGTGACCCGTCTGCTCGGTTGCCCCCTATGATATAAAACATACATGGCTATATTTTTTTCTTCTTTACATGTAATTTTATACAATAAGTGTTAAAGTAACGCAATACCTTTAAAATTAACAAAATAATCGTCTGGACACAACGTAAACCTTCCACCCTGTATATATGTGAACCCAGCAACGATCCCTAAGAAACTTTCCTGGCAACGGTCTGAAGAAATCATGAATGCATTAATCCATCTTCCTTCTTATTTGCAATACCAACATGCAGAAGATAATTTCACCATTCCACCATCATATTATATTTTAACCTTAAATTTATAGTACGAGAGCTTTGAAAGCAATTAGCTATGGTAAGCAATCTGCATCTGCCTCATTAGAAGCATTGGCAGCGGCAGAAGAAGCATCACTGCTATAATGCTAACTAAAAGTTTTCAGTTACATATTATTACCTGGCCATTAGGCCCTCTATAAAGTTATTATTCACTCAAAAGTATATAGGAATGACAAGGAGATATAATACCAGTAGCAGTTGCAAGTTGTCGTATAGAAACAGCGGTGTGGTCTCCCGTCGGTGCGGTGCATAGATTAGCGGCAAGCTGGCCGACGCTATGCTGACCGGCCACGCTTCCAATGTGTTTATGCACACCTCAACGCAAACCTTATTACAACACATTAGATATTTAAACATCTTTAATTCAAGTCTAAGTCCAACAATAAAGAAACGAGATTCATATTGGAATCAACGATCAATTGACAATCATCCTAAACTCACAAATTAACAACTGTATATCGTACCTTAACCTTACCTTACTTTATCTTACGTTACCTTAAATTAAAAAAAACTGATAATTAATAACGTAACACCAAAATTTGGACACAACAGTTTTAATTTCCTCTTACCTCAGTTGAGCTTGTGGGTGGAAGATCCAACGTTACATATTCATATCTATTCAGCGAAAGTTTTTCAAAACCAACAAGACACTTTTTCTTCTTGTGATTTTCACTCTCATAGCTTAGTACCAGGCACCAAGGAACAGACGTTTGCAATCTCATTGTAAGGTTACCGTTGCCTACATTTAACACCCGGAATCGCTTGCGAATCCTGAACGAATTGGAAAACGTTACAACACATAACACATGTTGCTGAAATTATGGTTAGCCAGCAAAGATATAAGGTGATTTATTTTTTATGAACTAAATTAACCTTAAGAAGTCTCCATGTGGAAGATCTAATGCACAGATCTTGACAACAATCTCGTCGCAAGACAGTTTGACTCGGGATGTGCGCTCTACCTGATGAAGTCGCACCAACTGGGGTTGTGGCTCATAACGGTACCAGTGGTCACTAAAATGATAAGAATGATTTACTAAATAATTTTTAGCCAGCTGTGGCACAGGAGGATAACTGAGGATGCAAATTAAAATATGTGATAAACCTAATTTGGGTTTTGAATGTCTTTATATATCGAATAGCTTGGTAGTCATACCATATGGACCATAATATATATTTCATTGGCCAGAATAACTTGAACTGTCACTGTACAGATATACATACCATGAAAGGTCAACATATTATACCGGACGCGTGTAGCTTCATGTAGCCATTTTTACGTAGGTATTAAATTTGTAACACACATTGTTTAAAATTGTAGCTTTCTGCACATCTTTTATACGTGATCTTTAAGTGTTCCAAATTTCATGTTCCTGTGTTTGCGAAATTTTCTTGAAAATGCGTGAAAACATTTTTTTTGTAGAACTTGACAGCTTGACTAGCAGTCAACCAGAGGTCTGAAAGACGCAATCATTTTGATACCACATACATTCCGATCCCGATAATTCAAGGTGCATATTTCTTTTTAACTAGCTGTGCCCACGACTTTGTTCGCGTTTATGTCGGAAAAATAACAATATGTCGCTTATAATATGCATAGCACCTTTTCCTGAAAGGGGGAATCCTCCAGCCAGGATTTTTTATAACTTAATAACATATTTCTTAAACAACCTGGAGCGTCCAAAACAATATTTTGTTGTGATTGTTTACACGCGAAATAATTACATAAGTGGCAAAAGCACCCACTTATTTTCGTGTGAAATTTCACCTCACCGGGCTACTGGTGAGGCCGTATATCAGACTTAAACCGAGAAGAATCACACGGTGTGTCTTACCGCGCCTGTAACGAGTAGATCGTCGGTACTGCGTAATGGTAATGGTAATGGTCCACTCAGTACCAACCCGCGCGTAACAAGCTGGCTCCATCTACTAACTGGGCGATATCCAGACACACCCTTCACGAGAGAGGGTGAAGGATGTAAAACTCATCTTATCCACGCGTACGCACCTGAGCGCGAGTGAAACCGTTCCACCTGGTGGTCTTCCTACCGGTTCCACTCCGCCACCTCCCTGCGCTAGAAATTCTCCTCGCAGTGCATCGCGGTTGCGATAAAACAACTGTGGTGACCTAATGTCTCAATTCGTCCGACTAATTGGGAGACTCGCTGTAGTTAATAAGTCAGTGCCGCTCCTAAAAACTATGGGCCCCTAGGGCCGTCTCCAACATGTCATGGGTATACCTAAACGATTACTCCCAGACTAGGTCGAATACTAAGGTCCACCCCAGCATCAAATAAATGTTTAGTACTGAGTTTTGTTTATAATCACGATCAGTCATAAGATATCACACTAATGAAACCGAAAGGAAAATGAATGGTCTAGAAATGTAAAAGAACTTCACTGGCTATCTTTGAATATTTCAGCTTAGATGTAATTTTGTTGAAGATAGTTTATCGTGTAAGATCTTGCTTGTTTTATAGCCGTACTATAAGAAAGAAAAAAAGGAAGAAAAACATTTATTCTGACATTCGCATGACTGCACACAATTATTACAATAAAAATAAATAAAACTAGGCAACTATTGCCCTGTGCAATGCCAGAAAAGGCACCTATCTCAGCATATTGCTACAGCCTGAGAGACTGCAGCGCTGTTATTATGATACGGCATGCGCCCGGTGACATCTCGTGTGAGCAGTATAGCGAGATGTTTACAGAGGTGTGCGTAAGTACAATACAAGCAGTATTATAAAAAATGAAAAGTAAAAACAAATTAGATCAAAATAACATATATGTATATACATATCTATTATATACACATACATACAAATACACACATACATACCCACATTTAGATATAAATACAATTTCAAAATATTTAGGAAGATGAGGAATCTATACATATTTTTAACACAATTTCAATTATATTTTAGTTGTTGCCAAATAAATAAATTTTAGGTCGACCGATTTGCGGGCCAGCGACAGATCAAATACTGTCATATTTAATCTGTGTGGTCCGCATGTACAATAGTTCACTAGCATCTCCACCTCCTTTGTCTATGACAATGGAAGGGAAACCGCGCCTCGGGAACGTAAAGTGTTTATACCTTCATTTCATTCATTCACCGATCGAACGAAAATTGATAAGTTATGACGTTAAGTTTCTTCTAAAAGATGGCCAATGTTTATTTTGTTTTGAATTGTATTACACTGTACAAGGAGTCGTGACAAGATCAAGAAGTGATTTGAAAATTGTAAAGTGTTATGTACTGTCTGTTGCCGTGTAACTTGTGAGGTGTTTGGTGTGGTGATAAGACAATAGTGTGGTACAGTTTGTGAGGCGTCATGGAGGAGAAACTTCGAAGGGGGCTTCCGTTGATCATATAAGCCGTATAATTGGATGACGTGTAAAGGTATGGTATCAAATTTGTTGTTTTTGTAGGTCAAGCAAATATGTTTTGTATTTAATACTAAAACTGTATACCGATTTCAGGGTACGGATTGGCGGTGGAAGGTCATTCCAGCAGCGGGTTGCTGCGAGTTTGAAACTGCCTCTAAGGGCACCAGTCCTGTGTCTCGGTGTACTCATGAGGTAAGACGATGCTCTAGTCACATATTGGTTATGATCCGTGGACCATGACAATTTTTTATATAAATAGTTCGGCTTACCGGTCAGTACTGTTCCGAATAGTAACGTGGCCAAGTGAAGCTTCCTTGCGACGTCATCTTCAACAAGTTTCCACGATTTAAGAAAGGCGTGACATGTGAGCGAGGAAGGATGTTGAAACAATATCGTGCACAAGCATTTTGTACTCGTTGTATGAGTCTCTCAGTTCTACTGAGCAAGCAGGCCCCAAACACAGTGTCAGCGTAGTTGAGCTTGGATAATATGAGTGATTCACAGAGCATTATGCGCATGTTGACACTGATGTAGGGACGAATCCTATAGAGTAGCTTAAGTCGGTAAAAACAGTTACATACAGCTTCGCGTACATGAGTTTCAAACTGCAATTGACCATCAAAGACTACTCCAAGGTTGCGAGCTTCAGTTACATGTTCTAGTGAACAGTTGTCTAACCTAACGTTTGGCTGTTGGCTGGTAATTTGTTGTATGATATTTCTTGTGCCCATGATCAGATACTTAATTTGTTAGGGTTTAATACTAGACAATTTCTTTTTGCCCACTGTGAGATGCTGTCTAAATCCTTGTTTATTTTATTTACAGCATCGAGACTGTCTTGTGGATGGAAGAAACGATAAATCTGAAGATCGTCAGCGTACATGTGGAATTCACAATGTGTGGTGCAGTTTATCACATCGGCACTATAAAGAATGAACAGTATTGGGTCGAGTATGGAGCGCTGCGGGACCCCTCTGTTCAGCTGCTGGTAAGAAGACGAGATCTTATTGCCCTCCTTGTCACCAGAGACTTGCACAAACTGATGTCTGTTACTCAGATAGTTTCTAAACCACTGAACCGCCTCTCTGGAAACCCCATAGTACGACAGCTTAGAGAGGAGGAGGTTAATGTTGATACTGTCAAATGCACGGGAAAAGTCTAGGAGAGTCAAAATGGTGCCCATGCCCCGGTCTCTAGGTTCCGGGATATTATCCACAACATCGAGTAGTGCAGTGGTGGTGCTATGACCTTTACGAAACCCCGATTGGTGGCTAGGTAACAGATTATTTTCTTCCAAATATTTAGTCAGCTGGTTGCATACCACTCTCTCTAAGACTTTGGACAAACAAGACAGCAAGCTGATGGGTCGAAGATCCTTTGCACACATAGGGTTAGAGACTTTAGGGATTGGTCTGATTACTGCAATCTTCCACAAGTCTGGAAATGTAGAGCTAACTATTGAAGTGTTAATGATGGTAGTAATCCTTGGAAGTGATTGCGACAGCGTCATGGAGATCATCTGCAAGGAGACATCATCAACCCCTAAAGCATTGGACTTGAGACTCCGTATGATTTTCAACACATAGTCTTCACTTACCGGCTCAAGGTGAAAGCTGCCTGTGCAGAACCTGTGATATTCAAAATCTGTCAGGTCAGTGATGGTGACACAATCACAACCAGGGGCATCCAGAAAATGTTGGTTTAGATGGTCTGGGTTGCTACAGGAGGGTGTTAGGTCAGGGTCTTGTTTTCTATTTATGGATAGCGTTGACTTTATATTCCTCCATAGCTTTCTAGGATTGTGAATGTTGAATGTCTATGTGTGTTGTAAAATATGCTTGCTTTTCACTTTCCACAGCAGCTCGAACCAGGTACTTAAGTTCTTTATAAGACTGCATATGTATCTCGTTTGAAAAGGATCTCCATCTACTGTGATGTTTATCCCTAAGTCGCATCATTTCTTTCGGTGTCCGTGATCCAAGGGTAGGAGTCCTCTTTTATTTTCATCTTTTTATATGGAGCATGTAAATCAAATAATTTTTTAACATGTTTAGTAAATGTGTCAACCATAATATTTACATCAGTCATGTTCTTAGTGAAGTCCCAGTCCATTTTGTCTAGATCCTTATAAAAAATGTCGACAAGTATATCCTTTATGGGCCTATAAATAATCCATCGGGGAGAAGGTTTATCAATTTTGAACTGAAGCTCTACTGCAACTATTGCATGATGACCAAGCTCAGATATGTGAGAAACCACCACACTTTGCACGCTGGCATCGGTGCAGATCACGCCTATCAAGGATTCACTGTATTCTGTGAAATGAGTGGGCTCATTAACAACATTAGATATACTGAAGCATTGCAAGAAGCAGTTGAGTAGCTTGGTTTTATTATCACTGTGATTCAGTAAGTTTATATTGAAGTCTCCGAGCAAGAGAGTTTTATCAGCATTAGGGAAGGAGGACAGGGTATCTGAGAGGGAGTCTAAAAAAACATCGACGTCTAGCCACGGTGGTCTGTATACTGTGCCAATGAGTACTGTCTGCCAATTAACATTTATTTTCAGCCACATCTGTTCGACTAACGGCGAGGGAGGGTGCGGTTGAGTGCGTGCATGGATGCCGCGCCGCACATAGAAGCCGACGCCACCGCCGCGGCCGCCGCGCACACTGGCGGGGCGAGGTACGTGGCGCAGTCTGAAGTCTGACACAGCAGGCGCGCGGCCTTCCTGTCCGTCCCGCAATCAAGTCTCGTTAATTGCCATGATGTTGACCGAGAGCTCATCCATGGCTGCCAAGAATTCCTCGTGACCAGTTCCAAGTGACCCAGCGTTGAATAATCCAACTTTAAAATTTTTATTTTTTTCATTTGTGTTTATAGTGTTCGGAGTATAATTAGTGTGACGTTTAATGCGTAAGTTAATTAAGGGTACTGTATGTGAGCTATATAGGTTAAGATATAGTGTATAAGTAAGGTTAGAGTATAGCATATAAGTTAGGTTAGAGTATAGTATATAAGTTAGGCTAGAGTTTTGTGTTTTAATTAGAACTAAATAATGTATGTATGTAAATGTTGCGTAATAAACACTTACACAAGTTGACTGGCTGTTTGGCACTATTTTAGCATATTTTATTAGGGCGTTTACTGGTTTAGCACAAGGCAATTTCGTAGATAAAACACAGACAAATACATAGGATTTGTACACACACGAGATTTGACAAACACAACATTGAAAAACATAGAACACACAACATTGAAAATTATGAGATAATGATTTATTTAGGCATACATGTATGTTTAGATAGGGGATTGTTAATCGGTTTTATTTTCGGTTGTATCGCGGCTAAAAACACGATCAAAATCTGCCTCAGAGCGGATGTTGAATGTACGCTGCCCGTCGCCCCGCCTCGCCAGGATTCTACCGTGCTTTGTCCACGTATAATTCCAGCCGTGCTCACTTGAAGCTTGACGTGCACGATAAAACAGTAGTTTATTTGCCTTGGTGAGCCTCTCGTTCAAGTAGAAGCGGGGCGGCAGTCCATTGAGGCCGAGGTCCGTTGATGTAGCACCGCGCCTCACGCGCGCGCCCGTCGTCGTCATGCAGCAGGTCGTCGTGCAGCTGGCGGCGCGCCAGCCGCACCACGATGCGCCGACAGCGCACCGCCTCCCGTGTCTCAGCCGCCCCCCTCGACCGAACGGTCTAATCCGGGACCCACCCGTTCGGCGAACACTATGTCGCTGGCCCCAAGTGTCACGCCCTCTTCCTAGCCACCAAGTCGACTGTGTGGATGAGGTTTTCTCAATTGTCTTCTGGTAGGTTGCCGATCTCCAAATCTGATGAGAGTAGCTCCTGCTCGCGATCATTGATCTCCAGCTTCAGCTGGGCTACCGTGTTTTAGAGCTCCACTACTCCGTCGGGGACTCCATTTTGGTTTTCTAACACGTCCAGCCTACCTTCAAGGGAATCTATGCGCTGGTTACTTTTCTCAACGGCGAGGCGTACAGTTTTAAAAATCTAAGCATACATAGGGACAGACGGACAGCAGGAAGCGACTTTGTTTTATACTATGTTGTAGTGATGCATGTACATATATTTACAAGCCCCTGAAACATATTTGTGAATTTTTTGCTGCTCATATTGTCCTGTGTGCCATCATGCATTGGGTTTAGACTTGCGTAATGGTGCGTTGTACTCTCAACCAGTTAACCTGGTTTTGCGTTTCTTAACACTTTCTTGAGAGCACAAAGTCAATATCGGAATACAAAAAGTATTCCGATATTGACTTTGCGCTCTCAAGATACACTTAAGGTCGCTGCATAAGTAACGTGTTTTAATCCGTTTCGGACGGGACGATAAGTTTTGGAAATATCGTGTCATACAAAATGTATACGAAAGCGCATACGTAACGGGTATGGGACGGCGACGCGACGTGGCACGCAAGGGACGGAAAAAATATCTTCGGCGACGATGTTTAGCACGTCCCGCCCCGCGCGGGCCTCGTCCCGTCCGTGGTTCCGCTGCGTATGCACATTGCACAGTCACTCCGTGCGCTCCGGAAAGTTCAGTGTCATATATCCAATATAAACGAACAAAATGAACGCTGAAAGTTTATTGAATGTGTATGATCACATCCATGCTTGTATGTCTTGCACATCCGAAATAAATCTTCTTTTCCTCTTGACGGCTGTAGGTTTTTCGTCATCTAAAGCAATAGTAATTAATGAAAATTCTTCAAATGAAAAATCCATTTTTTGCAATTGCAAATTTGCAATGATTGCAATCAGACTACATGTTACGGAATTACAACGAAGTACACATTTTGACTTTCATCCCTCCTCTCAAGGAAACCAACCTGAATTTCAGGATAAAAAGCATGCGATGTTCTACTAGGTAGTATGAACTTAAATCTTACCTTATTTCATTTGAATCCGTTCAGTAGTTTCAGCGTGATGCGCGGCCATGACCAGACAGACAGAAAAACAGACAGACAGACAAAAATTAAAAAGTTATAGTTCTGGCTTCAGCTTTAGTATCGTGTCCCCAAAAAAAATTTTCAAAATTTCTTCAATGTACAGAATTGGACCTGTTACAGTTTTATTATAAGTACAGATTTCTGACATAAAGCGAAAATATAATGGAAATTACTATGACTTATATATAAATAAATATAGACTTATTTTTAAACAGTAAGAAAAAGGATTTTTTCGATCCTCCTCTTCATCGAACTTAAACTATGTTGATAAAAAGGCCAGTTTGTAAATAGAACACCAGACGCTTTTAAAAATACTTTGAACAGCGCAACTACACCGGCAACCTCACAAACACTATTTTGCTGGAGGCCGCATGTGTCCCATATTAGATTGTTCCTTTTGCATATTTTGTACAAAACAAGAAGATAACTTTGTACAGACTCGCTTTATTTATTAACTAGGCTGCAGTAACGATACCTGGTAGTATTTTAATTCCTGGTAACTTAGATATACAGACCCTTAATGTCAAAGAAAAACTCTTTTTTCAAACGTGATTAGAACGTTACAAGGAAAAGTCATTGGAACAAAATAGCCCAACTAGAAAAGTAAATAAGTGATCAAAGGAATCTGACAAGTAATTACCCTGCATTATTGCGGGGCTTTAGTCGTAACATCAGAGTAGTATCAGGTGCTGTCTCGGGCGCTGGTGGTGGGTCCAGAACTACCTCCCACTTCATGCACTCATCTGCTTTTATCGAGCATTCTTCAGGCAGCACCTATCAAATGTTTACATATAAAATGTAAAAACCAACTTAATTACTTTCAGTCACAACAATCAAAATGGGGTGTAGAGACGCAAATATAAGTCTATACCGCTGAAAAATCACTTCCGAGACCCGAAAATGGTCAAGAAAGGGAAAAAGCTCTAACCACCAACTGATACAGCACAAATCAGTTCTTGTTCATTATATATCATGTTCCTTATCTGAGAAAGCTTAAATAAATATAAAAACTAACTTTTACCAGCGGCTTCTAATGAGCTGGTTGTGGTTTGAGCTGTGCACTATGAGCTATACAGAAGATAACAGATTTTTCACTCTATGTCCCATTTTCGTCAATATAAAGAATTTACGACTACTTAAGGCAGTGTAAATATATTAATAGACAAAAGCTAGCTAGATATACGTTGGTGGTAACAAACATACGGTATAGTAGGTATCGTCCTGCGGTCCGTGGTCTGGCGCAAGATACACTTCCACGCCGGTGTCCATGCCCGAACACGTATATGACGATGTCGATGACATTTTGCTAAGAGCTGGATCCAAAATAATGAACAGAACTTATATTCGGTTAGGGAAATTACTAGATCTAATAAATATGGCGGACAGTCACTTTTAAATTATTCATTTAATAAAGTGTACAAGCAGCGGCAGCGTATAGTTTAAGGCATTAGTTTTTGTGGTTGCGACCTTACTCGGGACACTAATACCTTGCACCAACTTTAAAATGCTAGTAATGTACTACCCACGCCCCCAATAACCTTCACTAAAACGTGACGTTGTCGAATTGAATTGCATACGAACTCACTCATTTGTTGTATTTCAATAAACTTTCATGATACTTCTGAAGTAACACTTTTAGCCTCTAAAATAAGAAAAACTAAAAAAGATTTTAGAAATATAACGTCTCACATACAGTTTTAATAAATAACAATAAATTACTTACAGTCAAAAGCGGTGACACAGGGGCAGGTAGCGGGTAGTATGTCGTACATGCGCATGTACAGTCTAAACGGTAGTGCCTCTTGCACTCGCTCTGTAAAAAATAACCCTCATAGTGTTCCGATAAATAAATATTACACCCGATCTATACATGTATGGTTCTAAAAAACATTCACTGATAACAAATGAAACGACTGAAAAGAGAATAATTGAGAAAACAAAGGTCCCGGAATGTATAATGATGTAGCGAGCGATGTAATGAAGACTGGTTTATGTGCTCAGTCGGGATCCATTTGCATGACAAAGGCGAGTAAAGACGAGTTAAACCAGGAAAGTGCTCTACTTTGCTCGGCTACGATATAACTCGTGTAGTCTGATTCACAGCGTTTTGTGATCATTCATGCGGATAATTCTTAATCAAAATTAATAGGGAGGCCAAAGATCCAATCTAAGAACACCGAAGTTCTTTGAATATTTCATGTCAATATTTAAATATTATAAATGTTTGGGTTTGCAATGTTTTGCCCCCTTTGTCTGGTTTCCGTTTGAGGCCACTTATTTACAAAATATATATTTTCATAATAATTCGAAACATTATTGCGCTACTAAATTAAACGTAGCGTATATTTAAATGTTTTTTTTTTCTATATATAATAAAAATAATAACTTCACACATCTCACACATGGCTGTCTAATATCAAACTAGGCAGAGCCTGTACTATGGTAACTAGACTACTGATAAACATACTTATATATTTCTAAATACATACATATTATAGATAAATTACACCCAGTCACAGAACAAATGATCATGCTCAACACACAATTTTTGTGCTGGGTGGGAATCGAACCCACGACCTCTGGCTACTGATAGTCAGGGTCACTAACCACTAGACCAACAGGCCAGTCCAATAATATATATTATATTATACACAGAAATAACCAATGCAAATAGACAAAGTTATGAGCGAGAATCGAACCTTCAATTCCTGACTTGGCAGCCTATCAGCGTGTCCTATAGATTATCTTGTTACTCTTCAACTATTTTAAATTCACAGATTTTAAGACGGGTTGGTGTATACTTCAATTCATATAACCTTTCTTGTGAAGTTTGAATACAAATAGCACGAGTCTGCGTGCAATGACTTTATACAAAGAGAATCTTGTGAGGAATGTAAGGCCCTTGCATTTCTCGACGGTCGGAATACCAATCGTAATTGGCAGCGGGTAGGAAACGTGCTACCAATAGTCTAGATATGAATTGCTTTGTTGTGTAAAATATGTTATGAATGGAGGTTCTGTAATGAAGTATTGTTATTTATTGTACTTCAAACCATGTGGTACTAAAGCAGACATTGCTCCATTTACAGAAATTTAAAGACACCTTATAAATAATGTCTGTCGTGAATAAGCAGTTGAGTGCATGTTAAAAAAATCACTACAAAATATTACTGGATCAACAGTCTCTCCTCCTATGGAGATCTGGTGACGCTACTTAGCAGAATAATTATACTTTAGTAAAACATAAAAAATACATTTTAAATGGCAAATCGAATCAAAAATTAAAAAAGAGTTCCGTTCTTCACCTCCTGGCCTAATTATCAGACCATCGTTACCCAGCCCAATCTCTTAGACTTGTCAAAAGGAATCGTGTGAGCCCAAATTCGAAGGATTTAGTAGTAGCCACTGAAGAGTTCATCTGTTGATGGGGCCAGGAGGTCGATAGTGGATCCACCTCCTGGCCCCATCAACAGAGGAGATTCAAGGTGCCAAATTATAGTATTGTCATTGTTTGATTAAGGTACGACAGTTAGAAGTAGGTTAAAATTGATGTCTAAGATTTGTTTACATTGTTAGTTACAAGTGAAGCCCATAAAACCGTGTTTAATATAACAGCACTCAAGTAGCGGTACAGTCTAACCAGAGTCTATGGGGTGGATAAAGTGGACCAATCAAGGAGCCTATCCTATTCGTCTTTTTGAACTTATATTTCATCAAGACAAACCGTTTTCCCCTGTGACGTAAGCCTGCACAATGAGCTCAGAGCGCGATGTATTCTTCACGACCAGCGACCGCTTAGCGTCTGTCGGAGACAACCTACAACAAATGAATTAATATTTTAAAGTTTTTTTGAAGTTTACTAACTTATTAAAGGAGCGTGTATCCTAAAATAAGATACTTACTGTTGTTTCGACTCGATAAAAACGAATTCTGTTGCATGTATTAATGTACTAAGTACTCAAACACTAGAGTTCTTGATTCTAATGAAAAGTATTTAGATGCACGAAACTTTTGTAAAGATTTAAGGCATGTATATTAATCGAATACTAAATCTGTAACTTATATTGAGAGAATTTTAATATTATTGTATATAAAATCCACTACCACCGCTGCACTCCTACATAAATAATAGTTTAAAAACTAAAAAAACACGCTTTTATAACTAGCTGAACTAAAAAGTAGAAAATAATTTTCTATAAGATGAGAAAAAAAAGTGATTAAGAAAAAAAAATATTTTATCGTGTTTTTGCTTTTTTAGTCGTTAATATTGTATTGTCATCGGTCCTTGATAAGTGTGCGAAGTTTTAATTTAGTTCAATTCAGTAAGTCAAGTTTAAAGTGGGTGAAAATCACGTTCAATTTCCATTACATAGATACATACATACCAAGCTAATAATAATAATAATAGATTATCGTGGATTGATAGCCAAGAGCCTCGATCAACACCTTCAGAGGCTCACGGTAGACGGTTGGATCAAAGGACTGATGCAGAAGGCAGTTCTTCTCGACACGGCTCGTATAGTGAGAAGGTTCCTGTCTTTGGAGCCCTAGCCACCGGCATCTTGGTCCCTGTACCCGATGTCGGTGGTCTACAATTTGTTTATATTTTTAAATATATATTTTTTTATGTACATATTTAAAAATGTAATTTATATGGTAAAAGATGAGCAAAGAGAATAATAATAAAAATCACTACGAAATATTACTGGAACAACAATCTCTCCTCCTATGAAGATCTGGCGACGCTACTTAGCAGTATAATTATACTTTAGTAAAACAAAAAAAAAAACATTTTAAATAGCAAACCGAATCAAAAAGTAAGAGTTCTTTTATGACCACAGGAGTAACTCACCTCCTCTATAAGTCTGGTAGTACCACGGATCTCAAAAACTATAGACCTATAACGTGTTTATCAACACTTTATAAATTACTAACATCTATTCTGACAGTGAAGATAACATTTCATATAACTAACAACACTATTATGGCTTAATGGAAGTGGAGCCCGAGCCACTAAAGAGTTCCTTATACTTGACACGATAATTAACCAACAAGTTCGCCGCAACCGCAAGTATTTGGTGACATGTTGGATAGATTATAAGAATGCCTATGACTCTGTGCCGCATACGTGGCTCTTGAGAGTAATGTTGTACAAGATTGATACGACTGTATGCACTTTCTTGAAGGCATGTATGCGGCAATGGAGAACGGTGCTTTCCTATCTGGAACGACAGTAAAAAGGCGGATCTGGGATTCTTACTATTTTGTTAATTACCTCACATAACCACACAACATTATATTACAGTTGACAGCGCCATCTGCCGATCTAGCTGCCTACTAACATACCCTACATTTTCTCCCCATTAAATCCACAAAATCAGTTTATATTAATATTAGACTACTTCTATTAAAACTAAACTAACATCAATATAGATAAGTATATAACTCAACAAAAAGGTATTTAATTATACTTGATATGTTAATAATTACATCTCTCAATTACTCTCTATGAGCTCTCTTATAAGCTCGCAAAGCCCTCGCGGAGGCGCCTGGCGGCAGAAGCGTCGGAGGACATTCACTATGACCATTATTTTCCCTCCCCTCACTCTCTCCGGCCGACTCTTCCCTCACTATTTCACCCCCAAGTGTGACACCGACATCGTCATGAGATTGTGGCCCCGAGTCGTCGCGTTCCTCCTCGACAGTGGGATTTGTTAATGAAAGGGCGCCAGCTGACAACGGACTCACTCCGCTTACTCTACCAAAAGAGAACTGGCTCAAACTTGCAGTACTGAATATTACTGATCGTAAGAAGATATGGAAGGGCAAAGAACTGCATGGACGTTTTTATCGGGCCTTAAATGGGCCCGATGTTGATTTATTAGCATCTATGTTCTGGCTACGGTTCGGTCATCTCTTCGGAGAATCTGAAGGTTTTGTCTGTGCAATTACAGATAAAGTTATTATGACGAATAACTATCGGAGATATATCTTGAAGGACGGCACGATTGACATTTGTCGGGCATGTCATCGTCCCGGAGAATCCCTCAGGCATATAATTTCCGGTTGTACTCGTCTTGCCAACGGCGAGTACTTGCATAGACATAACCAAGTGGCCAGGATAGTCCATCAGCAACATGCTCTTAAATATAACCTTGTGACTGTTGATTTACCGTGCTACACGTATGTGCCCGACCCAGTTCTCGAAAATGGTCGGGATCGATCTAACATCATTGACAGGATTATTGTTGCCAATAAGCCTGATATAGTGGTGATAGACCGATTAGAATGATTGTTGACATCACCATTCCCCATGATGACAATCTCTTGAAGGCTGAAAAACAGAAAGAAATAAAATATTTGGACTTAGCCTTAGAGGTTGTCGACATGTGGGATGTGGATTCAGCAATCGTTGTGCCGATAGTCATTTTGGTCCATGGGTTAATTGCTAAGAGACTCGACCAACACCTTCAGAGGCTCACGTTAGATAGTTGGATTAAAAGCCGAATGCAGAAGGCAGTCCTCCTCGATACGGCACGCATATTGAGGAGGTTTCTGTCTCTGGAACCCTAACCACCGGTAGCTTGGTCCCCGTACCCGATACCAATAGGACACTATTTTTTATATTTTTAAATATATATTTTTTTCAATAATCTGCATGTATTTAAAAATGTAATTTATATATATATTTAAATGAATAAAGAGAATAATAATAACAATCCGCGCGACTATGACCCTCCATAGGATGCTCCACCCGAAGTCTTCGGTTATGAGATTGTACATCCCGCAGAAGTGTGGTGGCTGAGGCCTACTTAGTGCTAAGGTTACGCATAACTGGGAGGTGTGCAGTCTCAAGAACTACTTCCTATCAAAGGTGGATAGTGCGATGCACAGAGAAGTCGAAGATTGCGACAGAGGACTAACCCCGCTAGCCTTGGTCCAAACAGAATGGCGGTACTTGGTACCTCCGACCGTCTGGCCATATGGAAAGGTAAAGAACTGCACGGACGCTTCTTTCAGGCTCTACATGAGCCCTACGTAGACCGGGAAGCCTCCGTGCACTGACAGCGCTTCGGTGACCACTTCGCGGAAACCGAAGGTTTTGTCTGTGCGATACAGGATCAGGTTTTTAAGACGAACAACTATAGGAAATATATTCTGAGAGATGGGACGGTGGATGTTTTTCGTTTATGCCACCGACCTGGTGAGTCTTTCAGATATATCATCTCTGGTTGTTCAACTGCTAACACTGAGTATCTGTACAGGCACAATCAAGCAGCCAGGATACTCCAGCAAGAGTAGCTCACCCTTAAGCACGGCCTTATCGATCGGAGGCTGCCATACTACAAGTACATGCCGGAAGCTGTACTCGAAAACGACCGCGCCAAGCTGTACTGGGACCGGTCCGTCATCACGGATAGGACTATTCTTGCGAATAAGCCTGATATCATGCTGCTGAACCGGGCAGAGTCAGGGGTATTTCTAGTGGATATCACCATCCCCTATGACGAGAACCTCGTTTGCGCTGAAGCAGATAAAAAAATCAAATATATTGACCTTGCGCGACGAGGTTACTAACATGTGGAGGGTGGGTCCACAGAAATAGTCCCAATTATTATATCAGTCAATGGCTTGATCCCGAGGAGCCTCTTAGTCTATCTTGAGAGGCTATGGATCAGTGGGAAATCGGTGGTGGCCAAGATGCAGAGAGCAGTCTTGCTCGACAATGCCCGAATAGTCCGCCGATTTCTCTCCCAATCGCCCTGACACCCCTGCCGACTGTTGCCACCTTGCCGTGGCTTTTCCTGCCGCTTCTTCGAAAGCGAGGTAGTGTTTGATGCGTATAATAGTAATCATTTATTTTAGGCTGCATAGGCTCATACATAAATACCTTAATCTAAATATACATACTAAAACATTGGGTGGTAAATAAAACTATGTTAGTAACTCTCCACTTGCACTAAGTCTTTGTGCGGTCTGTTGGTAGTTGTCTGTGGAAACGACGGAATACCACACCTAGCGGCCAAAAGCTTTCATTTAACACCTGGTGCAGATAACGAGTACCCAACGTCGAGTACGTTGGGTACCACACCACACACGCCTTGAAGTTGATGTTGCGGCGCGACTTAAGCAGCTGCACTCTCGGCGCGTAATTAAGCTTCTGGTGCACGTACTTGGCAATCTCTTCAGCCTCAGTGGCGTAGTGTAGGCGACAGATGTATCCAGGGGTGTTCGGCGCAACAGCACGCACCTTTACGTTAGGGTCCACAGGGGCCTTTCCACAGCACACAAAAAACCAGTCCAAAACATAAGAGTTTCTTACATTTATTTTTTTACTCAATTTCAAACCCATCGAGCAAATTAAAACTTTTTAAATGTGCTTGTAATCGTTGGAAACTACCAGCTTGGTATAAAGTTAAGTAGGGATCCACTAAATTGACAAACGAGCACACTGGGAACATTATGCTTTGGTTAAAAGAGGTAGTTAAAAATACTCAACTTTCAAAATTACAGTCGGATAAATGAAGGAGGTTCTAATTAATAAATTGTTAAATTAAAACTGGCTGAAATATGTGATGTGATTGATAGAGAGTTGTGCATATATATATATATATATATATATATATATATATTTATAAAGATATACTAGACATTCTCAACAGGTCTAAACGAAACAAGTTTATATCACAATATAAATCAAATCACGGTAACACTAATATTAATTCGATGTGGTGATTATATTTTACTTTAAATTGTTTATAATAGTTTCGATAAAATACGCTACACTATTATGACTATTATACGCTTATAGGTACGATACCTATAAGTAAAAAATAGATTTTTCAATTTTTGTCTGTCTGTCTGATTGTTTCGGCTAATCTCCGGAACGGGTATAAAATTAGATTTTGCAAAAAACACAGAACGTGTACATGCAAAATTACCAAGGATCGCTGGACTAGTAAGGCGTTGAAGGGTAACAAACAAACAAACTCTCATATTATTTAAAATATTAGGTAGTCAAACAGACAGACAGACAGACGCGGTGGGAGATTTTGTTTTATAATATATAGTGATTGTGCGCAGTAGGCAAAGTTTGCACCTCCTTTAATTTAATAAATTGTTATCTCTAATTTGAAAGGATAGAAATCAAAGACGGCTCTCGGCTCTTTCATATTCTCAACGACTTCTGTAAGTTAATCTCGAGCTTTGTTTGACAAACTTCCTGGTATTTATTTCCAATTCGATATTAAAAATAAATTATATTTAGGATTCGTTTTTCTTGTAAATTTCATTTCAATTTACGATTGAAGTACCCGAGAATATAATACCGGGTATCGCAAAAGGGTTTACAAAAGCTGGAACCATGATTAGCTTGATCAAAGGAAACGAAACTTGATCAAATTTAAAATTCAAATGACTTTTGGCTAAAAAGTTATGGGCCACCTTTTTATATTCTGTAATTGATAAACGTATAAATAGGTACATTATGCTATTCATAAATAAATATAACATAGTCGGGATGCGATCGAGAGTGCTTAAGGTTCAGGAATTCGTGTATAGAAATGTTGTTTAAAGTCAATAAGAGAATTTATTGTTCAGTACTAAACTAGTTCACTATTACAAATGTTAATGTTAAATGTAAATGTTCACCTTGTCTTATGTTAATTATTATAAAAATGTTTTAATTTTAATGTTTAAATGTTAATGTTAAAACCTTAATGTTTTCTATGTGAGTGCACCCGGTCGCGACGGTAGGTACAGGTAGCTATGCTACTGTTCGCGGCGACTTCTTACAGTACACTCATTGTTCAATTAACGTTTCCGCCGCTCCCAGGCACACAGCACGTATTCGGTGTCAGCATTAAACATATTATACAGATAGTTGGTGTGAACAATGTGAACATATTATATCAGAATCAGATTTCTTATTTGTTAATAATAAGTACATTGTGTAGGTCTTAGATTAAATCTTAGTGCGCTATGTTTTGTCTTTAGGACATACAAATAATTTTAATTTACATAATTATTTAATAGAGAAGATGATTTTACATTAGGTACATGCATAAATATAAATCATAATAAGTAACTAATTCCTTCCTCGTTCTATTGCCAGCGCGAGCGGACGTGTACAAAGTTCACCAGTGAATCTTTATCGAAATTGTGTGTTGAAAAATCGTCATTGGTTGTTTGTCAATATTGGGATTCCTGCTTGCACTTGTGAGTGCTTTATGGCACAGACCCGCCCCTTGGGAGGAGCTAGAAAAGGATAATCATACAACTAAAAGCTAACTCCAATTATTTCTACCGCTGATTGGGCACTGGGGTTTGAACCCGAACAAAGTCGAGCGCAAGCGAAGAGGCGCTGTAGTAACCACTCGGCTGCGGGAGCCTATGACGTAGTAATCGAAGCTATCAACTAGTCTGCGCAAACGCAGCGCCCCGCTCGGTGCAACGGGTGAGTCATCGCAGTCGATTTGTTGTTTGTTATTGTTCGCGCAGATCTACGCCATATTGTTTTATTTTCTATGCAAGATTATTGTACGCAATATTACTTAATTGCCAACAGTTAATGTTTTAACTTAAAAGAGTAAATTTTCTGGAACCAAATTTGCTATATATATAATTAAATAAAAATGACAGAGAGAACACCACCTACTAAGGCTACAAATAATGCTGCTGTACCCCACCACAGCTCCGAGCCTGACCTGTCAACACCTAATTCGGAGCTAACTATAGACCGAATCACCCTTCGTCAAAAGCGCAAACATGACTTGGAACAGACTACTGATTTGAACTTACTGCGTGGGGACCTTTTGTCTTCCTTTGCTACCCTGAGACAGGAGCAGAATGAAAAGTTCTGTAAACTACAAAATGATATGGAGCTAATCAAAGCTCAAAACGTGGACCTGCAGGCTTCCGTTGAATTTATGGGACATCGATATGATGAGCTGATGGAAAAATTAGTTCGTTTAGAGCATGAAAGAAAGAACAGCTTGGAGTACATCAAATCGCTAGAGGACAAAGTCGACTCCCTTGAACGTAATGCGAAATCTGCAAGCCTTGATATACGTAATGTTCCAAAAAAATTAGGGGAGACTAAGGAGGAGCTCCTTAACATCGTGAAAACGATCGGTGTTGCTATGAACACTCAAATACCAACATACGAAGTTAGGGATGTCTACCGCATTAGGAGCAATAAAAGTACTGAAACTGCGGGAGCGATTACAGTGGAGTTCACCAGCATCATTACAAAAGAAAAATTGCTAACAAATATAAAAAAGTTCAATAAGGAGAATAAATCCAACAGACTTAATAGCTCACACATTAATTTGAAAGGGAATTCACCAATTTACGTTTCGGAAAGTCTTACCTCCAAAGCGAAAAAACTTTATTATCAAGCACGGGAGTTCACAAAAACTAATGATTATGCTTATCGTTGGACGTCTCATGGAAAGGTTTATATTAGAAAGAAAGAGGGGGAACCTGCGAAGAGAATAGACCACGAATCGGACTTTGAAGGACTGGCATCACAAACGAAATGACTATCTGGAGAGTACATGAAACAACAACTACCCCTTTTATATAACATTTTCTTCATCTCCCTTACGAGTATGGTTTTGGCAACCACTATAATGTCAAACTTATTCCTGATGGTTGGCGTTTTGTTTACTTTATCTAAATACTATTTTCTGTGCACCTGTACGCGTATAAATACACACACATGCAAGCAACATACTATACAACAAATAATAATTGTTTTAACGTACAACATACGAAATATACATAGTACATTCCACATTGCTATACTTGCATACTACTACTGTACTTACAATTACACTGCTACTACTCACCCACTACTTTGCCATACACTACTACTGCCCTACTATACTATACATTTCATGATTTTTACCATGATTCAACTACACAACTACCTTGTAACAAACAAAACAGATTTTACTATATTTAAGCTAGCATTAAATATTAGGACGCAATTAAAATACCTAACTTTATTGCACACAAAATTCATCACTGGTTTTTCAGGTAACAAAAAGCACTGGTATTATTTATGGAACACTCATAATATATGTAATAACACTTTAAATATTTCATCTGCTCAAACAATGCATAATGATAGAACTCATAACAAGGTATGGCAGATTTATCACGACTACTATAAATGTTACTTGTTTTTATACACTCTAAAAGAAGTAAGTTTTGCCCCAATAGTAGTAAATAAATATAAATTCATAATAATTACTTCATTAACAACTGCTTTTCATCGAGTTTTAAATTTTTTTTTTTTGCTGTGTATATCTACTATGAAGTCCCCCTATTTTTCTAAGTAAAATTCGATCTCAAAATTATAACGGAAGAAGTTGACGAAACGGAACCTGTAGAATGTATACCTCTTACTGACAACAAATTGTGTTCGCAATTGTTGAATTATAACCCAAAAACACGTAGTTCGATAACAATAATTAGCTTCAACATTAGAAGTATAAATTGTAATCTTGACCATTTTCTGTTATTTGTTACCTCTTTGCAAATGTCAATAGATATCTTTGTGTTGTCCGAATGCTGGACGGATGTAGAACATCCGCCACCAGACATCCCTGATTACAACAAATATTGGACAAGAATTAGCTTAAACCAAAACGACGGCGTTGTCGTGTATATTCGTAGCGATATCACAACTTGTGCCTATGAGCCAGGGATTCTGGAAGGCAATTGTCTCATTTTAACTCTAAAACCTGACTATACAATAGTTTGCTCTTACCGCCCTCCGTGTTTTAGTGATACTAAATTTTACCTTGAGTCGCTGGACAAAATCTTAAGTAATATCCGTACAAAAAATATCATCTTTACTGGAGATATAAATATTGATACTTTGCCGGAAAACCTAAATCGTTCATCACATAATTATTTAAATCTAATGGCTATATATGGCCTTAGGCAAGCTATCACAAAACCTACTAGAATGGGAAAGTCTTGTATAGATCACTTCATGATAAAATGTTCTACTAGTTGGAAAACGGTAGTATGCGAACAACTAATAACAGATCACTCTCCTATATTGCTCCATATTAACAAATCTAACATAATAAAACAGAAGGTTGTACACAAAAAAATAAACATCGACAACAAAACAATTAATCAGTTACTTATCGGTGAATCGTGGGTTGATTTGTATAAATCTACTGACACCAATATTGTTTCGGAAATACTGACATCCAAGCTGCTCAATATTGTTACTAACCACACAACGACTATAAAAACCTCAAATAAATACAGACCTTTAAAACCCTGGATAACTGAAGGGGTTGTTAAATGTATAAGAAAGAGGGATAAGCTACATAAAATCGCAATACAATCTACTAATGATATGCAACAAATTCATAAATACCAGAAATATAGAAATACATGTAATTATATTATAAAAAATTTAAAACAGCAATATTATAAAACAAAATTACAAAGCTCTAAAGGTAATATAAAAGAGACTTGGAAAACAATAAAAGAGGTATGTGATATAAAACGTAAAACCGAATCGTCTGAAGAACTTCTCCGCATCGATGATACACCAGAAAAAGCTCTCAATATGGTAAATACTTATTTTACCGGCGTTGGATGTGCATTGGCTAGTCGACTACAAGATTTGATGGGCAAAGCAGAACAGGACCTATCACGTGAAGCCAGAAAGGATGCAGCACTGCTGCACTCTATGGCATTTATGCCAACAGATCCATGCGAGGTGAAGAGCATTATTCTAGGACTCAAATCGCATAGTGCTCCTGGGTGGGACAAAATCACAACTGAAATTTTAAAACAAAACATCATGTCACTCGCCCCACCTATTACCCACCTATGCAATCTGAGCATGGAAACAGGCATATTTCCTGCAAACTTAAAAAAAGCTGTGGTCTGTCCTATTTTTAAATCTGGCAACAAACAAGAGCCCTCAAATTACCGTCCCATTTCCCTGTTATCAACATTATCAAAGGTATTAGAAAAAATCATTAATAAAAGATTGATTACATATTTGGAAAAAAATAACATTCTTAGTGATCATCAATTCGGATTCAGGCAACAAAAATCTACCGAAGATGCTGTTCTAGCACTAACATCGGCTGTGGTATCGTACCTGGACAGGGGAGAAAAATGTTTGGGGGTCTTTTTAGACCTTCAAAAAGCTTTTGACACCGTTTCCATTCCAATTTTACTAACACGCCTTGAGAATGTTGGCATTAGGGGGGTAGTCTTGGACTGGTTTGAAGATTATCTGTCCAATAGATCACAACGTGTCCGACTGGCAGATTATGAAAGTGAGGAGTACACTTGCAAATATGGCATTCCTCAAGGTAGTACACTTGGCCCATCCCTTTTCCTTCTTTATGTGAATGACCTATGCAACGTTTCCTTGCCAGGGTTGGATCTCATAATGTTTGCTGATGACACAGTGCTGATATGCCATGCATACGCCTGGAATAAGGTATTTGAGCTGGCTGAGAGTGCCTTAGCAGAAATAACTACTTGGCTGGAAAACAGTCTCCTGTCCCTAAATACCAGTAAGACCAAGTATGTTTGTTTCAGCATAACAGCTGTAAGTAAACCTCCTGCTGAATACTGCCTCAAAATACATACCTTCCCATGTAATCGGAGTGCAGAGCGAGACAACTGTGACTGTGGAGTACTGATGCGAGTAGCCTCCATAAAATACCTAGGTGTCACATTAGATGACCAACTGAAATGGAACAGCCATCTAGCCTCTACAATAGCGAGAATTAGAAGATTAATTTATATCTTCAAGGGCTTGCGCTCAGTGGCTGACGCCGCACTTCTCGTACAGACCTATAGAGCATTATGCGAATGCCTTATACGATATTGCATCTGCGCCTGGGGAGGTGCTGCAAAAACCTATATGATAGATGTAGAACGGGCCCAGCGGGCAGTATTAAAAGTACTTCTATACCTACCATATAGATATCCCACAACTGCCCTCTACGAACGTGCAGAAGTATTATCTGTCAGGAAAATATATGTGTACGAAATACTTCGTAGGTACCATAGAAAAACAGTTCCAAACTTACCTGTACCTAATAAGAGAGTCGAACGCTTTCCGGTTCCTCGTACTAAAACAAGTTTTGCACAAAGACACTATAATTTTTTAGCTCCACATATCTATAACAAATACAATAAAATCTATAAAATGAGAAAAATCAATAACAATGCAGCGAGAAGGGCTATCTTTATATGGTTAAAGTCATTAAATTATGACACTACAGAAGACCTTGTAACAATCAAACATACATGAAATACACACAGACACACACACGCACACACAAACACACACACACACACACACACACACACACACACACACACACATACACATACACACACACACACGCATACAGACGTCACGCACTGGTAAAACTAGGTTTAACTTTTTATTTTTAAGATCGTTGTACCTATGTATACTGACATTGTATTGTGACCATATATTAAGAGGGGAAGACACTGTCTCCTGCAACACAGTTTTAACTAGCGCAGGAGTCAGGGAATTCTCAATCACAAGTGTACCAACTTTAATGTCAAATAAATTATTATTATTATTATTATTATTATTATTATTAAATTATAATAATTGAAATCTGAAGAATAGAGAAATCTAAAGAAAAAAATATAAATAAAATTAAATAATGTCAAAAAGTATTGCTATTTTAATATAACAATAATTCTTAATAAATTAATATTCAATTTTTGTATACGTATAAATGTATGTGTTTATGTATATATTAAGTAACATTTAAAATTTCGAAAATACTTCAACTCAAATAACATAGTTTATAAACTAAACATTTCCTGTTTATTTCATATTTCCTAGTTTATGCGGTCTATGTTACGACCCAATAGTTATTTTTGTTATTTATAGCAGTTGAACAAATATTTTGTACAAATATTATGAGCAATTTTCGCTATGTGAATACAATTATAGTATGTACCTATCCGTTTTCTGTCGTTAGAATATACTCACCACATAATAGGCAGTTCATCGTGCGTGTAATTTGGCTGAATCTTGAACTGTAATGGTAGTCCAGTCACCTGCATCCACACGTCGACTACTATGGGGTCAACGTTGTCCACCTGCACACAAAAAAATCAGATATTACGTTATTATGAAATGATTACATTTAAGGCGATGATTCGTGTTATTGCATAGCAACAGTGCAAAGCTTACATTTTTTACAGTGACCCTCTAAATAGGTATTTGTATTCGATATTTAAATGTGTATGAAGGCTCGATACCCCACAACATACCTAATATTTTAATGTTATACCTATGACCAATTATGGTGTTCAGCATTTTGTTAAAAGAACTATGAACACACGATGATGATTCATGATGAAACGCTCGCAACTGATTTTGAATATGTTTTTGCAAAGTATTTATTCAAATTTAGTTGAAGTTGATACCAATTAACCATGTTGAAAGGTAATTTTAATATATTGCATAGACAACTCACTAAATCATAACATTTCAGCTAATTTATAAGTAGATTAAAAAACTGTTGACATTCCATCCTGTTATTAAAATAAATGGTTTTGAAAACAAATCGATGCGCTTTTTTTAATGTTGTACATTACATTTTTTTCATTCATTCTAAAATAAGTTCTCTCCAGATTCGCTCTAAAGTGTTATGAGATGAGCATCCACACTGTCCCATTAGGTCACACAATTAGATTGCAATACCCACAAGCATAGTCTCCCATTGAAACTATTATCTTACTTGGCATACGATCGATATACGATTCGTTCCGCTTTCAAGATTCATCAAATAATCACAAGATTGTCGAGATTGTTAATGGTTCTGGTGAGAACAGGAAAGGAAACAGTGAAATACTAAGTAAGAACACGTTTTGTCGCTCACCGCAAAATTGATACTGACTTGACAGAGGTGCTAGCCTTAAAACAAAATAAATTATACATATAGAACGATTGCGAGCCTTTTCCACCTTTCGGTGATTCAATTCATGTTACTCTAGGTTTTGTTTGATTTAAATCAATGTTTTATTTTCTACAGAACAACCCGAAAATCCAAAACGCTTGTAGAGACTCTCCTCCTCAATATCTGATTTATTTGTTTTAGGAGATTATTTGTGTCTATTACTACTGAAAACTACTGAGTATTTTAGATTGGCTTTCAATTTGTCATAATTACATTTGTGAAATTTTGTTAAGCCTTTCATGAGTTTAGTTTCATGTAACCTAAGTTACGAATATTAAGTTACAAAGTGGCTTTCAATAAGTCTGGATGTTAAAATAGATGAAACCAATATTGCCGCCCCTTCTTGTGTTGCTGTTTCTGACGTCGATATAAAATCACCAAATACAAGGCTGTTTTTGTGTGAATCTTCAATTAATACAGAATTCGAACTGAACTCCGACAACGCGCGCCGTGTGAACACTATATGCGCGGTCGCCACCGGCGGGCACGCGGCCGCCGCCCATCATCTGAACGCACTCTAATTATGGGCTAAGTTTATATTATATAAATAAATTAACAACCACGATAAATTACGTGCCCTCTGGTATATTATATGAGTTAGATCTTGCCAAATAAATTAAATTATTCATCACGTATAAGGATTCGGGAACAGTTACGAACCGACGGCAATACCTTTTCAGGTAATAATGCCGGTACGGGTACTCGAGTATCTTGTTAATTTACAAATGAATAGGTAAATCCATAACATACGTTATTTACAGTATACTCGTACCTGTAAGCTATCTTAGTGATAGGTGATCTTCTGTAAATAGAACTTCTGTTAAGAGATTTAAGTATGTTCTACCATCTCATTAAATTTACAATTCGTAACGCAGTTAATTTGATCCTGACATTAATTAAGGTTAATTGAGACTGCGTTGGCTGCATTGATACCGAGGTAAATCCAAACTGTTTTATCTGTCGTATCTATGTCATTAAGCAGGCGTCTGTTGAAGTTCCTTTTTAACAGCACAGTACCTTCGTAACCTTTCTTTGTTTTTGGTCACCTAGGTTTGACCATAGACACAAAAGGACTAAGGACATAGTTATTTATAGAATTTAAATGGCATATAAGTCTATTGACAGTCCACAATCTTTTATGGGTGGTTTTTAAATTTAAATCTATTAGAGTACTGAGCATTAAATATTATATTGTGATGCACAATAGAAACACTGTGCCAGGTGTGCTGTTTAATCAAGGTGTTTTGAGGCGTTGTGGTTATGACTTTTACAACACGTTTGCTTTAAAATTATTTCTCTTTTTTGCTTTCCATTATGTGCTTGTTATTACTTTGACTGAATCTTAAAATCACATTTTCCCAAAATGACGGATTTTAGAAAAGATATTATTTCGAAATGTACAACATTTATACTGTCTGACAGATACAGTACAGTTAGGGAGATATTTATTTATGTTATGATTCTTGTATCGGTCGCAACCACTGGATTAATTCAAATTCAGTAATTATTATTGCCATTATTGCCTATAAATAAAATAAAGGCTGCATGGGAAGATTTAAAAGAATTAAAACCACCAACTGCAAGAATAAATTCGTTCACAAATTACTTTGAAAAACAACAGATGACTTTCGAGTCTTCTTTTTTAAGTTGTGTAGGTAAAAACATCGCACAAATGCTTTAGAAGGATGGCAACGAATGGCACATAAGCCCATGCTAATGCATTTTTTATTTAAACTAATAATATAATAAATATACAAGGATGAAGAACAGCTTGTTTAGGTGTGCTATGAGGCGGCGAATAGATTTTTCCTTTGAACTACAAAAATTTGCTAGAAGGATTGGAAAGAAATGAAATTACTGGCATCCAATTTGTAATTAATATGTGTACTCTAAAAAGGCGAGTTGATTGAACTTAGATGTAAGTAGGATTAGTTCTGTTACGTCTTTAGTTGTGTTTTTCTTTAGAATGTGATTTTACTTGTGTATACAAAGAACTATGTAATGTCTACTTAAGTAGTATACCACACCAGTTTCACACTTTTTTATGCTGCGTCAAATATGTATAAACTGCATTATTAAGCCTGCATTGAGTATTACCTGAAATATAAACGTATATTGTAACATAACTTGGGGTTATTGAGAAATTAAATGCCAATATTCGGTTAAAAAGTAACAACGATAAGTACGATAACAACAACGAGAAAATATTGTGACACTGACGTTAGAGTTTTTTTCAATAATGTTTGTAGCATCATGTTTTTGACAGGGATACCATGTATAAATTAAGGCAAAACTAACTATGAAGTATACATTCACTACATAAACTACGACTACATACACGAAATAATCAGATTACTAAACTGCAATATATTTTAATGTTACATTACGAATTATTATCACGTATATTATTATTTAACCATTTTATTTAAAAACGATGTTTATTTGAATTCAACCATTAATGGTTTACTTTATATAATGGCAACATTTCACTTAAAATGGAAACGGTTATTGATTCAAGTTTTAGTCCTTGTAAGATTTAATTTCACACCCCAAGTTCTATAGAAGAGATTCACGGTCGAAAAGTCAAATTTAAATCCTAACTAATATAAATATGAAAGTGAGTTTGTTTGTTTCACTTTCACATCACGCCTCGGTTGTGTAGTAACCGATCAGGGGTACTGAAAAAGACATAGGGTACCTTTCATTCCAAAAAAAGTTCTGTCCCCCGAGGGATAGAAAAATAAATTTAACGCGAGCGGATGTGTCATAACTAATGGCTAGTAAATAATAATAATCAAACACCTTTTGTATTTATTTGTATATTGAGTATCCCACAATTCAATCCCATAACCCAGAGAGTCTCAAATGTTAATATAACTTCTTTCTCCGACTTTAAAACATTAGATGATGGGAATGGCGGTGTTAGGCTGCGCAAGTACGCGAGCGTCTCTTCAGCGTGCTCCATGTCCGATTCGATCACTGTCCGTGTGCTGACTAACGTATGATTGACGAAATACCATTACACGTTCACTCAAAAGTCATGATTGATGCTTGCGCGATGAAAATCCAAATTCTGGGCAATCAATATCATGCAACCGTCAATCACCGTCTCGATTGTGGCAAAAATGACAACAAAACCTACCGTGTAATGAACGCCTTTGACTTTGCATATGTCATGGATTTTGAAATAATCTCTTTTCTAAAATCCGTAATTTAGGGAAAATGTTATTTTAAGATTCAGTCAAAATAATACCAAGTACATACTGGGAATTTGACATTTTGAACCGGAAGTATTATTATATCCTATTACATCTGTGACTTCCTTAGGACTAGGTCTACTTACCTAACCTAATCTGTCAAATTCATTGGCTAAATTTCTGATAGGCTTACGCAACAGAATGGGAAGTTTGATCCCTAGATAAATTCGACTCAATATCATAATAGTTGTCAATATCATAAAAGTTTTTAATTTTTAATTATGTTCTCCCATTTGATTAAGTCGGTATCGAAAACAACACATGAACACATTTTAGTCATTACATGAACCAAATAACTTAAAGCTACATTAGTTTTGAAAAGTAAAAAAGAACACTAAATCGAATACGTACTAAATCGAAACGTATTAGATGAATTCGACCTATTTGAAAAATAATGTCCTGTCTGCTAAACTGCTAAGTGTCAGGACAATTAGTTAAAGTTATAAACATGTGAAGTATAGAAGCTAAGAAATTTGGGATTTAAAACTTTTTGCATGTTGTTGTTTGAATTAGTCTTCTTCTATACCATTAAACAAAAGTTTCATAAGTCTTTTATTTTGCGAGTTAGTTGGGCCTATTTCAACATGGGGCGTTATAAGACGGAATTATTGGAGTAAATATGAGACGTTAATTTACGGTGAAGCCTTATATTAATATCGTACGTTTTGAATGATCGTAACTATGTCTTTATGGTCCAATCAATATGGTGAATCATATGTAGTTACTAATTTACATAATCTTAGTACCTTCGCCGTCTCCAAACGCATACCCCGCATATCTTGCGGGTCCCATGTGCTTTGAATAGTACTTTAAAAAATAGTTAATATTTCGTTTCTGCTTTATGATTACAACGGACTCTTTTCTTCAGACGAGTCGAATTTCAAGGAATTTAACTACTTTAGAAGGCTAGTATTTCTACAGGCGTAAAAGGTTATTTGTAACCTCGCTTAGTTCATTGTTTACCTGAATAAGTATCTGGTCCCAGTAGACTCCCCAGCAGTCGGCATAAACCTGCACGATTATTTCCACGTGCGCAGACGACGCAAGCACGCCGCTCGTTGGGTAGCACGCGAGCGCCACGCCTGACGCGCACACATCACCCGCCCATTGATCTGTGGGAGAATAAAATTACGTTACCTCTGCTCCACGTAAAGTTCACTGTTTGAAGGTACGTATAAGAGATCAGGTCCACCTATTTCGTAGGTAGTATCAGTTGGCCTTTGTTACGTGTGTTATTACCATAATCCTTAATTTAATTAAATAAATATAAATAAATAAACTATCTTTTAAACTTGCGTTACTTTCGTCTTGCCGTGGTGGTTGGTCGAACTAATAGATTACTTATTTCACTTATGAAACGCCATAGTTTACAAAATTTTATGAACAGTGAGCTTATTAAAATTAAAGAAAAAACTGAGATCTTATATTCACCAAGTACCAATATAAACATTATTTAATGTGAATACGTAACTTTTTATGTTTGGCCTCCCTCGTATGAAGATAGATTAAACTAGATGGTAACTACCTGCATGGCGCAATTAACTCATAATTAGGCGTTCCAACCACCAGACCGAATCACGTTCTTTGATTGGAGAATCCTCCTTTTCATTATTATTAGCATTATGGGCTTATTTCGATCGCTCTAAAACAAAAATGATCTTTATATAAAAGTATTTATTACGGGCTTACTTCTTTGAGCTCATGTTGTGACAACTCTCGTGCGGTGTCCTTATTTATATAGATATAGAGCTGTGTGTAAGAAAGAATGGCGAATTACTATGTATTAAAAGTTAATTTGAATATTAACAATCGTAAAGTGTGTGCTTAAACCCCAAACAGTTCGGAAGTAATTACAAGATAAATTCTCAGAGTTAGCGGTTACCGGTTACGAGTTACCGGTTGTAATCATCCAGTTACTGTACTATAGGTTAAGACATTGTATGTATTATTTTGGTATCTGTTATCAATAAACTTATTATTATTACCGGGATTTACTATGTAACCGACATACATTTAGTTAAAGAATAATTACACAGCACAACAATGTAAATACCTCTTTCAAAGCCAAATTATTGAGATCAGGGCAAACGCTTTGTCTGGTGTGAGCAAGCGAAGCACTTTGTACGCAAATTATACTTAATACATAAAAGAGACATTTAGATATTTCATCAACAATATGCAGTTTCATGGATGTTTACTACTTGCGTCAAAGTTGCCTAGTACTACGGGATAGGGTAATGCCCCTATGTTATTTATAGCATTACCAGCAAATGTCACCAGACTGTTTGGTAAAAAGCTTCCTAGTCTTTTGCCTGACTCGTTAGACATAGGTATCTTATGAGAATAAATAGTAAACATTAATTTACTGAAGCACTTTTGATTTTATTATTAAGGTGGCTTAGTTTTAGACTGGCATAAAAGATTACATAGGCCAGTTGGTAATACTGTCAGCAGAGCCACTTATCTGATACTCTATGATCATTTTGTTTTTTACCTGCTAGGGACTACTTGGTTTGATGGTGACATTTTTCTTCTTCTTTTTAGTCATACACTCTTGGCGGAGTGGTCATGGTCATGGATTGTCTGATAAATTCACGGCGGCTTTTGCGAGACTTCTCCATTTCTCTCTATTTGTGGCACTGCGTGTACATTCCGCATAACTTTTTTTGTGGCCGATTTCATGAAATCTGTCCATCTTGTGGGTGATTGGCTGCAAGAACGTTGACCTTCTACTCTTCCTTGCGCCACTAATCGTTACAATGAGCTTTCATTGCGGACTATATGTCCAAACATCTTAAAAAGTCTTTGTTTGATGCCAAGCTCCTGGATAATGGAAACGTTAGTGCGGTGAGCAGTCGATTTTATTCTAAACAAGCGCTTCCAGCACCACATCACAAGGGCGTTAATCTTATTTCGTGTTTTTTTTTGTGTTGATGATGGTGACATTGGGGGAATTATGATGGTGACATTCTTAAGACTCTTAACAATTTTTTTTCTCGATATGTTTTTATTGAATAAAATTTAGGTTCCAGGACTTCCTAACTATTTAAGACACGAGTTTTGCGACCTATAATTTTGAACAAAGTTTAAAGTTTTTGAACGAAAATCCAAAGTTGATTCGTTTGATTAGTAGAAAAAATATTTGTTTCTGTGTCTAGAGTTCTGGAATAAGTTTGTGTGCCAATTGTGTCCGTAAGTTTAGTACTTCATGTACGGATGTTCTAATTATGGATTAATAAAACCTATGAGACTACGATACAGGAGTTTGAATGGAATGCATGAGAAGATGAGTGATAGAACTGAACGTCCGCCAACATTGCTGAGGTCGGGAATAAAGTGAAAAAATAAAGTATATCAACATATTACGGCCCAGCATTGGTGTGCAGAACATTGGTTCATGTTATCATATTACGTTTCGTATACTAAAGGTAAAATCTAAATATATAAAAATTAATCCCTATTTCCCTTGGTCAGGGCATCACGCGTGAACGGCTGGACCGATTTCGCTAATTCTTTTTTTATTATGTTTATTATTATCAGGAGAGGGTTCTTCTGAAAGAAAAAATTAAGGAAGTTGCGCGGAAAATTAGAAAATTTAAGAAAACTTAACGAGGGACTTACGTGGATGAAATCGCGGGGCGCAGCTAGTTAGATATAATAATCTATATATTAATACGTGAAGAGAATTCTTTGTGAGGTACAAAGAATTCCCTTTTTTAAGAAAATTTTGAGAATGCATTAAGAGAAGTGCAGAAAGCTATAATTTTTAAACAATGTCTTACAGATTTTATAATTACGTGAAAATGGCTACTTCAAGTTACACGTGTAACTAAAAATATAAATGAAAATATACGATTTAAAATCTTTAACTATACACGTAATACACGTTCCACCTACTTTTATGAGAAACTAAATTCAAACGGTCATAACTTGTAAACAGATAGTTTTTTTTTTTTCAAAAATTCCTATTGTAACTGCATGCTAGAGTCACTCCTGTCTTGCCCTTTAAGTGATTTAAGTAAGTGTTCCTTTTTCAAATACACTCTGTATATTTCTAAATATATAACATATTATAGATAAATTGCACCCAGATACAGAACAAATGATAATGCTAATCACACAATTATTGTCCTGGGTGGGAATCGAACCCAAACCTCTGGCTCAGCAGTCAGAATCACTAGACCAACAGGCCAGTATGTTTTAATATAGCACATCATTCGGCTTTAAATGGCAAAAATATAAGAAAGAAAGTAAATGTCCAAAACCACAATTTACATATTGTTTAAAATAAACTAATATTTGCCTTGTCTCGCATTGAATTCCATCTACGACATTGACCATTACTTTGAATAGAAAAATCTGGTAACCCTCTGGTTTTATAGCTGCGTTATAAGGGGATCAACTATGACTTAGATAAACTATTACTCAAACCTAAACTAATTGTGCACAGACTTCATACTATGGCTTAGAAACGTGAACGTCTCCAAAACCACGATCCGCTCCATAATTTCCAGCTATCTGACGATAACACACATACATTACGGGAATGGTACTATAAACAGATAGTAGTTTGTTATTTTACGCTAATATCAGCATTACGGAAGTCTCCTATGCTTAAAGTAAACTACTTGACAGTCCTCATAAAATTAAATGTTTCGATGTTATTATTCTTTTGTAATGATCACGCCAAACATTTAACATTATCTTGTGACCCTTTTCTGTGATAGAAAAATAAACATAACATTATTGAAGCCCTTTTTCACCTGGATTACCACTATAATTTTGCAGCTTCGTCTAATAAAAAGTTAGTACGGATCAGATAACTTTTCAGGGGGAAAGGAGAACGGGGCGAATCAGCACTGACCCAAATAAATTATTTGACGATAGCATACTGTGACCTCACAAGTTGTTATTAAATACAAGTGTTTTGCAGAGTCTACCATTTTGATGTTAGTAAAGAGTATTATGATTAGCAATAAATAATCCCATCAAATGCGTGCTGCACCGTTGCACGCTAGGTCTTAGCGTGCATATGCATGGCACCGACTTCAAATAGATGAGTGGGTAGCGCTTATAATAAATATATTAATTTATTTTTCGCTTTTGAGTGCCTATTTGTGGTTTTGAAGTCGGTTTAATTTTTTTATAAAAATTGTTTATTTTACGCTTTTTAGTGGAAAACAAGTTTTAATTTATTAAATCCATTTACAAAATTTCGTGTCTTTACTGTTCGCCACTGAGGAGTTCCACTATCCACCTCCTGACTCCATCATCAGATCAGCTCAATAGTACCAGATTATTGCATTGTTACTAAACTTACATAAGTATGCAAAATTTCAGCTTAATCGGAAACCGGGAAGTAAGTCAAAATTGACTTCTAAGATTTTATTACATTGAGAGTTAGTTAGTTTTTCCTCGATTTCCTTGAGATTCCATCATCAGATCCTGACTTGATGATAATGGGACCACCTTGGGAGTATACCCTTTCGAACTAAAATAGATTGTTTTAATCGGTTAACAATTAGCGAAAATATCGATGAACATACATAAAAAAAAATACATTCAGACGAACATAGAACCTCCTCCTTTTTGGAAGTCGGTTAATGATCGAACTTAAAATTAACATGTGCAAAACCGTTTGATGAACAACAGTGTCAAACGTAAAATGTTCAAAACTGGTAAAGAAAAGTTCCAAATAACCTCCTTCTTTAAAGTTGGTTAATGACGGGGAATAATCTTAGTCACGCTCTATCACGCTTACTCAAGATAAGGTGGGCGGTGTGCTTGATTGATATAATTTATAGTTACCTATAATTAAAAACAGTAAAATCTAAACTCTTTCAAATTTTAAAGACCCACAAAGCTTGATGTTCTTAAATATGTAGTTATTTGAATTCCAAATATAAGTTTGACAATACGTGACACCAGTCTGCGAATAAACGCCTTATAACCGAGTCGTGGTTTTATTGTGTCCAGTATGTCCAGGTGTGTGTCAGGTATATCGAGCATTTTTTTAACAACTTTGTGTTAAATAATCCTTTCAGTTTTACCTTTTATAAAAGGCTTGTTTAATTTAAATTCTTTACTGATCAAGTGGACAAAGACAATGACACTCATCTTACTCAAAGCTAATGAACGGAGTATTTTCCCTCGTCTGTTTACTTTCCTGGACCTCTCGGGAACTGAGAATCTGAGAATATTTTACTCGCTCCAGTAAACATTTTACTTAATGTGGCTATTCATCGCGTAAGAAAAAATAAAAATACTTTATATAATTTAGCGTTATTTTTTATGTCTATAATATTTATAGATACTTTTGTTATTTAAGTTGGAAGAGGAACGGTGTAACAAAATCTTAGATCAAATGGCACCAAACTTCCGGAGTGTCGTCATGGAATACATAATAAGTGGTGTTCCCGAGGGTAGCAGACACTTCAGAGTTCCTCGAGACTGTTTTTCATAAGAATGTTTTCAGATGCACAAGTTTTTCACATCTAAAATTTGATTAAATTATAGAAGTATACGTTTTATATATTTAGTTATATAAAACGTATACTTCTTTATTCATGGATAAGAATTCTCTGTAATGCTTTTGAAAATATGCGATCTTCGCTAAACCGCAATAGGGCGGGGTAAAGCGCTATGTTCTAATTCTTCTAATAATAGGAGGAAGCTCATGTAGGGTAGTGAGACAATTGTGGTATAGGTCTGACATTACTATTGGTAATCATCTCGGTTGTTTTTCCTTTATGTGCATGTTTAGTCTCCTCCAATTTTATTTCTAGAGTGTATAATTGCAGTAAAGTATCTCAAGATACCAAGCACTGAGTATATCATGTTATATCGATCTAACTCTGGTTGTCGTGTGCATGCTTGATTGTTACACTTTCACGCCGTAACTACTACAGGATATCGGTCGTTATGCATACCCGTATACGTTGTCAGCGTATATAAAAGGACATAGGGTTCCTTTTATCCAGAAAAAGTACTGTTCCCTAGGAATACCCGAATTGATGACAAAATCTATAATCACACAAATGAAGCCACGAGATAAAGCTAGCTTATATAATTAAGAAAAAAAATATATAATTTATATCTTCTTAATATATATAAATCACGTGTCACGTTGTTTGTCCGCGATGGACTCCTAAACTACTTAACCGATTTTAAATTAAATTTGCACACCGTGTGCTGTTTGACCAGACTTGAAAGATAGGATAGCTTACATCTTAATTTATAGCCGCAACATTATTTTATTGCAAATTATTTGTCTATTATTTGACATTCACAATTATCTGTTAACTCCAAACGATTTTAACAGTTGGCGATATCTGTTGACTGGATTGAGTAAGTAATCAATAGATGGCGCTGCTATGTTAAATCTACAAATGTGTCAAATAAGCTACAATTTAATAGCATAACCACCACGTGTTGTTGAGGCTAAAGTATAAGTTAAATTTATTTTGTAGTAAACGAAATACCGTGAAATTAAATTGTTTCTACTTTTTAAATTTTTGGTGTTAGCATAGCCAGCCACGTACTTAGACTGAAGTAACTAAATATATATATACTGCATTTACATGCAGTATATATATATTTAAAACGGCTGGACAGATTTTAATGAAATTTTTTGTGTATCTTCACGTAGATTCGAGAATGGTTTAGATTTACAATTGGACCCGGTAGATGGCGTTGCGATAGGGTTACAGGAATAATGACCGATTTTAATGAAATGTTTTGTGTGTCTTCACGTGGATTCGAGAATGGTTTAAATTTACAATTGGACCCGGTAGATGGCGCTGCGATAGGGATAGATAGGAAAATTTACTAATGCAGACGAAGTTGCACGGGACAGCTAGTATACTTATAAATTATACTTATATAATTACTTATAAAGTCACATATTTATATACATAGTGTGCATACATGTGATTCATCTCCCATGAGATGAACATGTAGTTACTACGATGTTAATTATGATGAATGCCGTCTGAACGGTATTCTGTGTACATTTTTTGGGCTGCATGAATTGAATTATTTTGTGAAATATTTTTTGTAATGCACCCTAATGAAAAGACTCGGCGTGAAATATACTTTAACAAGCAATCCGCCCCTGCTTCGCACGAGTAGCAGAGCATAATATTATATTGATTTTTTAAAATATGCTTTCAGTCCTTGGTCGCTACTCGAAAATCTCTCTACCCCTGCCGTCATCTGTTCTCCAGACTATGGTTTACGTTGTTTTTGAGTACGTAAGTTTTTTTTTTAATAAAAACTGTAGTTGTTGTCCATGTCGACACAACTTTAGTTATAAACTAATGTCTTGCCATGGTCAACCATGGTAAGACTTTAGTTTAGCACTACTGATGCAACTTAAATGAGAAGTCCGTAGTTTCTTCGGATGAGTTCCGAGAAAAAGGTTCTTGAATTGGGTGCATCGAGGTTCGGTCGAAAAACGGAACTAATTGCATAGTGTTACGTGATGTCATCATATATCAAAAGAAATGGGGCAGTCATGAGAGACACGTGAGTGACGCTGTTGTTATTGCGAGTTTTCCTAAGAACAGACAATGGTAAGAGTTTACCATCACTACATATATATTACAATAATATTTATTAGAACCATTAAAATATTGTGAAATAACTATGAACATAAGGCGTGAAAGTAGCACTTATGGCTTTAAAACAGTTCTGATTTGTTTCGGAACATTTGATAACCGTACGCGATGCCTAAATTGGATAATATTAATTCACTTAGTGAAGTTAGGGAAGAAGTTTCTCTTATAAACTGCTTTATGGAAATTGATCACTTAACTTTGTTACTTGTGCGTGTAAGTATGACTGATGGGCACGCTAATCCACGAAGGAACAATAAGACATGCGCAATATGCCCATGACTCAAGCATCACAATTGTTTTTCTTCCAGCGTTGTTTAAAACCGCGTACGGTTCCGGTTACGGGTGCCTATAAAAACCTGCATCATCAATAGTTTTGGGTATTGACGGTAAACAGAGGTATAGGTTCTACTAAGCGTGTATTTATTAATTACTATTAGTATTGTATTAATTACTCTATAGGTCAACTTACCCCTGGTGAAAAGCCAACCTCAGGCATGGGGCAGGTTGGCTTAGATTTCAATTTGCTTTCAAGCTTGCACACTACATTATAACTAAATGGCGAGCTTTTTGTAATTTTTTCTAAAGCTTAATAGTGTATCTATCAGATGTATTGGTTTTTAAAATAATATACACCAAAACAAAAATAAAACAAGCGTTTAAACAGAAATTTGGTCAACTATCCCCGGTCTCCCCTACATTGTCTACGTACATAATATTAATATCAAATTCAGTAATAGAACAAAATTCAGGTGCCATCTATCCAATAACGATCAATGTTGAAATAAAAAAAATCACATAGTCACATAGAACACTGTTCTGAGGCTTTTTGTATGGAACTGTCATATTCAGGCAATATCTTCAATTCTTCTCAAAAGAGAGACATAAAACATCTTTAGTTTTCAAGGTGGGCTATTAATAATCCTCAAAGAAAAACGTAGTCCTTTATGTAAATATTTAATTATAAAAAGTCGGTTTAAAATATGGCGGTTGAATATATTTGCTTCAGGGATTAATAATTTACCGCTCTCCCGACGAGAAAACGGAAAGTTGCATTTTTTTACGAGTATTTGAAACAGTCTTAAAATTTGTATTTATTGTGTTTAGGGATTTGGAGTAAAGTGAAGAAAATAAGAAGGTTGTAGAATAGTATCTGTAAACATTTCCAATGAACGAATGGTGTGGAATGAACTAAGTCGATTGCATTTATGTAAGTGTTCAAAGTTTATGACGAAAAGTGATAGTTATTATTCCTTACAGTAATTTTTTTTACACACAGACTATGATATGAGGTAATAAATGTTAGGAGGATGCCCCAAATTCACTGACGAAGTCTGACAATAACTTGACCTGACTTATACGTTTAGTCATCTTGTACTGTGCATAACAGGTAGGTTTATTATAATTAACACAACGCTATCGCCGCTCTTGAAAATGGGTGTGTAAAATATGGCATAATAACATATAGTATTATATCACTTGAAATAACGTTCACATGATATAATTTTCATATGCTATAAAAATAAATAACCTGATTTCATGTGATCTAATATTATATTTTATATAACCTTCATTTGCTCTGATAACATTTAGTATAACGTTCATTTCATATAATTTTCAATTCGTATAATGGCTCTTTTTATATAACGTTCATTTGGCCTAATTTTCATATTTACTAATTTTTACTTGACCTAATTTTCATATTTACTCATTTTCAGCCAAAATTCTATAATGAACAAGTAAATATCAGGAAACATCATACTGTTAAAAAATATTTTTCACCGACAATAGAGAGGATCTAACGCAGGTACATATAAGGAGAACAAAAAAACACAAAAAAAAAATTATATTAATACGTATTTATTTATCCATAAAAAATGTTATAACTGATGAAATATGTTATAATTGACTAACCTTATTTCAGTTTTAAGTTAGAGGCCAAAGCCCAAAGGAATTCAATTTCAGTATATTCCTCTTTTCTTTAAGATATTATCAATTTTTTCTTTTTGCTTTAAACAGCATTTACTATTTTGTGGTGGTGATTGCCCATTAAGAAAACATTCTATTTGACCCAATATTACTTTAATTTCTAGAAACAACTCATGGGCTTGGCAATAAAACCCAGAGTTTTTTTTCCCTATAATTTGATTGATCCTATGATGATCAGGATTCCCCTTATTTTGGGTTCTTGGTAGCCCCTTGCCGTGTAAGCTTACAATACTCCATGGTTCTGGAGGATAACAAGGGTCATTTTTGTCGTTACCTCAACCGTAATCTTTTCCAAACATTTGAACAGTGCTTTCTGATGAAACAGATTCTTGCAACGTCATGAAATAGGGGGGGTTTTCCTTTTTATCTAAAAATGCCAATGCTAGCAAACATTTTACTTCAATTGAAAAATTGTAATTAGTTCCATACATAACCGCTTTCCCAGCTCTTTGAATTCTTCAGAATATAGATTGTGCAAAATGAAAAATAAAACAGCCATTACGTTAACGCTATCAAATTTTGTTTAACACATTTCATTGTAACATTTCAAAGTCCATTATCACATTGTTCACTATCATTTTGATCTAATTTTCATTACAATGGGTAAAAATTAAATCGAATAATTTATTAATGTTGTTTTTTTTTATATTTATGTGTACATAATGCATACAAAAGAGAACATGTGTGTCTGTTTTCCTCAAAGATATTTTCATGTATAACATACAGTTGTAAAAAGTTCAGTTGTCGCAACGTAGAATGTCCCATCTATTATTAACAGATTAGATCTCCCAAAAAAAAATTCCATTATTCTTTGACAAGAAAAAATGATTATCCTTTCGTTTTCATCAAAGATCCCATCACATATTACAAAATGGTTATTTTGTTTTTGCAAATCCTCATGATGAATTTGGAAGTAATACACGCGATAAAAACAGGTTTTCCTTGTTTCTTTTCACGATAAACTACCTGTCTTAACGCAGAAGTGGAAGGTGATTCGAGCAAAACCATTCATTCCATCACTACTAGATATTGCGGTTTGTAAAATCTGGCTTGTCTTCTTACCGGTATTCTGACAGGAATCTGTTTTAACACCCCTTGAAAATGTGGTATCGCGACCATTCTAGTTACAAATGTATTTAGAACCTTTGTCATAGTAGTTTAGTAGTATTTATTGCTTTACTTAATATCATCGGCAATTACAGTAAAACGGTAGGTATACAACTCCACCCACCACACCGTGATCGCGTTAATTCCATTTAAGACATTATGGAACGCGAAAGTTTAAAAGTGAGTATGACGGTAGTATCTTGACAATAGTAGTAGTGATCATATATTAAGTACATACCTGTATCTATGGTTCGCTTGTGACGTCGCGGCCACCTTCTGATGGCAGTACTCCAGTGAGCCGTCACAATAGACTCGTTGCGCAACAACATGCGTCGCTTACACACTGCAACGTTATCACTATTTATTGAGAGAAGTGTAACTATAAATAAGTAAACATCCGAACATTTTACGTTAAGTTAGTTTTAAAAAAATCGACTAATTCGTCGCTTCAGCCCTCTCGATCCCAAAACTAATTGGACACACACATTGAAATACACACGTGATTACAAATGTCATAAAACTTCTTGAAAATTACTAAAGTTTTTAAATTAGCGTTAAGATGTGGAACCGCAATCTTGTCCCATACGTATCTGTAGGTATGTGGTTGCTACACAACAAGCACCTGTATAGGACATATTTTCTACACACAAACATAAGTCAGATAGTAGCTCTTTAACTGGATATATATAAAACAAACTCCATTAGTAATTTAATTCCAAGTTGTTAGCACTGCTAAGTGCATAAACCTAAAACAAACAACAGTTACATTGTTTATATAAAGTGTCAAGTTAGTTCATGAACTAGACTCGGATCAAGTTGTTTTCAACTCGCTGAAGTTCCCCTGCTATAATAAAGGTACAAATAAAGCTATGCTATAATAAAGGTACAAACTTTTTGACATTTCCGGGAGATAGCATTATTTGTGTGTAAATATATTATTATATTGGTTGGCAAATAAAGATTGATTTGATTTGATTATATAACATCACGCTACGGTCCTAAGCAGTCGAGCAGTAACTAAAGAGAGAAACTGCAGGGAACAGCTAGTGTTACAATAATACATAGCTGATTAAAACTCAGTGACAAATTTAAAAAAACACCTAATAAAAAGTTAAACCGCCTTCAAAAAGCACTAAGAAAGGGCACTTAATTGGAAAGACTACATACATTGTAACACTTTTAAAATAATTGGTAACATTATAAAGGCACCAGGTACCTACACGTCTCGTCATCTATTTGTAGTAGCATGACCCCTTACGTTCTACAAAGATTATGGACTGAATTATACACACTTTTCAATAGCGAGGATACTTAGTTTTGTTGTAATTATTTGATGACGTTTCAATTGTAAATAAATTGAATACAGAACAAGTGATTGTGTTCATCACACAATTATTTGTCTTGGGTGGGAATCAAATCTCTTTGGCTCAGAGGCACTAAACATTAGACAAAAAGGCCCGTCAAATCCGTAATCTGGAACTGCAACAAAATCAAGATGTTTATAATGTGTAGAACTAGGAGATATACACGCCCTTACCTTTTCTCAGTGGTACGTTGATAAACTCAAGTGAGAGAGACTCCGGCGCATCTGGTATGAATGGCTTGCTGTGGGGAAAACAGCGGCACACGCGTGTCAGAGGCGGTGGTTCAGTCACTGCGTAATACAGATACAACGTCATCATTTGTGTTTTAGTTCGCATTCATCCAAGCAACCGATTCGGTGGTAGGCGATGACCTGACTGTAAGTCGGTTGAACCGTTAATCGGTTGAACCGTATTCGACTTCGAGTAGGAAACCCTGCTTATAGTTGTGATTTAATAATAAATCACAACTATAAGCAAGGTTTACTACTTTTGAAGCATAATTTCTAGAAATATTACAGGGATAATTTACAAAATAATGAAGTGTAATGTTATTACTTTCTACTCTACTTACTCATAGGAGGTACGTCTGTACCTACTATTTACCTTTTTTGTTAAGAGATATAGTCTTATATCTCTTAACAAAAAAGGTAAATAATTAAAAATAACAATTAGGTTATACAAGAAACGGCTGTCAATGTTTTGTTACGTTAAGTGGGGTGGAAAATAATACAGGAACATCTATAAGTGTACATTTTTCGAATTTTCAAAACTGGTCACCTTTAAAGGCTTATGCCCTGAGTCTCTAAGACTAAAAAACTGTCCTGCGAATTTATGTAGTTCTCATGAACGTATCTTATTTCCACAAACGTCATTAGGATTCTGAATTATTTAGATTACCATATTTCAATGGGATCTTAATCTAAAGGCTCTTACGTTGTCATTTGACATAAACCCAGAGTACGAGATATAATAATTGGTGCAAATGTTTCCTGTTTGTGAACATTATAAGCCTGTTTCTAGCAAGTTACAGAGTACTGCGTCCTCTAAGCGAAAATCGTTTAACGCTGCGGGACATTGCTAACCTCCCGGTTTCCTTTTACAAAAGGCACATACGTGATTTACGCAATTAAAAGATAATTAAATAAATATAAGTTTTAACAAAAATAAGTGTGGAGACAATTCCCATATGCATTACGCAGCTGATAAACCAAGTTATGAGTTTCCTCCTCAGTTTTTTTTTTATGATTAGAGACTAATTGAAGCGGTCTATTAATAAAAGTTTTAGCATCGACTTTAACTTTACCAAATATAAGAAACTTAAAAATAACAGATCTTAATACTGCTATTGATACGGAAAGACTAATTAAACTTTGACGTCTCCGTTTGAAGCTATGCGCAGACTTATTTTATTAGTTAGTTGTTGACAAATATAAGTTTGGATTTCCCTTGTTCTTTTTTCTTTAATTAAAATGAGAACCTCCGTTCCACATCACATTATAAAGGTTTTCGTTATTGCCAGTTTTTGGTATTGTCTCATTTTGTTAAATTTAGTAATCACGTTGCTTCCCTCCGAGTATCTCATAGAGCCGGTTAATTATTTCCTTGTTCAACTCCGTCGTAGCTAAAAAAATTACCTATCTCTTGTTAAACAGTTGAGAGAGGAACATCTTAATTAATTTTCGATAAGTGTAAGTTTGTTGGTCTTCTAATTCATTAACGGTTTGTTTATGCGGTTAAGTATTTTTTATTTTTTAACTAATATTTTGTTTGTCTAGGCGCAGTATCATCCAGTTTTAAGTAGCAGGATAACTAACAAAAACCTATCATATCAGGGGAAAAACTTCAACTCCAAGGTGGAGAGGTTGAAAACTAAACTATTTCATTATTATCCAATAATTAAGATTGACATTTTATACCTTCAACATACTGAGTTATTAATCATAGTAAGTACATGGATTTACAACAAGAAACATCGTGGTTTCAATTTGGATATTAATTTTAAAGTTCACACGACTTAATTATCGGACATTTTCAGATGAGTGAGTTAATTTGAGAACGCAAATTAAATAAAAAATATAGAGATTTCACTAAAACTTGAATAATTATGCAAATGATGATGATGATTTGGTTTAGTCTTAAATAAATAAATATAGATAATCAAAATGTTTTAATATAATGCTTACCCTTCTTTGTTAAAATGTAATTTATCGACTATTACACTTAATACAGTCAATTGGGTTTTTGAAAATAACTATTGATTTTTTCATGTACTTTAAAACTTTATCACTACATATCACTACATATTATAAAACTAAATCCCCAACCGTGTCTGTCTGTCTGTTCGCGATAAACTGAAAAACTACAAAACGGATTTTCATGCGGTTTTCACTAATAGACAGAGTGATTCATGAGGAAGGTTTAGGTAGGTATTTGTACCCGTGCGAAGCCGCTGCGGGTTATAAATAATTTCGACAGTTAAAAATAAATTGAAAAGTTTCTCAATTAATTCTAAACAATTTAAAAGTGATTAAATTTTAAAAAGAATCACGTGATTTCAAACGCAGTCTTATTTGTGACGTCATAATGTTAAAGTCAATCCACATCCAGTCCAGTCGACGACGGTTGCTTCATATGTATTGATAAATAATATCAGAAATTTTGTGCAAATAAAATTATTGTTAATATTATAAATAATATCGAGTGAATAATGTGTGATAAAGAATTTATAAAAGCAAAGTCTGATAATATACCTAGTGTGGATAAATTTATGATAATAGATTTTCTCAAAAATGATATTCGGTTTAATTCAGCTGAAGTAAGAGGTGCTAAATCATCAATGTAAGTTTATTAAAAGACCATATTTTAAGTACAAATTGTTGCTGTTGTTGAAATTGTTGAATGGTTTTAGAAACTAAACGAGGTAACTTAGGATGATTAGTAGTACCAAAACAAATACTGAATTAATTGTACTGGCTAAAATAAAAAAATGGCATTCACTCTTATATTTCACTAGTTCCGAGTTAAGTTGTTAGTAACAAACGGACAGTTCAACCATATTCACGCGTTCATTAATGATGCCAGGCGTCAGCTGATACCTACTGTCGAGTTGTATTTACCTAAAATGATACTATGCTCTAATTTTTCTTTTAATTAATTATATAATAAATACTTTATTTAAACATTACTTTGCGTTAAATAACTTTATTTAGAGAGTATCAATAACGAAAAAAATGCATCGCAAACAGGCTGTAAGCAGACATTTCAGGTGTAGGTCCTAATGGCCGAGTGGAAAGAACGACTAGAGCGACCGAGCGCAGGACACGCCGCAATTGTGGCGGTAAGACCCATCATGGAGGATTGGCTGGAGAGGCGACGTGGCAGCCTCTCCTACCGGTCGACGCAGGTATTCACCGGACACGGCTGCTACGGTAAGTACCTGTGTCGCATAGGCCGGGAGCCATCGCCTGCGTGCCACCACTGCGGAGGCTATCGCGAGGACACTGCATTCTTCTGAAATTCTGAAAGGTCAATTCCCTCTCCACCTAAAAAAGACCGTTCTAGATACCTGTATTCTGCCTACAATCACATATGGATGCCAGACATGGACGTACAATACAAAAATAGAAACCAAACTAGTAAAATGTCAAAAGGCAATGGAAAGGAGCATATTAAAAATACGAAGATCACATAAAATAAGAAGCGAATACATAAGACGGAAAACGAAAGTTATAGACGCTTTACAATATGCTCTAAAACTGAAATGGCGGTGGACAGGACAAATAGCAAGATATACAGACAAAAGATGGACTTCAGAGACAACGGTATGAGATGGACCGACAGGAAAAAGGGCGGCCTACAAAAAAGTGGATAGAATACATAAAAGCTGTAGCACGAATAAACTGGAGAATAAAAACAAAGGACAGAGAAGTCTGGAACAAGCTGGAGGAGGCCTATACCCGAGAAGGGGTTCCGATCAATAAAAAAGAGGACATTAGCGATAGTGATTATTAAAATGAAATTCGTCTGATCAGAATAAATAAAATGATATATATTATACAATTAGTGATATTTTAAAGATAAGATGGTTTTCTTTTTATTTTTTTATTAAATATAAATCTGAAGGAAATGGGCTTTATTATTATTATTCTCTTTATTAACATCTATAAAACGTATAAATTACATTTTTAAATACATTATTATAAAAAAATAATTTAAAAATATAAAAAATAGTGTCTCACCGGTATTGAGTACAGGGACCAAGCTACCGGTGGTTAGGGTTCCAGAGACAGAAACCTCCTCACAATACGTGCCGTGTCAAGAAGGACTGCCTTCTGCATTAGGCCCTTAATCCAGCTGCCTAACGTTAGCCTTTGAAGGTGTTGGTCGAGGCTCTTTGCAATCAACCCATGGACTGATATGACTATCGGCACAATGATTGCCGAATCCACATCCCACATGTCGACCACCTCATGGGCCAAATCCAAATACTTCATTTGTTTTTCTTTTTCAGCCCCTAAGAGATTGTCGTCGTGGGGAATGGTGATATCTACAAAGATTGCTTGGCGCTCTAATCGGTCTATTACCACTATATCAGGTTTATTAGCAACAATAGTCCTGTCAGTGATAATAGACCGATCCCAGTACAATGTTACACGACCATTTTCAAGAACTGGGTCGGGCACATATCTGTAGTACGGTAATTCCATAGTCACAAGGTTATATTTATGAACTATCCTGGCCACTTGGTTATGTCTGTGCAAGTACTCGCCGTTGGCAAGACGAGAACAACCGGAAATTATATGCCTGAGGCTTTCTCCGGGACGATGACATGCCCGACAAATGTCAATCGTGCCGTCTTTCAGGATATGTTTCCGATAGTTGTTCGTCATAATAACTTCATCAGTAATTGCACAGATAAAACCTTCAGTTTCTCCAAAGAGGTCACCGAAACGTAGCCAGGACAGAGATGATAATAGATCTACTTCGGGCCCATTTAAGGCCCGATAAAAACGTCCATGCAGCTCTTTGCTCTTCCATACTTCCCTGCGATCTGTAATATTGAGTACTGAAGGTTTGCGCCAGTTCTCTCTACCTAAAGCAAGCGGGGTGAGTCCGTTGTCAACTGCCACAACATCCCGATGCACCTCCACGTTAACAGAGAGGAAGTAATCTCTGAAATGGCATACCTCGCGGTTATGTAGTGTCTTGGCATTTAAAAAACCACGACCCCCACATTTCCGCGGGATATACAATCTCATTACTGATGAACGTGGATGGTGCACCTTACTACCGCCTGACAAAAGACTTTTTAATACTTTTTTCAGGCGGCCAAAGAAGCGTTCCTGTAACGATTGCTTCATACTCAATTCCTTTAAACCTAACGCCTGTGACATTCCTAGATACTTGTAAGTTTTGAAAGACGTCTAAGGTGCAACGCGGGAGTTTTTGAAATATCAAAAGACGCTTGGATTACTATACAGTTTACTCTATGCATAATATGGGAGCTGCAAGAAATTAGGTACAAGTAATTTGAAAAATTAATTTTATTAACTTAAGTGCTTTATTTCTGCATAGGAAACATTAAGAAGGAAGTCAGTTGACGTGAGATTTGCGTAGCACTATCTATATGTAATTTGTTTTAATTAATTATTGTCTTTGCCAGATTGAGTAATGACTGCAAGATTGTGTGTCGGCCATAAAGTGAGAAATGGGTCTAAAACACAACTTCACAGTAAATTAATAGTCAGAAGGTACCAAACCACAGCTGGCAATAAGTATAAGAAAGTAAGTTTGAACTTATTGTTTTTGTGTGATTATTAAATGTTGCTTAAGTTTCTTTTTAAACTTAGAAACTGAGTTCAAGGTACGAAGAGGTGGTGGTAAATCGTTCCAGCACCGAGTACTTGTTAGTTTAAAACTCCCACGGAAGGCGGCAGTTCGATGTCTTGGTGTGATCAACAGATATGAGGAAGCCCTGGTTTCATGTCTGTTATGGTCACTGGACCATGCGAGCTTATACAAGTATTCAGGCTGCTTAGTCAGAATGACACCGAAGAGAAGTGTAGCAAAATGGAGATCCATGCGTGAAGACATCTTCATTATGTTACTATTATTAAGGAAGGGAGTAATATGGGTATGCGGTGGCACTTGAAAACAGAACCGGGCACATGCATTGTGTACACGTTGTATAAGCCTTTCGGTTCTACTGAGCAGGCACATCCCATACACAGTGTCAGCATAGTTTAATTTGGACAGAACAAGTGATTCACAAAGCATGATACGCGTGTCCACATTGATGTAAGGCCTGATTCTGTAGAGCAATTTCAGACGATAGAAGCAGTTGCGAACAGCTTCTAATATATGTGTTTCAAACTGTAGTAAACCATCAAAAATGACCCCTGGGTTACGACATTCCGTTACCCGCTCTATGCGACAACCACCAGGTTACTGCCCCCGATTTTATGTATGATACTTTTAGACCCCATTATTATGAATTTGGATTTACTGGGATTTAGGACCAGAGAGTTTCTTTCTGCCCAGTCTGAGATGTTGTTTAAATCTTTGTTCAATTTTATTACAGATTCACGGCAGTCGTTTGGATGACAGGAGATGTATAACTGGAGGTCATCAACGTAAAAGTGATATTGGCAGTTTACTAATGAGTTGATTGTATCTGCAGTGTAAATAATGAACAAGAGAGGGCCAAGTATGGATCCTTGAGGAACGCCTCTGTTTACTGGACTGAAGGATGAGGCAACATTGGTGCCATCAGAGGTATTTGGCACCTGTACAAATTGAAAACGTTTGCTCAAATAGCTGTCAAAGCAACGAACAGCTTTAGGATCACAGCCATAATATGCAAGTTTGGAGAGCAAAAGTGAAATGTTAATGGAGTCAAAAACGCGGGAAAAATCAAGTAGTGAGCAAGGTCCCCATTCCTTGATCCCGAGCTTCTAAGATGTTATCTACTACATCAGTTAGGGCTGTGGCAGTGCTGTGTCCCGTCCGGAAACCTGACTGTCTCTGAGGTAAGATTTTATTTTTTTCAATATATTTCCTTATGGTTGCAGACCACTTTTTCCAGAATCTTCGATAAACATGGTAGCAGACTGATAGGTCTTAGATCTTTCACTGAACTAGGATTTGTTTTTTTAGGAATAGGCGTAACTGTTGCAACCTTCCAAAGATCTGGGAATGTGGAAGAGGCCAGTGACTTATTTATGATAGCAGTAATGGCAGTGAGAGTGTTAGGAAGTGTCATGATCAGCATGTCGAGAGATATGTTATCTACTCCCAAAGCATTAGACTGTAGAGCTTGCATAATCTTAAGGAGCTCAGCCTCGTTGGTCAGTTCAAGATGAAAGTATTGGACAGGTTAATGTTACTATTACCAGGTACCTCTAGGAATTGTTTATTTATAACTTCAGGATCATTGCAGAAGAATGGTAGCTCATGTTCTTTAGTATTTTTATAGGCTATTACTGATTTGATATTTTTTAAAAGTTTTTTAGGATTCCCAAAGTGCATGTTTATATTTGAATTAAAACAGTACTTACAGATGAAGCATCATTTTTCTCCCTTCCTTCAGCAGAATAAGGTTGCAACAACAAAGAGTCTGCATTTGTCACAATTTGTGAAGGAGGAGAAGTAGTAAGGCTAACCTGCAAGTCCGAGCGTAGGCTTTCAAGTACGGAGTTATCCAGCAAATTACATCGCTGAATGGCCCGCACTTGATCCGATAATCTTTGCACCGAAACGTTAACCGCTGGCTCAAGTTCCTGAAACAGAGGCATCATACGATCACGATACCCAGTGAGGTTAGTTCCTCCCTCTGTAGCCACAAAATATGCTCGCATGACGTTTTCATTAATTGTACTCGTCCATTTCATGCGACGCACATTACCACCGGTAGCGGGGGCCCTATTCGAAGCCGATGGGCCTCGGGGTCCCAAGCAGGACGGTGGCCGGCCTCTCCCCGGTCGACGTACGTAGGTGTTGGCGACGTCAGCGGGGAGAAAAACTCGTCGCTCGAAGTCGTGCTCGAGGCTTCTGCAATGGCCGGACCTCTTACTGTGGTTTCTGGGGGCTGCGAGGCGGAGCTGAGCGATGAGTCCGGGGATGGTAAAAGTGCTTTAGTTCTGACTCTTGTTAGCATTGTCTTCGTCTTCGGTTATTATATTAATTTATAAATTATTTTGACATGACCATGACATTAAATATCATGTCTTAGTATATATACCTTTTTATGGTCAATTATATGATTTCTGCGGTGTTTTCATTTTAAATTTGTATCGAGGAATAATTTGTGTGTGTAAATTTATAAAATGTGTTGTTTTATTGTTAAATTATGATTAAAAATATAAATATTACATATACTGTTGGTGAAACAAGACTGCTTCTTAGTGTTGCCAGTTATTATATTATATTATTATTATTCTCTTTATTCATCTTCTACCATATAAATTACATTTTTAAATATGTACATAAAAATTTATATTTAAAAGAATAAAAAATAGTACACCACCGACATCGGGTACAGGGACCAAGATACCGGTGGTTAGGGCTCCAAAGACAGGAACCTCCTCACTATACGGGCCGTGTCGAGAAGAACTGCCTTCTGCATCAGTCCCTTGATCCAACCGTCTAACGCGAGCCTCTTAAGATGTTGATCGAGGCTCTTGGCTATTAATTCATGAGCCGATATGACAATCGGAACAATGATCGTCGATTCGAAATTCCACATATCGACAATCTTGTGAGACAAATTCAAATATTTGATTTGTTTATCTTTTGCGACTTTCACGAGATTCTCGTCATGAGGAACAGCGATATCGATGATCATTGCACGGCGCTCTAATCGGTCTATCACCACTATATCAGGTTTATTTGCAACAATAGTTCTGTCAGTGATGATAAATCGATCCCAATACAATGTGGCTCGACCATTTTCGAGAACTGGGTCGGGCACATACCTGTAATATGGCACCTCTGAATTCACGAGGTTGTATTTAAGGGCTAGATGTTGATGTACAATCCTGGGATCCAGAGAAGTCCTAGTACTTTAGTAATTGTATCCTTTGTAATAGTTACCCTTTCCTCTATTGTACCTTTCTTATCCATGATTACTTCCAATAAATCTCTACTATTGCTGTTCCATTTTTGCAGTTTAAATCCATCTTTAGACAAAACTTCCCTCAATTTAGTATATATTATATCATATCCAGCTTCTATATTATCAGCTCCCACCATTAAATCATTCATATAGAACTGGTTTAAAATAATTCTCGCCATTTCTGGGTCATTCCCGCATTCATCATATGCCGTTTGCTGAAGACCGTACGCTACGGCTAAATAAGGCACTGATGTAGTCCCAAATATTACCGTCAGCAATTTATATTCCTCGATTTCCCCTGCTGGATTATCTCTCCAGATAATACGTTGCAATCTTGTATCTTGCCTGTCAACCAAAACATGATACATTTTAATTATGTCAGTCAGTCTCATGTCTTGCATGAGGCATCGAAAATGACTCTCACCTTGGTTGTCGTTTTGTCTTCCCGAATGACCGCATGGTGAGGTAAATAGATGGCTGATTTATCAATTTCCTTATTGTTTACCTTGACCGTATACCCAAGTCCAGATATTCCTTTATTATTATGGTTTTAGATTCGCCATAATTGTGAATGAGCTTGGCATCACGCAATGGTAATCTTACTATGTACCGGCCCTCTACATTGCGTTTTGTCGTGGCTACAAATAGTTCTGTAAGCTCTTCTGTAAGCATTTTTTTTGTTCTCAGAGGCTCGTTCTCCACCTCCCAGAACCTTTTCAATAGGTCAGCTTCTTGGACACTGGAATGCATTGTAGTCACATATGAGTAAGTTTTAGCCTCATCTACTTTACAGACCCCAGACAATATTCAACCTAATGCTGTATCTTGCGCCAGGAGATTTCCACTAAGATTCTTCTTTATGCCCTCTTGTATGATTTGACCATAAATCTCAGCACCTCATAAAATGTCAATTTTATTAGGCCTGTAGTGTTCAGGATCGGCCAAATCAGCATCGGTCGAATCTACCCATTTTACTCTGGTTACTTTCGTAACCGGGAGGAGTGCGGTAACCGATTTCAGAACGTAGGCATTAACCCTTATTACGGAAGTTGGGATCTCTCCTTGACTTCACATTGATTGTCACAGTGGATCTTACGACTTTTTTTTTTTTATACACACGGCATATAGTATTTACGATGAACTCTGGCACCCAGGATAAGATTTAACTTGTGTTTATGGTACCAGCGTCCTCGCGCACACTATAAACATATTGACGAACACAGTGTTAATTAAGAAACATAAAACATAAAATAATAGACAAACAAAAACAAACTTGCTAACATTTCATTATACTACTTTAGCCTCGTGTGTGTGTGTGTGTGTGTGTGTGCGTGTGCGTGTGCGAGTGCGTGTGCGTGTGCATGTGCGTGTGCGTGTGCGTGTGTGTGTGTGTGTGTGTGTTTATGCGTGTATGTGGGTGTGTATGTGTCAGTGACTGTTATGTGCTTGGTATGTATTTGTAGGAAATATATATTTATAAGTTTAAGTCTTAGGATCCACATCGTATTAAATCCTCTGTCTCTCTATAATCCAATGTCAACAACCACTTGGACACAGTGGCTTTACAATTATTACGACACATAGGCGCAATGGCACAGATTTTATTAATTTTGTTGTACAGATGATTAGAAAAGTAAGTGTAATTACGCTGTGCGAGATTTGTTCTGCATTTTTGTTGCGCAGGACATACCTGAAAGTATCTGCGTTTGTAGGCAGAATTAGAGTCATGCGGTACTGTCGGATGCTTACGGAGGATGGTACTGAGAACAAAGAGCTGTCTCACCGTCAGAACTTGACACTCACTGTAGAGAGCCCCGGTAGGGTACCGGAAAGGTTTTGAGGTCATGACTTTGAGGACAGCTCTCTGTGCTCGCTCCAAAGAAAAAAGGGAAGTCTTAGGTACACCACCCCACACGACAATGCAGTAACTGATGATGGATTGGCACAATGCAAAATAAACAGTTTTAACAGTTTCAGGATCCGCAGAGTACCTTAGTTTTTTAAAAATAAACATACACTTGCGAACCCGACTAGTGAGTTTATTGATATGGGGCTTCCAGCTTAAAGAACTATCTATTTAAACACCAAGATATTTAACACTCTCCGACCTAGTTATTTGTGGACAGTCACATTGTGAAGAGGATATATCGAGAGAGCAAGTATGGGCTTTAAGCGTCATAGCATCAGCGGGAGCAAGATTATTGGAGCGCAATGAGAAAGGTAAGTAGACCGTTTTATCAATATTTAGGGTTAGAAGATTATCTGATAGCCATTTCATCACTGATCTGAGATGCTCTGCGTGTTTCATAGTTTCAGGCCAGTTTCCACCGTGAACAACTAGTGCTGTATCATCTGCGTAAGTAATTATTGAGCAATAGGGTATGGACATGTTACATAGATTATTAATATAAATTAAGAAAAGAGTTGGGCCCAAGATTGAACCCTGAGGAACGCCATAATTTAACGTTACAGTGTCACTAATAAAGCCATTAATTTTTACACACTGAGTTCTGTCACTTAGATAGTCCTGAAAGATTTTAAGAGTGTCTCCACGGATGCCAGTGACTTCCAACTTGCGTAAAAGAAGTGGAACAGACACAGTGTCAAATGCCTTCGAAAGATCTAGAAAGATGGCAAGACATTTCAGTTTGCTATCTATATTTACTACAGCATCATTTACCAAGGCGGCAACTGCATCCTCAGTCGATCTGCCACCCCTAAAACCGTACTGATTGTTACTTAGGATTTTGTAAGTCTCAAGAAAGTTGACTAATCTGTTGTTAAGATTTTTTTCCAGTACCTTCGAAATTGCAGCCAGAACTGAAATAGGCCTATAGTTATTGACGCTGTGTCTGTCCCCACTCTTGAATATGGGATGGACAATTGCCTTCTTAAAGGCTTTAGAGGAACGGCCCGTTGCAAGTGAGCGATTGCAAATGTTAACAATAACCGGCACAAGGGCAGGTAGACAAGGCTTCAACAGCCTCGATGATATACCGTCCCAGCCAACGGCAGCATCCGCTCTCAATCCAAGAATCAGATTAGTGACTTCCACTTCATAAGTGGGAAGGAGAACCAATGAGTTACATGTCACCGCATCATAACCACTTCCTAGATTGTTCGTGTTTACGAATACTTCAGCTAATGTCTTGCCCACATCTGCAAAAAACTCGTTGACAGTATTAACCGAAGACTTTTCATTATAAGAAGACTTTAATAATTCATTAGGGGAGACAGTATCAGCACCAGTCCCGGTAATACTCCTAATGATCTTCCATGTAGCTTTGGGGTTATTTTTAGCCTTATGGAACTGTTCTTTTTCATAGGCTGTTTTAATGTTCTTGAGGAGCTTATTACAAAAGTTTCCGTATCTTATATACGCGACCTTAATGGTATAGTTGTCAGGATCGTTCTTCAGAGTACGCGCCATATTATCCCTATTTCGGATACATCTCAGCAGTCCATTGGTGATCCAGGGCTTTAGAATTCTTCGTTTGGAAGGTATGTGCACCGATTTAGTGTGCTTGACTAAAATGGAACTAAAAGTAGAAACCAAAGAGTCTGTGGCAATGTTAGCGTCCTGAATACCCGTTATACTAGTAAAATCTAATGATAATATGTCAGCCACTACAGCCGAGTAATTAACAATGTTACGTTTACATTTAGATGCAGGTAAAGACTTTACGTGTTGAATGTTCATAATTGTAGGCTTATGGTCGGTGATATAAGTGTCAACGATCAGAGTCGTAGTTTTAAAATCAGACTTAATCATTACATGGTCAATGCAAGAATTACCACGAGTAGGCAGAAGATGTGCAGGAAGAAGTCCATGTGTAGCAGTTAGGTTTAAGTACTGATTTGCAGATTGGCATATGACATTTGGAGTAATATCAATATTAATGTCCCCCAAAATGACTATATTTTTTTGGGTTGACATGCGAGTGAGAATGCAGTCTAATCCATCAATTAAATTATCAACACTTCGGAGAGAGGGGGAGCGATATAGCGCAATAAGTGAAATATTATGAAACATTCAATCACACAATAAACAGCTAGCATCAGACATCGAAGGTTCTGTGTTCTGTGTATATAATAATTCCATCATTTTGGTTTTTGAGCTTAGTCGTATGATAAGACACGTACCCTTCCAATAACGGAACTGACGAAACTCTTAACCAACACTCGGTTAAAATTAACACATCAAAAGAAATATCAATACTCTCAAGTAACGCCTGAAAACAATCAAAATTACGGTTCACACTACGTATATTTAGATGTACTATGTTGAGCGACTTTGCATTGTTTTTAATGAAACTCTTGCATGCCTCCGGTTTAAAAATATATGAATCTCTTTTACCAAAGGAGTCAAAGTCATCTAAACTATCAATGTCGAACATTGAAAAATGACAGTAAATGTACATTGTTTGCAACCATGATATGTAAACTAAAATAATGAGCTTTAATTATGACAAGGAACCCATACTTATAACTGTAAAACAATAAATGTAATGTAAGGTGTAAATCATAAATGAAAATAGTTTTTTTGGTAAGTATGAAGTGTAAAATGAAGGTGGGCTTAATGATTTTATGTAAGAAAAACATTATAGTGTGTTTTAGCACAATAGAAATCAAGTACCGAGTATTGTCAGCAGTATGATTTTCACTTGTTTTGAATTTTTTAGATTTGAGAAACTGTATGAGTATGGTGTAGAGGCTTATACACATAGATTTGTTATCACAAAGTGGTAATACTAAACTGATTAAAAAATAGTAGTAAGAAATAATTCTGTTACAGATCCTATGAAAAGCAAATATGTAGTAAACCATTAATTTATTATAAGAGTATAAATGTGAGATTCTAAGTTTACATGACATACAGTAGTAAATAGTCTTACTCTTGTTGTTTAGGTACAAGTAGTTTGTTAAGGCAGGAAGTAAGATCGAAGAAAAATTTTTCCATTTTATGTAAAACAAAAGGAGTATTTGTTTTTTTTTTGCAAAAACCCGAGCCTCGAAAAACAGCTGTCGCAAGGAGCGGGGCATGTGTTCAGCAACATATATCGGTTTTACTTCACCGGGGATACCAATGTGTCCTGTATTTAATTTTTCAGTAGTGGGCAAACCCTTGTTGAAAGTCCGGCAGGCGCTCAGTACTTGATTTTTTGAAGGGACAGTCAGGAACTCAACAATTATAGGCCTATTGGAGCCTTTCAGACCAGGCAGACGGTACACATCACGTAGCTGGTCACGCACGCACTATCTCACCTTTATTACCTCCTACACATATCACGGTGTGGTTGGCAGCCGCTTTCTTTAGTCCTAAATATTGAACGGCTGACTCGGTCACAAATGAACCCTGCGACCCTTGATCTAATAATGCCCTCAAATTGCGACAAACACCGTCTTTCGACTCAGCCTTCACTAAGGCCGTACTTAACAATACGGTTTTCCGACCGCTCCCTGTTGAAAGACAGGAAATTACTGCTTTATTAGATCCCTCTGCTTGCGCGGTTCCGATATCCTCTTTCACCTCCTCTATATTAGTTGATGAAGTTTCCTTATTGACATTATTTTCATAACCTTCCCAATTAGACCTAGAAACACCTGTAGGGTGTAGCAATGAGTGGTGGCGGCGTTTACACACCTGACCTTTGACCTTTGAGTGTTCTTGCAAACTTTGGCAGAGTGGTTTTTCTTTAAGCAAATGAAACATAAATGCCTATCCTGTACGAAATGCCGTCGATTCTCGCTAGACTGCCCACCAAATTTTGAACAATATGCAATCCCATAGTCGGCTGAACAATATTCACAACTTAGAATTTGCTTATCTTTATTTAATACATGAAATGACTGTGTACTCTTGGGATGTTTACCCCTAGCCTGGGTATCCGGTTTAGAATCCAAATATTCGAGTCTTGGGAAGCGACTACTCAAAAACTCCGTAAATTGGTTGAATGTAGCTAATTCGTCACTGGGTTCTGACGACACCTTCAATTCCCAAGCTCTCCGAGTCTCCCTATCTAATTTCCCACTTATTATATATATAATAAGGATGTCCCAAGACGAGATAGCTACCCCAAGAGTCTTAATTGATTGTAAACATTCTGATGTAGTATTTAAAAGATTTTTAATATCACCAGCCGATTCACACGTTAAAGGATTTCTGGCCAAAAAACGTTTTAATACACCATTTACTAAACATTTCTTATTGTTATACGTGCAGACTAATTTTTACCAGGCTCTTTTATAATTATCAGCTGTGACGCTAATATTCCGCAGCAGTAGTTCTACTTCTCCAGTTAAATGACCCTTTAAGTAGTAAAATTTTTGTGAGTCCTCTAACAACTTATTGCCATGAATTAATCCCAAAAACAGGTCTCTGGATGTTGGCCATTCAGAGTATTTTCCCGAAAAAGAAGGTATTTTTATTTCAGGTAACTTAACTCTCGTTACTACTTTTTCACTTTGACATGTCTCAGGTACAATAGAAGATGCAACCGAAGCTTCCCTTTTAAGCAACATTTCCTTTAAATCACACTTATAACTTACATACAACTCTTCGACCTCATCATATAAACCTTTCTTATAGTAATCTGAACTCTGTAGTTCAGTTCTTTGAATTTGAGTTACAATTTGTGTGTGAGTTTCTGTAAACAAATACCACTGCTTCTCCAAATTATGTAATCTTGTTTCGATATAAGATTTAGTCAAACGTTCTTTAGGAGACTTTTTGAAATTAGTTAGACCTTTCAACATTTTCGATTTAATATCCTCCTGAAGAGCGTTGAACGATTCCATTTTGGCAGCTAATAAAATTATAATTAGAAACTACAAGTAGTATTATTCAAAAAAAATATTTTAAGTGCTGACAGATGGTTGAGTATAACGTGATATTCAACTTCCAATTTTGAAATTTTACAAGTCCACAATTCTAAACAACAACAATTTAAAAAATATTGTAAGTCCTACACGAATTTTGGAGAAATTTTTACAAGTGTTTTGCACAATGTCACTATGGTATAAAATCGGGCATGGATTCCCCGTCTCAACCACTTTTACACTAAAATTTTAGAAGTCCAAACTGTTCCGAATTTTAACTAAGTCTTAAACACTGACGAAGTAAATATCTTGAAATTCGCGAAGATAAATTTATTGATCACAAACCGATTCTTCAAACAGTTAAATTAAATTCCGTTAGAGAATAAAGTTGAAAGTTTTCTGCACTCACTGACACAAACCGTATTCTGTCGTAAGCGCCACCTGGTGCCTCTTCACTAGCACTGCACGTAATGCTTCTTTCGTTGAAGAAGCTGCTCTGGACAGCGATCCACTGACCAGTCCTAACACAATGCGTGGTACTCTATCCCACCACTGAAGACTACCAAAAAGAACACTCGGCCATTCCGGCCCCGAAGGACCATGAACAAGCAATGGGGTCCCGAGGGCGAGGTTTTAAATAATGGACCACAAACTTTGTTAATCGCACTGTATTTTGCAAGGGTTGGTGTCGCTCTCAATTTTGACAAATAACAAAAAATGCCTTTTTATAAAGCTGCATGTAAGGAAACTATATCGCAAGTCAGGTTTTAAACACAACGCCATCTCTCAAATGAAATGATCACTAATTGCGACATAGTTCCGTCACTACAAATCTTAAATGCAATTTGGACAACGTGAATTTCACGAAACGTAACGTGTCTAGTTACTTTGAAGGCGTCGCTACGCATGATTTTTGTAACTAGTCTCATCTCAGTGTACGGCTACTTACTTAACGGAACGGAACGTAGTCATGTCGTAACTCGTAACGTCTCAAGTCGAAGCTACGGTTTGTGATTATAGTTACATCAGTAAACGTCTAACTCACATGAACTTCCCTTCCTAATTTATTCAGGCTTAGGACTGACTGTATAATGAATGAATAAATGAAAATAATAAATTAATAATAGTAGAGTTTAAGAATACAATACAAACAGAAATAAAGAAAGCCATTACCCAATTAAGACAGGAAATAGAAATAAAAACGAACGCCTTGTCAGAACAAAATGAACAAAGGAAAGAAGATATACAACAATTAAGTACAGAAATAAAAAAACTGAAAATGGAGAATGAAACACTGAAAACTGAAATAAAAAGTATTACAATCTAGCAAATTCATACCTCCCAAAACAGACATTAACGATAAAAAAATAGTAGTATATGGATTTACCGACTATAGCAGCGAACTTGAATACACCCTGCACACTAGAATTATAGATTTTTTTCAAGACACTATGAATTTTAACCTAACAGGTTACAGAGAGAACTTCAATAGAATCGGTAGAAACGCTAACAGAAACCGACCTCTGGTCATAGAGCTATTGAGCAAAAGGATGACCAAATTCATTATAACGAACGGCCGATCCTTACAAGGAACCAAAGTATATTTGTCGGAATTTTTTGATGAGAAAACACGCAAAGAACGACAATTACTCGGAGAAGAAATAATAAATCCTAGAAAGAAAGGACAACATGCAATAATTAGAAAAAAACAATTATTCGTATAGGGAAAAAAAGTCAACATCAAAAGCGACGAAGATAAAGAACGACACGACAAGCAAGTAACAGAGTCAGTAGAATATCATAGAATGACCAACGACAATCTCGAGTACGAAAAAAACGATTCCTTTCAAAAATATACGCGCACCACATTGTAAAATATTATATCAGAACATTCAAAGCCTTTACAACAAACAACACATCTTGGAAACCTTCCTCCAAGAAGAAACATCTTATATAGCCCTATGCATATCTGAATCATGGTTATCAGAAGAAAAACTGGATACCTTACAAATTACTGCCTATAGAATTGCAGCCTCCTTTTCCCGGAACAGTCGACCGGGCGGCGGAGTGTGTATCCTACTACGCGAACATGTAGAACATAAGGAAATAAATGAAATCACAAATATGTCTGGAGAATATATTATAGAAGCATGTGCGTGTGAACTTCCAAATGAAAATCTATTGTTAGTTACTATATATTGGAATAGAAGAGAGGAAGAGATATTTTTAAAGCAATTAAAACTCATCTTAAAATATATGAATAATAAATATTTAAAAGCAAATGTAATTATAGGGGGTGACTTTAACATCAATGTATTAGAAAATAACTCTAAAACTAACCAATTTTTAGACCTCATGTTGGAGTACAAATTTACACAACACAAAAAATCCTACTCGTTTCTCACAAACTACGTCGACATGCCTAGATTTAATATTTACGAACTTTAACGACCATAACTTATTCACAACTGTCGAAGAATACGGTTAGAACCCCCACAACAAATTAAACAAAAAATCTGGTATACAAAAAAAAAGAATATATAGCCAAAAAAATATGCAAAAATTCAAATTGAAATTGGACACTATAAATTGGCCAGATACTTTAACATCTAACATATATTATCATCTAAAATATATTAAACGAGTGCATACCAATACAAAATATTAAGATAAAACAACATTCAAAAAAATATTGGCTAACAGTAGGAATCAAAATTTCGTGCAGGAATAAAAGATTACTTAAATTACTCTCACAAAAAGCAAACAATGCAATAATAACTAAATATTATAAAAAAATATGAAAAATTATTGAAAAAGACAGTAGCGACAGAAAAAAAACTACACCATAAACACAATAACATCATCTACCAATAAAGTGAAAACAATGTGGAGTGTAATAAATGAACGGACTAACAAAAAACAAACAAAAAAAAAAAAAAAACAATATTGCTATTAGACAATAACCTGATGACCGAACCATTGCAGATAGCCGACTTCTTTAATAAATTCTTTGCTTCTATGGGAGAAACAACTACAAATAAACCCAAGAACAAACTTATCAACGCCCCCTTATGTCTCGTTACCGAAAATACTATGTTTCTCAGCCCCACTGACCCTTTTGAAATTTACAGAATGATAAAAAATCTAAAAAACAAAAATAGCCACGGTATCGACGAATTCCCACCTAGCCTATTCAAATACTGTGCTAATGAACAAACATTACCGTTCTAGTTACTAGTTAACCAGTCATTTGAAGAAGGAGTCGTTCCCGATCAGCTAAAACATACAATCATAAAACCCATCCACAAAAAAACCTCTAAAACAGATCCTAATAATTACCGCCCAATAGCACTCTTACCCACTGCGTCAAAAGTTTTCGAGAAAACCATGACCAACAGAATATATTCCTTTTGCGAGAAATATAACATATTTGATGAATGTCGAAACGGTTTTCGAAAAAATAAATCAACAACTTTGGCAGTCTATAAGTATATATAAGAAGCCCTCAATATTATAAACACCAAACAATACGCAATAGGAATTTTACTTGACATGACCAAAGCTTACGACAAAGTCCAATTCAAAATCTTGCTTAATAAATTATACAGAATAGGTATACGTGGCAAACCCCACGAATGGATTACATCATATCTAACTGGCAGGCAACAGTTAGTAGAATTAGAAATTTTTAATCAAAAATCGAAAATGATAGGATGCTTACTGTTTCTCATTTACGTCAACAATCTTCCAAAAGCTATAGAGGAACCTTGTGTCATGTTTGCGGATGATATCTCGTTACTTGTCTCATGCAAAACCGCTATAAATCTAAATGAAAATAAAAATAAAATACTAAAGAAAACAACAGAATGGATGACCCAACATAATTTACAAATAAACTTTTCCAAAACAAAAATAATACCTTTCCACCCTCATAAAAAAAAACCTCTAGATATAAATTTCGTTTTTGAAGGTCTCCAATTAGAAGTTGTAAAAGAGTTTGATCTGCTCGGCTTAACTATAGACACCTACATTAATTGGAAACCACATGTGAAAAAAGTAAGGGCAAGAATATCAAAGTTCTCATATGCCCTACGAGAAGTCAAAAAACTACAGACCTACCAACTGCTCTCGTCACTTACTATGCGTATGCATATTCTTGGCTGAGCTATGGCATCATCCTGTGGGGATATAGTACAGCAGCCCATACTATTTTTACACTACAAAATAAACTAATAAGAATCTTAGTGAATATAGAAGAAACAGACTCCTGTAGACCACATTTTCAAACTCTCAACATGTATCTATATCCTAGAAATCTGTAAATTTGTTCGAAAATACCCCGAATAGTACACAAAAAGAGAAGACATCCTAACTAAATTCACCCTAAGACAGAAATAGATTGAATCTACCAACTTCCCGGCTTAACATACACTCAACAAGCCCCTTAGTAATGTCTATAAAAATATACAACAAACTACCAGAACCAATAAGAAATGAAGCAAAGAATAATGTTTTTACCAATAAATTAAAATTACTCCTATTACACAAAAGCTATTGATGATGATGATTGTTCCGACCGATTTCGGCCATGGCGACCACTTCGGCCCCTAGTCGGAGAGATGGCGCTGGTGCGCTCGAAGATGGCTTACGTAGCCTATCTTCGCAGTGTAACACCGTGCACAGTGAGGGCATGTGAGTACGCCGTTCTCGTAATTAAATGTTATGGCAGCAGGTGGGCGAGCCTTTAACCGGCCGCGTTTGGTATCAAGGTCAGCTTTACGCGGAACCTCGAACTCGCGTACCTGGCTGTTAACCATCGTACGCCATTTTGGCCGCTGTGCTGCCAAACGTTCCCAACGAGATGGCTCTATATGGCATCTCTTTATATGTCGCTTTTGGACATCCTTGTACCGGAGGAGGGGACCGCCATGATTCCGCTTGCCCTCCTCCAGTTCAGAGTAGAAGATGCACTTCGCCACTCTTTCTTCCGCCATACGAGATACGTGACCGCACCACCGAAGCTGTCGTCGCATTAAATAGGCCTCAATGTCGGCACAGTGCTAGTGTGTAAAAGTGATGCGTATACCAATTACACCTGAGTGTGAACGAATTCTCATTGTATCGTGCCTTTTTTTTGTGTCTGTGGAAACCCCCTCGGGCCGTCACCCCACTGGGGTTTTCGGTAGGGTGGTGTGTCGGAATCGAACCAACTAAAACAAAACGGTGTGCCATAGTGCGCCTTAAGTAGGAGGGATCCGGGAACAGCTTTTATTAAGACATCCGGAACCCTCCTAGAAAGAAAGAAAGAAGAAAGAAAATATGTTTATTAAACACACTACCACATTATAAGTATTACACATAATTTTATTAGTGTGTCGTGATGCGCGCCATAATACATGTTCACGGCGATCGCGGGGAAGCGCAGAGGACTGCGCGACGATCGCCTTACAACAGTCATATACTTTTTTAATTATATACCTATGCAGTCAACACAGCGTCGACTGACTCGGACCGGATCGACACAAGACACAACACCGCTAGCGGCCGCGTCGCACACACGTTACCCGCCATGCCAGCGCTACACTTAATACGCAAACTAAAGTTATTCACTTATCGAAACTGCTTGCTAAATATATTGCTCTCAATTACGAATTTGAATTTGGAATCTGTACAAACGAAGCACTACCAGCGCAGCTAGGTATCGCAGTGAACCCACGCGTCGCCGAACAGCTACACGTTGCTACCTACAGGTTTATTGGCCATAACCACTAGGTAAGTAATATTTATGTACAATTAAATTATATTGAAATATATATCCCAGTCTGACATTAATATTATTTCTGTTTTCAGGCCACATAATTAAACAACTAGGGCAAGGCGCATCATCAACGTCGGCGTGGAGTGTGTGTTTAAAGGGCTAGCACCTGCTCGCAATAGCGCAAGCACCACCTTCGGATAAAAACCTCTCAATTAGGCAACGTCCAGGCACACGCGGACGCAGCTCCTCTCGGGGGGCCACTATAGCGGATGGAGGGGAAAACCCGTCCCATCCACCAGCGGCCACACTCAGGGCGGCATGAGGCGCTGGTAAGCGCGCCTCCGCCGCCCGGTTCGCCGGCGGCGAATTGAGCCCGAGTGGAGGTCGTCCTCCGGGACCCTTTCCACCGCTTCCTTCTGCGAGATGACTTCCTCACAGAAGGTTGCGACCGCGGTAAAATTCCTATCGCTACCGGCCATGGAGCGTATGACGGCCGGTAGCGAGAGATCCCCTCCGATGACTGCAGTGAGGGCCCGACGCTGCGTCGCCCAGGCGGAGCAAACCGCCTGCGTGTGCTGAGCCGAGTCCTCACTGCAGTCGCAGTGGTGACAGGCGGGACTCAGTTCCCTCCTAGCGACCGAGTGCAGGTACTTCCCGAAGCATCCGTGCCCGGAAAGAACCTGCGTCAGTCGGAAGGATAGGGTCCCGTGCTGCCGCCCTGCCCACTCGATGATGACCGGCTGGAGCGCCTCCACGGCAGCAAAGCCAGCATGTGGAGCCTCCAGCCGGGATGACCAACGAGCCATGGTGGCTCGGCGAGCGGCCTCACGCCATTCGCGTACCTCTTCGGGCAGGGGCTGATTGCCACTTCCCGCCCGGAACGCAGCCGTGCACCGATAAACTTCGGCGAGCACTTCCGCCTCCAAATCCCACGGGGGTGTCCCGGCCAACGCGCACGCCGCCTCCGTCGATACGGTGCGGTATCCGCGTATGGCTCTAACCGCCATAATCCTCTGAGAGCGCCAGAGGCGCGCTCTATTCTGGGCGGTCAGAGCTCCCGCCCACACCGGTGCGCCGTACAGTGCCATTGACCGGACAACCCCCGGGTACAGCCGTCTCGTAGCGACGCTGGGTCCGCCCAAATTGGGCAAGAGTCGCCCAAGGGCGGACGCAGCGCCGACCAGCTTCGGAGCAAGCTGTCGGAAGTACTCGTCGAAGAGCCACCTACCGTCGAGGATCAGGTCCAGATACCTTATGTGGGCCTGAACCGGTACGAGGACCGAGTTGACCACGATAGAGGCGCCAGAGGGTGGACCACGACGGGGCCCATGGAATAAAAGGGCCTCCGTCTTATCCAGGGCCACCCGCAAGCCCAACGCCTCGATGCGCCCGACCACCAGGGAGACTCCCCTAGTAGCTAAACGCGCCGCCTCTTGAAAGTTCACCCCCCGGGCTGTGACAAGAGTGTCGTCGGCATAACAGATTACGCCCAGCCCGGGGGGGAGGTCGCCTCTAAGGGCCCAGTCGTACCCCATGTTCCACAGGAGTGGTCCAAGGACAGACCCCTGCGGAACACCGCACGACATGGGCCGACGCCTCACAACTCCATCTCGGTCCTCGTACATGACGGTACGCTCCTCTAAATAGTCTGCCACTAGCCGCCTCAGGTACCCTGGCACTCCGTGACCCCGTGCGTTCGTCCTGCGGGAACCCCATGCATGGCGAGGACATTTCCCACCGCACACGCTGGGCAGTGAGGGGCGGCGGAGTCATTGTAACGTACCTACGTTAACTTGAAACTCCGTTTGTATGACACGTTAACGAAACGGGGTCTCAGCTTGTATTAGTTACTATGTAGTGTGCGTTGCAGTAAAAATAACCTGCACACAAAAATCACTAGTGTTTTACTTGGCTTGACACTCGTTACGCGGTTACATGTTACGTACGTAGTTACTGTATCTAGTGACGTGAAATAACGCCCACACCTGTGACCTTTACTCGGCGCACTGCTTGAAACCACTGGTTTTGACGTTAAGCATTTTGTGGTACATTTAAAAACATTTTTTGGGGAGTTATTCTTGTATTATTCGTACACAATGGTACGTAATAAGCACGGTAAATCTTAAAGTTTAACACCTCTGATAAATTTTGAAATATATTGACGATAATAACAAGATTTAATTGATAAAAACGTAAAGACACTGTATTAACTGCACATGTAATCGTTAGTAGACATTAACATTATGACGTTACGAGCGCTTGGGCTAGTTCGAGAACTGTCGGTGTGTTTTCGGTACTGTGTTTAAAAAATATTTCTGGTTTGTTATGACTTTTTAAAAAACCCATTTAGGTCACAACACTAGCGCATTCCTGAGCTCTGCATTAACTTGCGCGCCTACACAGTTTCTGGCGGCTTTTTAAGTCCTTTAATTTACTAGAATATATTTATTTTTATCCTTACACGTGATTTTCATTGACTTAATACAATTAAGGGTGTTACGGGTGTCGTGTGTATGTGATTAAATTAATACCAAGCACGAGATTATCATTGAAGCCACGAGATTACTCTCATAGTCTACCACACATTAGTAGTAATCACATTAACCTTTTAAGCTTACTGCTTGTTACGAGTAGAAGGATATTTGCCTGGGAAGTGTACCGGCCGGGATTGAACCCGTAATCTATTTATTGCAAATGCGACACCCAGGCTGCCGTTGCCACTATATGTACACTATAACCATTGTGTTTCATACTGGACTATAATTTCATACTTTTGTGTAAAATGCCCTATTGTTAGAGGTAATTGCTTTAGTTATTTTCTCCTGAGTGTAAATATTCCGCGTCTATAACACGGGGTCTTTCGTTTTTTATATTTTATATTTACAGAAAAAAAACAATATTATCTTCTAATAAGTCTCCTTTCTAAGACTTATTACTTTTAAACTTATTATGATCAAAATACTATTTGTAAATAAAATAATATAATAAAAGTTTCATTATGAGTCTTTCCGGAGATTATAGGCTCTCTTGAACTTAGTTATTGCGGCAAGCAGATTATAACGATAAAGTTACTAGCGAGGATTTACAGCGCGGGAACAGCGCGTAAGGTCACTGCCATTCATCCTCGCCTTAATCTACTCTAATCTACTGCTTAGGAAGTTCGCTTTTATTTGGTGACGAGCATCACAACAACAACTCACTGAACTTACTTTAATAAACTGAACTTTTTTTCTAGTTTATTTTTCATTTCTTATTTTGTACATGATTTGTATTAATTGACTGACGAAATGTTAGTGTCGGAAATGGTGAATTGTAATAGTTTTGCAGCCGAGAAAGTACTCTTGTGCTACCAAGATACACCCAAAATTATTTGATTGTGTTAACATTTTATCTTTTATGTCAGTTTCAACCAAATATACCATGATCGAAGGTTTCAACAAAATGACGTCAGCAGCTTAACATACAGTATAAGTTACCTATTTTCTTTTTCATGTACACTTAGATACTAATATCTAATAATAAATAAAAAGTGTGTTTTCTCAAACTCTTCGCAGATTTTAACTATAAAACTTGACGCAATATTTCCAGTCGCCGCGGCAAATATTATACTTCTTTTCGTATCTGATTTTACTTCAAAAAACTCGTTCCTCTTTGATAACAATTCTTACTCTCTATATCGCACTTAATTTTATAGGATTATATTTGATTAATATAGCCATTACCGATTTCAATGGGCGGATAGTCTTCCTCCCCCTTCGGGGGCGGTCGCGGCCTCTTTACTGGTGGGATGTATTGCAACTTGAAGTGACACCTACACACGTTCGCTGCAACAAACAATTTTATGATATGGGTATTATGTTATAATATCATTACGATCATTTTTATACTCAGCTCGTTACGTTTCATTACAAATCAAATTATGAAATAAAAGTCTTATATCCGTTGTTATATGTCATTTTTAATTTTCCATGGTCAATTTGCACGGTATTGCCATCAAATACTTTGTATTATGATTTTTATAATATTGATATTAAAACAAAAATTATAACTTGTTGGGCATTAGTGGTCTAAATTAGTAGAAGGGGTTGTGGTATTGGCACGATATATGGTATATAAAGAAATTTCTGTCTTACCGCATCCTACGCAGATGTTCTGGTTCGAGAGGGAGAGATTCTGTACTAGATTATATCAATGAGACGTTTCTGTTTCACTCAAATTAGTTAAATGCAAAAATACAGTAATAATCTGACAATGAACGTATTAAAATTATAAAATAAATATAATAAAAGCAGACTTTATGGTAGTTATCTCGTCATATTAAATGTTTTGTTATTCATTTCTGATGGGTACATTTTGAATGAGACTCATCTACTAATCTAAAATTGATATCTATTAGTTTACAGTTCAAATTTTAAATTAAATATCGGTAGTTAGAAACTGACTATTTATAGTAATATTAGTTTAATCTAGGCAAACTTGGGCCGATTCAAAAGGGCATGTTTGAACCTACGGCGATCAACTCCAACTAATCAAGGAACCAGATCTTATAGTTCTGGTTCAGTAATTCCATGCAACCTCCAACAATACTGATCTTGCTTAATTGTTGGGCTTCATATGTTATTTCAGTTACATATATCTGTAGATTTTACTTTGATTTTCTAAGTTTTACCTGATAGGAAAATTATTCAGGTTTTACCTCTTAGACCACCAAATTATTAGCATTTTTTTTTAAAGAATCCACAAATTCACTGATTTTTTTATATTTTTTATCTTGTTCGTCAATAGAATACTACCACCTGGCTACAGTGTTAAACGTGAATATTGCTTTTTTTATTACATCTATGTTAAAAATATATATCAAAGCCTAAATTCATTCATTTATTCGTTCGTTTCGTTTTCGAGCCTGTTTATATCGTGCATTTTATGTACACAGTAAACATAAAATGTTCGGGATTTATTGAAAGAGTGATCGTAGAGACCAGCGCTTTTGTTCATTTCAAAGTTGTATTCACTCTTATTTGAACAAATAAAAAAAATACGTTTTCACTAGAAAATTGAATACATAGGTATTGGGACATAATTACAACATAAATATCAACCGCAATAAATTGTTTAGTACCTAACATTCGTTGAATTTGTTGGAGTTTTTAATATACAAAGGAAAATAGACTATGTATTTATGCTATTAGTACAAAGTAATTTATTGTACGATACAACTTTAACAGGCTAAACATATCATTATCTTGAGGCCGGTGAGCGAGAGACGCCATGACAGAGAACATTTTTAAAGTGGGGAGTAGGGATGTTTATCTTGTTTATCTTTTTAAAGACAACTCCCGCATTAGGAATTACTCCTGTGTCGCGGGGAACTTTACAAACATAGAAACAACGGACACAAAGAACACCCACACTAAGGTGGGAATCAAACCCACGACCTATAAGCATAGCGGTCAGGGCCACTAACCACTATACCAACAGGCCAGTCAAAATGTGTAACAAAAAAGGATCAAAGAGTATGATATTTACCACAGATTACAACACGCCTCCTTAAATATATAATCTTGATCCTTTACATAAACAATACTGTTATAAGCATATACTGTGTATACTAAATTAATCCTAACCCCAATCTATTTCTCAAAAACTTGGTACTATTTAAAGTTTTAGTTAATATGTCTGCCAAGTTAAATTTTGAATCAATTTTTACAATGTCGATTACACCCTTTTCATAATTTTATATATATAATGATACTGTACTTTGATTTGCTTTGGATTCTTTGTAAAATTGCTGTATTTAGCAATCGAAATTGCACCTGAATTATCTTCATACAATTTTATTGGCTTATCAAATTTTACATTGAATGATTCACTTAACAAGTTCTAATGAAAAGTACTTCTGTTTTCTGCTTCTGAAATAGCAGTATATTCTGCAAAGGTTGAACACTTAGTTACTGTACTTTGTTTATGTGTTTTCCAAAAAAATAAGTTTTCAAACAATCTAATTACAAAACCTGTTTCAGATTTTCTATCTACATTATCTCCTGCATTGTCAGAGTCGACCATACAATCTAATGTTTCAGTGTTTACATTATCACGGTATGTTAACTTTAGAACCTTGGTCTTATACAAATATTTTAAGACTCTCATTATATGTGTATGTAGATGTGTGGAGTTATTATTATTATTATATTATTATTATATTTGTATTGTGTTCGGTCATAACAACTTTGATATCGACTTAAGTAGTTAACACTGTATCTGGCCTAGTGCCTGTACTAATTTACAATAATTCGCCTATTATATTTCTATACTTTATACTATCATCTACTTCTCTAGCTTGTTCTAATTGTAAATTTGTTTTCATTGGAGTATAGTATAACTTAGTATTTTCCATATTGTATTTTAGAGCCAAAGATTCAAAATATTTTGTTTGACTTAATGTCATTCTCTATCTATCATCACTATAACCAATATCTATGCCAAAATAGCTTTTAATTTTTCCTAGGTCTTTTATTGCAAATATTTCCATTAAACTAGTTTTTACTTTTTTATTTTATCTTTACAACAAATTTATGTTCTTTTTTGTTTTTTTTTTAAAAGACAACTCCCGCATTAGGAATTACTCCTGTGTCGCGGGGGACTTTACAAACATAGAAACAACAGACACAAAGAACACCCAGACTAAGGTGGGAATCGAACCCACGACCTATAAGCATAGCAGTCAGAGTCACTAACCACTAGACCAACAGGCCAAATTAGGAGATCATCAAGGAATATTAGTATTTATATTGGATCTTTGCTTGCACTATTTACATATAAACAGTAATCATAGTTACTTCTAACAAAATTCAATCTTTCAATACATTTATTAAAACAATCATACCATACTTCTAGGGCTTTCTTTGAGACCATAGAGTGCCTTTTGCAATTTGTAAACTTTATTATCTCCAGTTTCATAACCTTTCGGTTGATTTATAAGCACTTCTGACTTTACATGACCATTTAAAAACGCTGTCTCAACATCCTTTGTTCTATGAATAAATTATTTTTACAACTGTATGAAAATAAAATTTTCAATGTTTGCATTTTTCCTACTGGTGAATAAACATTATCAAGATATTCCTTTTGCTGGAATCGTCGTACAACTAATCTAGCCTTGTAAACATTATTTCTTTTCTTCTTTAAAGACCCACTTGACATCAATCACCTTTTTATTGTTTGGCCGTTCAACAATTTGCCATGTGTTATTTTTGTTTAAGCTATTTATTTCTGAGTCCATAGCCATTTGCCATTGTTTATAATCGTGGGAGTTTATCACGTCCTCAAATGTATTTGGTGCATTTGCATCAATGTAATTAACATAAATAAAATGTGATACTGACTACCATATCTAGAAATTGGAGCTATTTTTCTTTTTGACCTGTTCTGTATTACAAGATTGTCTCTATTTTTACTTAAATTATCATCATTAACAATATCCTTTACAGAATGATTAGAACTACTTTCATTTGCATCTACATAGTCTTCATCAGAGTCGGTTTCAAACATTTCATTTTTATGTAGTTTTAAGTTTTGTTATTTTGCAAATCCCTGTCCTTTTCATCATCAAGTTTTTCCAAATAAATTAACTAAGTATTTTCTTCGACTACCTGTACATGTCTAGCGTTAATTATTCTATTATTTAATAAAACTCTGTAGCCATTTTCATTATAACCTACTAACACTCATAGTTGGGGTTTATCGTCCCATTTACTTTTTCTTAAAACTTCTGGGACCCTGACATAAACTCTACTTCCATAAATATTTGAATGCTCTACATTTGGGTTAATACCGAAAAAATATTTCATAAGGAGTTTTATTCTCTACTGTATTAGCAATTGTCCGATTTTTTAAGTATGCTGCTGTTTTTATAACTTCAGGCCAATACCTTCTGTGAATTTTAGCTTCTCTCATTAAGCATCTGCCTATGTCCATAGCAGATCTATTACATTTTTCCGCTACTTCATTTAATTCATAGACGTAGGGTGGACGCGGTAATAACTCAATTCCGATTTTATTTATTTATTTTTTATTTTCTTCTCACAATCACTCATTAATACAATATTAGTATACATCACAGCAACAGCTAACATTAAAACAGCAAGAGGATTGGTGTCTGAAATAGGCGTGAGAGAAAATACAGAAATGTTGATATAATTACTACAAATAATACTATTTACATAATAAAAATATAAGAAAAAGTAACAACAAAAAAGCAACTGGCCGAATACCTCAAGAAAATGTATGTATTGCGCACGTGTGAATATTTGGATGAGTGTATGTTTGAATGGGTGAGTGTATATGCGTGTCTGTTTTGCGCAATTGTGTAAGATTATGAATATGTGTAATTTAGTTTTTTAGCGAATTTGTTTAATTTACTATATTAAGTACTTGATGTAATGAAATTAAATATATAATAATTTTAGCTATGTAGTAAACTCTCCGTACTAGTATAGTCCAGTTCTTTTAACCATTTTATTATTAAAGGTTTGCTTGCAGCACTAGTATATTGAGAGGATGCGATTACCGTTGTTGTAGAGGGAGGCGCCCAGATAACAAAAGAAGTGATATTAATTTCCTTAAATAGATCCTTAAGGGATTCGCGAACATAAACTAACATATTCTAATTGTTTATATGAAATTTGCTCATTATTATAGTCCTAGCTTTTAAATCCATTTTCTTCCAATCCGCCTGTAGATTTTCATATTTAGCAGGCATCACACTAATGGCAGGCTCGTTGCATTCTTTGTATTCTAGTAAAGTTACTAACCTTAATTTCCAGCTTGAATAATTTACACCATCAAAAATGGGCATCATTATATCTTTCTATCCTTGCTTGATTAGCTATTTTGGTAACGTCTTTAAATTATATTCTTGATTTTTTTGACTGATTAATTTACACGAGGCTTACTTGCACGTGGCCTTTGTTATTTTTGATCTCACTTATAAACCACACTCTGCTACCATGTTGGAGTTTTTAATATACAAAGGAAAATATACCGGTATTAACAAAGTAGATTTATTGTACGATACAACTTTAACAGGCTAAACATAGTTCATTATCTTGAGTCCGGTGAGCGAGAGACGCCATGACAGAGAACATTTTTAAAGTGGGGAGGGAGGAGGTGTAACAAAATATAATAATAAGGATTCAAGTAAGCTGTACTGTACCACTAAAAACAAGTAATACTAGTTCCCGGAAATTTCCGCTACTTATTATGTTAACGTTTTGAGGAGCTTATAACGAACAAAGCCTCCCTGACAGATATATAATTACAAAACGATAGCAGATGTTTTCGTGAAAAACTTTTATAAACTGGTTTATACACAAAGTTCCCGCTTCGATAGAGGAATAAAATGTAAATAAGCAAATGTTTGAAAAATTAATTAATCCAAGGCTATTGAATACAAAAAGGCAAGTTAGAAACAAATGTGAAAATATTGAAATAACGACAATCTTCTAGTGATAATGAGAACTTCGAGTGACATGTAATCCCCACTAAATATAACTGAAATAGATATCACAGTTAATTCCCGTATAAGTACATAATTATATCATAGATATCACCGTTATCCAAACTCTTAAATTTTTGAGTTCTGTGATATTTAACAATGTACGTTATGTTACGTGAATTAACGCGATCAATAGGTATTCCATACCTTTAAAATGCCTGACATTTCAGGCAGGATGCACTGGCCTTGGCTGATTGACAACCAGCCTGTAATCACGGCAATTCCCGTTTACATAATTAAATATCACCGTTATCGTTTAAACATCTCGTTGTGTAATACCTTAGCTATATTTGGTTAAAAGTTATCTAATAGCAATAAATAATATTTAACATGAAAACCTCTTCTGAGACGCAATGTGCAAATGGAAGAAATTTAGTTCCTATTAAACGGAATAATTATAAAGCTTTTCTCTCTAACTTCCATCCTTAGCAAGCAAGTGGTCATTCGAATTGAGTTAATTACCAAAGTTTCAATACTCAATATCAGAGCAAACCTTTACCAAACTATCTCGTACTACATACAAAGCAAATGGAAATTGTGTTCGAGAGAATTTATATTTAGCTAGATTTAAGGTACCTTCAGACTTTGCTGAACTAATAAAATACTTTACTATGATTTTTGTACGGTCAATGTCATTAATATCTATTTAGTACATTTTCTCATGAAGTACGTTATTATCTTCATTAAAGTTAAATGCTTCAATGAATTATTGAGATGGATCCTAGCTTCTCTGGATCCTAATTTCTTTGAGTCTAAGTACGTTTACATACAAGCTATGTGATGTTTCAGATAACATTTTCAGGATTCGGAATTATTTCGCACTCACATGGCAATTATTTTTCCCTTTTCATTATTTAACAAAAAAATTTAGAGGTTCAGGTATTTCAGGTAGTCCTTGCCAATCAAATATCCAATTACAACAATTGGAGGGCAGCTGTAAATATTAACAGTGAAAGAGAGACACCACGCGTGAATACGTGATGCTTGTCAATGTATCTTTTGACTTTTGCCATTTTATGGATATGTGGGTAACTCACGCACGTAATTACTTTAAGGTCATGTGGTATACTCCACATGTAGAGTGCGCAAATAAGGGACCCATGACAAACATGAGGTTACGTAGTGATCATGATAACTTAACATATTATACAAGAACACTTACATATATTATGAAGTGAAGATTCATGATTAATATTAATAATGTTTTTAGTAAAATTGTTTTTAGGACTAGAAAGACACAAATGTTTGAAGTCCTTTTTACCCACTACAGCGAGGCCAAAAGTAAAAATATGTGGATAAATATATTATTAAGTTAATAGTAAAAATATACTACGTAATTTAACAAATGAATGGTTCTTTAGAAGAGTCCTGATCGTCCGCTGGTTACAGGTGCCCTTGCCACCTTTTTTTTTTTTTTGTGCGTGTGGAAACCCCCTCGGGCCGTCACCCCACCGGGGTTTTCAGTGGGGCGGTGTGTCGCAATCGAACCAACTAAAACCACACGGTGTGCCGTACTGCGCCTTAAGTAGGAGGGATCCGGGAACAGATTTTATTAAGACAGCCCTTGCCACCTTGCCCTAAGGATTGCGTGGAATCTTTGTAAACAAACCATATGTCATCACATTTAGGGTTGTCATAATTAAAATGCAGAAATATTGTAATTTTACCTCTATTTCTTAGTTATACTTTATAATTTTACTGTCATTCAGCTTACTGGAACTCAGTCTAACCATTAAATATGTAATATGTTAAATAATACCTTAAAACAAGAATTAGCAAATAAAAAATAATAGCTATACGTCTTACAACCCTATAACTCTTCAACTTTCGCAGATCAACAACAATTTGGTTATTTATAATGAATATGCGGGTGCGGGTGTACTGTTAACCAACATATGTATGTTGGTTAACAGTACACCCACGGTTCTAACATCAGGTTGGCGGGTGTACCTGTGTACCTAATTTTTAAAATATCATCATCACTTTCGGTAAGTCACAGTCAGTGAGAGTTTAGCCAAATGTATCGATATCTAAACTACTCTAGTAAACCTGAAAAGTTTACTACTTATTTATTTTTTTATTTTATTTATTTATTTAAGGTTAGAAACACTTACAATACAATATATGCAATAATAAGAATACAGTGTAGCAATTACTTAAAGGTAAACATCACTTGTTTATATTATATGATGGCAATAAAGGAAAGACTAAATTTGTTTTATTATAATATGTTAAGAATAAGTTAACAAAGTATTATTAAGTTTCTGATGTACTGCTATTAAGTTTTCACAGCTGTGTGGAAAGGGAATCGAAATGTAGATCAATTCTGTCACTAAAGCTATTGATAACCTTTCATATTCTTGCATAGGGTGAGCTGGCACCCAGTACAGTTCTTCTTATTGGTGAATAGAGTGGTGTGACTGGGACACGAGGAAGCTTAGAAGGAACCCGAAGCTTAAACATAGTCACCATTTGCGGACAGTCAATCAGGTTGCCGAAAATTTTGCAGGCAACCTGCGCGTCATTCAATTGTCTACGGTGGGCTAGAGATTTTATTTTGAAATATATTAATCTTGGTTTGTAGGAACGTTATATTTTATTTACCCGATTAGAGAAAGCAAGATGCCACAGAAAACGCTTTTGAACTCGTTCAAGACCCAATTAGTGCACAGAGTAGTGAGGCCGCCAGACCTCACTACAGTATTCCAAAATGGACCGAACAAGACTGTTAAAAACTAATATCTTTGTATTGTTATTACGAAAGGATTAAAAACAACAGAGATACTTATTAAAACAAATGATTTAGAAAAGAGTTTAATAACATCAAGAAGAGTTTGTGAGGCAATGTAGACCCTGTTTCTTAAAGGAGTTGAGAGATAGATAAAAAATATCAACTTCACACAGCGTATCATCATACAAACGACAGGCTCTTCCAATTAAACTATTACTTGCGTAACAGGTAGTTGCCAGGGGAGCTGAGAAAAATTTCTTTTTATGACAGCTTCTTTCTCGTCTACACGGAAATCTTTTTTTTTTGTAACAAAACAGGGGAATCTTCATAGTTATTTAATATTTTATATGACGGCGCACACATTTGTTTAGTGGGTATTTTTGTGAACGAACAATTGACGGTTGACAGACGACATAACACCGAGCGCTGGGGAGGCGGCCATTGTGAATCGGGTAGTGAGAGAGCGCGCACGCACCCACGTGTTCTGGTGGAATGTTTTAAAATCCGATCAGATCAGTGTAATCCTTTATAATTAAGAGTGTTGAAGATTAATTTGGTGATTGATTAAACGAGGGTCGATTATATTTCAAAGTATTTTAGTGATTAACACATCCTGGTCTCCTCGCCCAACTACCCACATTTGTATTATGGCCGACAAGTCAAATAGTGATAATATGCAGCCCCCTGACGTGCCTTCAAATTTAAGAAAGTAACCACAAAAGACCCTGCGATGTTTTAATAACGTTACTTTATGATTTGGCAGACGTTTCGTAATCTTCATGCATGTGTCCAGTGAGGAAATCAAGAGCTTTTACAAATTAACACTGAATCCTTTCAATTTTATCAATGTGGATTTGATAATGAGGTTGCCAGACTACAGAATCCAGAAATTCCAATTTACTTCGTACAAAAGCGTCGTATAGCAACTTATAAGTTAATACATTTTAAAGGATTCTTCAACCCTTAAGATGAAGCCCAATTGCTTATAAGCCCAGTTTACGGTGTTACCTATATGAGGAATGAAAGTTAATTTAATATCTAAAATAACTCCCAAATCACGAACCTCAGTGACTGAAAATGGTGGGATTGAATTTTCTAGAAAAAGTAATCACATGACATTTGTCTGTATTAAGAAGTAAGTGATTATTTTGACAGAACAATTCAAAATTATTCAAGTCATCTTGAAGTAAATTAGAGTCGATGCTTTCACTATATATTCTTTATATTATTTTATATGTTATTAATATACAAAATGAATAGCAGGGGTCCAAGATGCGAGCACACTTGAGCTTATAGGTTTCTATTGGAATGTAAAACCACTAACAGCCACAGCCTGGCTTCTGTTTCTGACATAGGAAGTAATTCAGCGAAAAAGATCACCATGCACACTAAGGTTCCAAAGCTTTAATAGTAGAGTATTGTGACAGACCTTATCGAAGGCCTGTGCAAAATCTGTATACATCGCATCGACTTGACACTTAATTTCCATGGCATTCAAAATCATTTCTGTAAAATTAAGTATCTTCGTATCTACACTGCTACCCTTAAAGAAACCATTTTAATTATTATTCTTTAGTGTATATTATATATTATAAGGGGGGCAAACGAGCAGACGGGTCACCTGATGGTAAGTAGGGCACTTTTGTTTTACAGTTCACTGCTCAGACTTTTGTATTTCCTGCAGTTGCATGATGTGCAACTGTAACCGCTAGGTTAATAATTCGGTTTCTTCTGCCTTTTTACAGAATCTGCATATTGTGTTCTCGCCCAACTGTAGGTTAAATATATGTTTGTTCAGTTTGCAGTGTCCGATAAGGACTCTTATTACTGCACAGGTTTTGTATCTTTTGAGCTCCAGAAGTTTTTTTGATACTTGTTATCAAAGAAACCACGCTGAAACGGACATATATTTCTCCACACGGCAGCGAATAATTGGTTCTTAACTATCTTTTCCAATATTTTGCCAAACAAACCACTGAGTTATTATTACTAGCGCATAGAGTAGACACCGCGAAGAAAAAGTTTGTAACGCGAACTGCGGTCCCTGCACCGCAGTAATATCAGTCGGAGTTTACGCTCAACAGGGCTCGAACGTATTTCATCTACTTTAAGTTATCGAAAAAAATGCCTAATTGTGTTTTTAAAACGTGTACAAGTCATTTAAAAGCGAGAAAACATAATTGTGGTGTGACATTTCATCAGTAAGTGTACAAACTTTTACTAAAGCCAACACAAAATAATAAATTAAAATCATAATTTTGGCTTGGCACCGCCCATTATCTTAGCAAATCATAGATCAATAAAAAAAGCATTCAGAACTGACACCGGGTTTGTACCTACTTAGGACACCTGTAACAAGATAAAACGTGAATTACACGATCACAACAGGAGTATTTAGTTTGTCTTTATTTAATTTGATTATCTTGGGTATAACAGAAAGGTTTTTTTTTTGTTTTCTTCAAATCAGTCATTATAGCCTATTTGTTATTTTGATGTATGAGCTATATTATTGTACAGTTTCATTAAAATCCGTACAGTAGTTTTTTGTGTAAAAGAGGAAGAAACATCTATACATCCATACAAACTTTCACGTTTATAATATTAGTAGGATACCGCGATGCATCCTACAAAAAATAAAAAAACTGGCAAAACTACTACTAAAAGTACTATTACTGAGTTTGAATTCGAATAAAGTTTCTTAGGTATAAACTATTTGTTCGTTCTGCTTTGTAGCTTGGCGCTAAATCTATGAAAACAAATTGTTTTAACAGTTCGTTGATCAAAACGACTAACAGCCGAACAGACAAATCTATCATTTGGTCCTTACTTGCTTTTCAATATCCTACTGGGATATAGCATGTTCTATCGAAGTTGTCAATCTATCGTCGAGAGAACAGGTAGGTTACTAGGGATAGGAACCCCCATACAAACGGTTCTTACTTTCATTTCAATATAAAATTTAAGTTACTTTAGTTCAAGTAACATCATTTACTTATCTGTCAACATCGGCCGTTTTGACAAGGAAAACTTTTTAAAAATGAATAGTTGAAGTATTAAAAATATACTAATAATATAATACAATGGAACATTGTAGTTGGAATTATATTTAAAATTATAATTGTGATGAAGAAATTAAATGACGTGAATACTATGCATACAGATTTGTACTGAGTCTGTTGTAAACCTGTTAAATAAATAATTTAGTACTAACTTACATTAAAGATTTAGTGCAATACCAATTTAAAAAGTAAATTCGTTTTAACAGAATACGTACTACTATAGCTGCTTCTATTTCTGTCAATTAGATTTTAATGATGTTTTATTTTTATTCGAATCGAAAATTGAAGTAATAAAATTATTTGTTAACTAGTCTTTACTTAGATTCTATTATTGCATTATACTTTGTTATGAGACGACATTTGCCGCCACATGTTACACAAGCAGCATTGTCTTATATTTTGTCATGGGCCGCTTTCATTGACGAAAAAAATTAAAATCGTGAAACGTAGACTATAGATAGATAGGACTTTCCTGTTTTTTTGGATATAGCGATCTATCGGTAACTACAGCTTGGATATTGGAAACGGCCGTAAGTGTCGGGATTTTCATGGCGCTTCCGACCTTACGTGCGCGAGACAACTAGAGCTCAAAAGCAATCAAGCGCTACTTGTTCATATTATTGGATTTGACAAAAAAATATTGTTTTAGCGATGCAGCGAATTTTCAGTTTTAATTCAAAGATAAAAGGAACATGTATTTTGTTCTGGGTGGCTTTTCTAGTACATAATATCTCGATGAAACAGACAGAGTTTAGATATTGGACGATAACTTTCAATGTCTTGACTAACAGGGGCCTTAGGTATAGGTGTGATCGAAGCTCTTTTCCATATGTCAAGAACGCAACCCGTTGACAGAAACTTTCTAAATAAGACAAAAATTTGATAAAATAAAATATTTTTTTATAAATAAAAGTAAGTGTAATATTTAAGATTCGGTTTTAAAATTTTATGGATAAACGCCACTATGCGTAAGTGGTGTGGATCGCTAGTGCGCCGAGTGTGGTCCAGCGCCAACAGTAACTAAGCATGATTGCAAATAGGGTTGACATACGTGGGCCGATGTTGCACCCTCCGACATGGGCCATAGCAGCGGCGGGCCGTGTGTGCTGTCTATGCTATTATTCTATTTTTTTGTATTTTATTTTAGTTGTATCATTTTATTAAGAATAGTTCTTAAGTCTACTAATTTAATGTGAGTCCTGGTTACTTGAATAAATAAATAAATAATAATCATTATCATTAGTCAAACAATTTTGTAGAAATATAGAGTTTATTCATTTAAACTACAAATTCTTTAAGGTAAATAAATCAAAGTACCGAAAGTTTGATGACAACCGGCATATTATCATCTACAGAGGTACTTAAGTCCACAGTTGGAATATACTTCATATTTTATAACAAATCTGACGCCTGAAATTAATCGCGCCTCGTAGTAGTCGTCAGTTTGAATACGTGAATTAACTAGGGGAGCTGATATCTGATATTTACTGTTTTTTTTATTATTTTAAACTCGATAATAATGTGAAATCCCAAAATGATGTGTATTAACATGTAGTACCTTTAATGACGGCTCGCTTGCGATCTTCTTCTTCGAACATTTCATCAGGTGTGGAAAGCCCATCCTTCTTCTCCTCGCAGGCTTTTCGCTGTAAAATTATTGTAAAGTTTAAACCAACCCTTTGCACTAAAGGTGCATGCTGTAATTTACTGTTTTGAACTTGGCTAAAGAACGTAACGAACGTAAGCTAAAAAACTGTGGTTCTGTGAAAAGAAACCCTACTTTGAGGCTACAATGTTAAGATTTTGAACGAACAGGTTCAAAGTTCCATTTACCATATCATATTCATATTATTAGAGCATCCGTACATTCGAAATGAATTACCTACCATACCTGCCCAAAAAAGTTTAAAAAAGTAAAATATAAACTTCCGTTTACATTGCGTTTTATTTTCTAAACTTTCCCTATCAGAAGCATTGATCAGAAAGTACTAATAACAAGTCATGCTTATTGCAAATAAACTATTTATTTTATCGACGTCTTATATTTAGCAATATTAATGCTAGCTATTAAGCAACACAAAATGTACATTTATTACAACCTAAAACATTGTCTCAACGTAATGTGTTTACTTGCTTTTCGAATGGCTTTTTACAAACATTATGAGTTTTTTGTGCCATCATTTTGTGTGAACTTCTGCAGGTGTATCAAGGTATAAAGGTCATGGTAGTCGTATGAATTACATAGTGTGCTACCAGAGTAGTTCCATATCATAGTATCATTTTCTAAAATTTACTTGGATTGGATGGATTATTGGCTTCTTTCTATGAATTATTCACGATCATCTATTTTAGAATGCATTTCTAAGGCCATTACTGTGGTGCAAAATATTGTATGCATGAAATTGTGTGATTGACTTGGTATAAAAAAATAAGATCCGATAATAGAAGGGGACTAAGTAGTAAAAAGACAATGATAGATTAGAATGGCAGATAAAATACTTTGCGGTGATCCCAAATACATTTGGGAAAAAGGCAAGAAGATGATGATGATGTTGGCAATAATTCGTATCAGGCCATAATTTATTTAGTAATCGTGATAGGGTTTTAAAACTGCGGATGTGGGACGTGACACTAACGTAATTGGAGGCACTAAGAGGTACAACAGAGCAAAATGTAGTTGTATATATACAACAACATAACACAGTATGTGGAATTTATCGCTTTGTGAACAATGCGGTATTTACGATATTTCTACTTATTTGCCTTGTGGACAACAATTTTCTGTCTAATTTTATAGGGTAGGATTTAAAATATCAACCTCGTTAGCTTAATTCCAATCGAAAGAGATAAAACCAGATATTTTACTAAATTATACTACACGAATGCAGGATTAGTTTGAGTTGTCAGCACGGCAAATGCCACTGCATCTAATCCTGTGGGTTCAATCCCCAAAACAATTATTTGTGTGATTTGTTCTAATTCTAGGTGTAAATTGTGTCCGTTTATTTTATGTTAAAAAATCCTAACAAAATAGGAATATCGCCAGATTTGTCTCTTAAAAATAGACACCATATATATAGAAAAATTAACAAATACTTTGAACATATTTACTCATTGAAAAATATATAGACTTAACATTAAAAACATAATAATATAGACCTTAACTCTGTCAAACGATAAAATATTAGCATTTTATTAAAATCCGCCTCAAGGTAAATTGATTAAACAAACGGAGAGCGTCTCTCCAGATGCGAAATGTATTAAAATGATGTGATGACAAGACACCTTCAAGGCAAATTCTGATACAGGTTGTATTCTAAACTAACAGTTACGTGTTTATTTGTCTTGTACAGAGCCGATTCCGAAGGGTTTTAAATACAATAGACGGATTACGTTTGCTTGGTGAAATTCAGTGGAGCCGTACAACAAAACTATTTTAATTCGATGATGAGGATATAATTCATGTGTAAATCAAAAAGGTTTTAGTAGTTTCTATTATTATTATTTCACGCTTAACCTAAAATAGTTTACGGTAGTAATATTTTTATATTCTCTCATAAATCTTTCTACTAGATCTTTAATTTAAAGATTACAATATGCAAGGTTGTCTGATAAACATTAATAAGGTTTTTTAAGTTCCGTAATAATAAAAAATGTACAGTAATTGTGAGCTCTGCAAACATCTCAAATCGACGATCAGGGAAGGTGAAGGATAAGAAATGAAGAAATTCTGTAATCGATTTAAATTTAGTGACCCTACTTACAAAGGTATCTTTTATCTATTGAGTTTCTATCTAAAACAGTGAAAATGAAAAGTATCACAATTGAATTATTTTTTTTATTTATGGCAAAACTATGCCTATACCGACAAATCTGCCAATAATATTAGAAATACGTGAATTTATAGTATCCGACCCACCTTTTGGTTTCGGCCTAGTTTCGGCAAAGAAAACGAGTTTCGGTTTCGGCTGGATGGCAGCCGAAACTACGCCCGAAATCAACACTGAGTTCAAGAGGTTTCGCGCTGCGATCAGACATGTTCGCTGTACTCCACCGCGAGCGACGAAGTGTCCACCGCACTCATAGTCATGTCATAACTGGTTTGTGTTTGCATTGCAATCTTCACGATAGTTTGTTTTGTTTATTTGTTGTGAAATTGCGATTGATTATAACATTATTATGAAACAGTTAGGTTTTATTTCGTTATTAATGTGATTTATTTTATAATATTAATATTTTTATAAAATTTTTACTTTAAAATATTTAGTCGTTGTACTTAGTAGTTTAGGTACTTATTAATTTTAATTAACAAGAGCGCTATACAAAATAACCAAAGTTTAGAAGAAATTATTTTGTTCTTATACTGAAAGAGTACTTATTCGTTTTCTATACCCAAACATATTTATAGGGTAAAGTAATTTTGTTTTGTACCTTTTATTTTATGTTATTCATGAATAATATAAAAAAAGTTTTATATATATGAATATCATATCATATATATAATCACGTTAATAATATATCAATCATATATATAAATATATTTCATATATTCATATATATGAAATAAGGATGGATTTCAAAAGTAAAAGACTGAATGATTAATATGTGATTTAAAAATAAATTACTGATTACGATTGACTATTTCTTTTTCCCACGAAAACATGACTTTATATGAAATTTTCGGTTTCGGCTTCGGCCGAAACTAAGACAGAAGCCGGAATTCGGTTTCGGTTTTGGTTTCGGCCGTAAAAACTAGTTTCGGTCGGACTCTATGAATTTGTTTAAAATTAAAACAACGTCCCGAAGATTTATCAGTGGACCAAATGTGGGGGAAAAAGTATTCCTTCGTCTATTTTACGGCAGCTCCCAAATATTTTAATGTAATATTACACCAAGTGGGACGAAACCCCTTAACTTAAATGGGTACACTTTGATACCGACGAAACAAATTACCGATAGTACCTACCCCGCAGCTGCCATGCAAAGGGTGAAATATTTTGTGCAAAGTTATTTGCTTGAATGTTTAGTATGTACGACCTTACGATGTTTTTGAATTAATTAATCGCTTAGAAAGAAATTCGGAACCCCTATTAATTCATTAAATTAAGAATTACCGATTTAAACTTTAAAACAGAGTAATTAAAAGTTAAAAAGGCAAATAAATATAAGGAACTTGATGACGAATTTTGAAATTATTGTCATTATATTCTATTGTTCTTCTAACTAATATAAGTTTTATACTCAACTCATTGGAAAAGTGGTGAAAGGAAAAACAAACTAGCTTCTGTCGTCATTTTCTGTACTCCTGCCGATAACGTATATAAAATTTCATGATGGTCGATGGAGTAGTTGCGGCGTGAAAGCATAACAAATAAAAAATCGAACTCACTTTCAAATTTATATAATTAGTAAAGAAGTAAGGATTAGTAAGGAAGTGTGCATGTTACGATTGTATATTATAAGCCCTGGTAACCGCTTCTCGTTAGAACCACGGTGATACCACCCAAGTAATTAAGTCGCATTTACGAAAGCTCCTGAAGCGTGAATGCGTCTGTTACAGCCAACATAAAACTTTTACACAAGGAGCGTTATTACTAAACTAACTACTCACAAAGTCTGCTGAGGCGCACCAAGTCTGTTTCCAACTGATAATATTCTACAATAGTCCAGTCGGGATAGACATTTACATAGAAAAAATTAGCGGACGCGATTTTTTTTTTAAACGTCGAGGTGGTGGTTGGAAGTTCACATTTCGTTTTTTGGGGCAAGCCCGCCATTGGATAGGCCGCCATCTTGATTTGAAGTTCAATTTTTTCGTTTTTCTGATATAACTCGTTAATTTGCAACTTTAGAGCAACAATGGTAGGATCTAAAGTTGTTGCAAATTTAATTTCCCACAAGTTTGATTATTATCATTTTTACGCTTGGATCAATATTTGCAGAGTAGGTTTCCCTAAACCTTTGTTCACTACAAATGACTTTAATGACCACTAAAATGCTCACTCCAGACCATACCATAATCATCATGAAGCCCAGTCCAAATTAAAAATGTGGTTACAAGAACTAAACTATATTCAAACCGAAGAACGCGCCCACTCTCACACACATACAAATACCCACACACGCTAACACACACACACACACACACGCACGCATGCACGCACGCACGCACGCCCGCACGCACGCACACACGCACGCACGCACACGCGCACGCGCGCACACACACACACACACACACACACACACACACACAGACACACACACATACACACACACACACTTCTCTATTTCCCATTTACAAATTAATTTAAATTGTAATAACTGTTAAACTTTATTTATAACCTTCATTGAGATTTATGCATGAAATGCAACTTATGACAAACCTATTTAAGAAAGGACTTTGTGATCATAGTGACGGCAGAACACTGACTCCCAAGTCACAGGAATACCTACTTTGGGAGTTAGGGTTTAACCCTAGCTGTGTAACCTTAAACATTGTGTAACCTAGTTTTTAAAGTAAAATTTTTAAAGGTTATTTTGGTTCAACAAATATTATTATTCTCTTTATTTATCGTAAAACTTATTAATTACATTTTTAAATACCTGTAAAACAAAATATATATTTAAAAATATAAAAAATAGTATACCACCGATATCGGGTACAGGGACCAAGACACCGGTGGTTAGGGCTCCAAAGACAGGAACCTCCTCACTATACGGGCCGTGTCAAGGAGAACTGCCTTCTGCATCAGTCCCTTGATCCAGCCGTCTAACGCGAGCCTCTTAAGGTATTGATCGATGCTTTTGGCTATCAATCCATGAGCAGATATGACGATCGGAACAATGATCGCCGAATCGACATTCCACATATCGACAATCTCGTGAGACAAATCCAAATATTTGATTTGTTTTTCTTTTTCAACTTTCACGAGGTTGTCGTCATGAGGAACAGCGATATCGATAATCATTGCGCGGCGCTCTGATCGATCTATCACCACTATGTCAGGTTTATTGGCAACAATAGTACTGTCAGTGATGATAGATCGATCCCAATACGTGTACGGACTCTCCTATCAAGGGCATCTAATTCAGTCTGAGACCATCTAAGTATACCAAAGGAATACAGCAAAACCAGTACGACCCAAACATTGCAGGCACAAACCTTGTTACCGCCTGATAAAAGACTTTTTAGTACTTTTTCAGGCGGCCAAAAAAACGCTCCTGCAGCGCTTGTTTCACATTCGATTCAGGTATTCCCAATGATTGTGATATACCTAGATATTTGTAGGTTTCGGTGGCAGACAGAGATCTGAGTTTTGTTGAATCGGAAAGTTCGACTCCTTCAGATTCCACTATCACACCTTTCTTTACATGCATGACTGCACACTTGTCCACACCAAATTCCATCCTGATAGAGTTGCTAAAGTTTTCAGTTACCTTCAGTAACGCTATCAATTGCAAATTAGTGGGGCTAGTAGTTTCAAATCATCCATATATAGAAGGTGAGATATAACTAGATCATCTTTCTGCAACCTATAGCCTAGCCCTGAGCCCTCTAACAGAGTACTAAGAGGGTTCAAAGCCAGGCAAAACCACAAGGGACTCAGACTATTACCTTGAAATATGCCCCGCTCAATCTTTATTGGTACATCGCTTGCCGCAATCTGCCGACATCCTGGATAGCGAAGTACCGTCCTCTCCATTGCCTCATACATGACTTCAAGAAAGTGCAAAGAGTTGTATCAATTTTATACAACTCTTGCACTCTCAAAAGCCACGTATGTAGAACCGAGTCATAGGCCTTCTTATAGTCTATCCAACATGTCGACAGATTCTTACGGTTACGACGTACCTGTTGGCTAATGGCCATATCCATCATAAGGAGCTCTTTAGTGCCACGGGTCCCGCTTCTACATCCATTCTGAGAAATAGAAATGATCGAATTTTTATTTAAATGTGTAGTAATTTTGAGTCTCAGAATATTATTACTTATTAATACTTGTTTAACATATACCGTTTGAATTTTTATTTGATAAATAATGTATCCAATATATTTTTTCGTTACCGCAGCAATATTAAAAGGGTCTTTACTAGACATTGCTTTTTAGTTTTGAAACCAGTTTAGGCCCTGGCCTGTAGCATTTATCTAATTTCTTTTTTTTTGGATCTTTTAAAAATCTAAAATAAAAATAACACAAAACTAAAAGTATATATTTATTAAAGTTCATTAGATAAGCATAAAGTTAAAATGTGTACTTGACTCGACTTTCAGGCATAATTAAAAAATCGTAAGAAACAAAAGCGACGTATCATGTACATCCCTAGTTTACGGGAGCCAGCTGCGGCTGCATTACGAGCTTATCGTGCTAGCTAAGGAATCGGCAAACAAACTCAAACATTGCGTCGCCAACAGTTTGATTTTTTATGTAAGCCGCACTAGGACAGCGATTTCCGCAAATAACCATTTCGTAGTATTCGAGAAATCGGTCGCTGGTTGACACTCGATCAAAGATAGAAATGAATAACAAGCACAATTTAGGCCAGATACTGGCGCACGCGCCACGGCTACTTAACAAATCTCCCTTGATCTGTGGCGTCATTCATGTTTCTTACGAAATATTAGCTTTATCTGTCTTCGAAGTTTAATTTGTCAGTTTCAAAATACGATTTCTGTATTTTAATACAGAAATCGTATTTTGAAACTGACAAATTTGTAGTAGTATAGTAAGTAAAATTTATACAGAAAGTTACACAAAGGTATGGTCATATCTTAAGGTCGTGTAGTAGATACTGCAAGTGACTCTAAGCGCTATCAATTTTAGTAAAATTCATGATTTTTAAATCATTAATTTTACTAAAATTGAATGTTACACAGTTACACAGAATGTTACACAAAGGTATGGTCATATCTTAAGGTCGTGTAGTAGATACTGCAAGTGACTCTAAGCGCTAACAATTTTAGTAAAATTCACGATTTTTAAATCATGAATTTATATATAACTTTCATTAAGATACTTGGATAAAAGTAATCGCAATACCTTATGAATGACAAAGCACTCACGTAAATGATAAATTTCTAGTGATCAGTTCAACCGTGTCAAAGTTCATCAGCATGAAATGGGGTCTTAGTTCCTTCAGTTAAAAACTATCGCCCTCCTATTTTGTGCCTCCATGAGAGCTACCTATATTATCTATTAGAATTCAATGAGCGATACTGTCTTGAGATGTAAGTGTCATACGCACTTAATGTAGGTATTTGTTATATATCTGTCGTCCATACTGCCTGATGTTTTAATACAGGTTTTCTTTATTTATTGGTCATATTTCATTAGAAGCATGAAACTAAAAACCGATAGATAATTTCGTTATATTAATTTATTTAATAATAATGATTTTAAGGTTAAATGTTTGTTAACACTCATGGATGTCAAATTATAACTTGCGAAATGTTACTGCAGTAATAAACATACTACTAGATATATATAACTCAATACAGCTAACGCGTGACACATAAAAGATGCAATAGACGGAGAGCTGGCTACCAAAATCAGAAATGATAAGGTGCAGTGACAATTTTTGGCTAAAAAAACTCCTGCCTAGATGACAAACCCATAGCGCTTACTGCCAGAAGTCTCTCCCGGGGCTGCAAGTGTGGGCTGGCGGTCAAACACGTAAAGATGAACGGCAGATTTGGTACCACATACTTTTTTTGTTATTTTGTTATAGAATTTGTACCACTTATTAAGGCGACTAAGCCATTTATTTTCATGTAAGTGTATCATTTTTAGAAAATCGGATTAATTAATAATACCAATAAAAACATTTGAATAAGTTAACGTAATGAAATCGTAAACTAAACGCAGTTATGTTTTTAGAAGTTGCCAAATGTAGAATAACACACATATCGAAATGATAAATAATTATTTAGATATAGAAATAACATTAAATATACAAACCAAAAGTTGAAGTTGAACATTAAATATAATTAAACACTTGTATATTATATCTGAGAATGCATAATTGTTGCATAAAATCATAATAGTTAACGATTTAATGAAATAATGATTTTCGCCATCAATATTTTTTGTTCCTATGGCAATTATTTATTTACAGATAAAGAAAATCTGTGTTTGAATCTGTTTTTCAGTTCAGTTCTTTCTGTTGTTTTGGATTCTGGTTTGTGACTGCATCTAAGCATTTAATGAATCACTGGCTGTTTTTACGTTACAAAGTACTTAATAACAATAATAACATAATGTAGTACTTTTTTTTATTTTTTTTTTGTTGACGAGGTGGAAGATCCTACATGGATGTCCTCCGCCTTGGGGAGGCGAAGGGGTCTGTCGGACTCTTACCGACTAAAAACCACCCCGGTGTTCCACTACTTGCCTATGATCAGGGGAGCGAGAATCGCTATTGCATTCTTCCGCAACCCCCGACAGGCATTGACCCGTCTCACCCTAGACGGGTCCCGTCACCCGGTGCGACCATCACCCGTCGGCCGCACTCCTCTGAGAGCGCACGCGGAACACTGCATGCTGCCTCTCGGGCCTGTATCTGTTCGGACGACGACTTCCCCAAAAAAGTTCACCGCCCGCAGGCCACTTCCTAAGGTGGCTGGAGGTCATTAAACGCCCTCCGGCGCCCGGTGCGTCTGCTGCGGGTAGAGAGAACTGTACTCCGCTCTCTCTCCCGTTCCGCCGCCTCCTTTGCGGACATCACCTCCTCACAGAAGGAGGCGACAGCGTTCCATGCGCTCTCGCTCCGCACCATAGCCAGAACTACGGTTGGGAGCGAGAGATTACCCGCAGCACCGACTGCCACGACGAGATCACGGCGCTGGTTAGCCCAGGCTGGGCATTCCGACAGTGTGTGCAGCGCCGTGTCGTCGGGGCAGTTACCACAATGGTGGCACCGTGACGTCGGCTCCCGGCCGATCCGACACAGATACTTGCCGAAGCAACCATGTCCGGAAAGCACCTGCGTCATCCGGAAGGTGAGGGCCCCGTGCCCTCTCTCCAGCCACTCTCGTAGGACAGGTCTTACCGCCGCTATAGCGGCGTGCCCCGCACTAGGTCGCGCAAGTCGCTGCTCCCACTCCACCACCAGGATCTGGCGGAGCTCGTCCCGATGTGCCTCTACTTCGCGAGGCACTGGTTGGTCGTCCCGATCTAGCGCATCCTTGCGCCACCGGTACTGCAACGCAAGGAGTACTGCGTCCAAATCCCAGGGCGCGGATCCGGCAAATAGGCTAGCCGCCTCGAAGGAGATCGTACGGTACCCCCTTATCACCCTGACGGCCATTGCGCGTTGCGGCTTTCGTAGAATTGCAATATTACGGGCCGTCAGAGCGTCCGCCCATACTGGCGCCCCGTAGAGCGCCATTGACCGTACGATCCCCTTATACAACTTTCGGCAAAATGCGTTGGGCCCCCCCAAATTAGGCAGGAGCCGCGAGAGTGCCCCAGCGGCGCCCATTAGCCGGGGGGCCAGCTGCCGAAAGTGTGGTCCGAAATCCCACCGGCTATCGAGGATGAGTCCCAGGTACTTCATCGTACGCTCGATGCCGATGCGGACTCCCCCCACTATAATGTGGGACCCCGAGGGTGGCGCCTTCCGAGGGCCATGGAAACAAACAGCCTCGGATTTGTGCAAAGCCACCTCGAGGCCCAACCGCCGGATCCTACCAACGAATTGCGCGACTCCAGCCGTCGCCAGAATTGCTGCCTGCCGGTGCGTCTTTCCACGCGCTGTCACAAGCGTGTCGTCAGCGTAACAGGTGACGCTGACACCATGGAGAAGAGCACCGCGCAGAACCCAGTCGTAGCCGATGTTCCACAAGAGCGGGCCCAGGACCGATCCCTGTGGAACACCGCACGACGTCTCTCGCCGACCCCAGCCGTCACGACCCGGGTATATGACGGCCCTGTCCGCCAAATAGGCCCCGACAATACGACGGAGGTAGATCGGCACCCCGTGGTACCGGAGTGCCTCCCTGATACAACTCCAGGGCAAGGTATTAAAGGCGTTGGCAATGTCGAGAGACACCGCCAAGACGACCTCACCCCGGGCAATTGCATCCTCCGTCAGAGCCCTAACGCGCATGATGGCATCCACCGTAGAGCGCCCCCGGCGAAACCCGAACTGGTTGTCCGCCAGATCTGGACCTATCCCAGTTATGTGCCGGACGATACGGTCTGCAATGATTCTCTCAAAGAGTTTGCAGACCTCGTCCAGCAACACAATAGGCCGATATGCGGACGGTGAGTCCGCGGGACGCCCTTCCTTTCTTAACAGAACCAGCTTTCCAGTTTTCCATACACTTGGAAACTGGCCCCGTTCCAAGCACGCGCTGTAGAGCCCTACCAGTCGGGGCCAAAGGAACCTCGAGGCTAAGACCCATGCTCGGCCAGGAATACCGTCGGGCCCCGGAGCGGTGTTTTTGGCTTGAAGCCGTTTCACCGCCGCTCGAAGTTCCACCCAGGTCACGTCGGGCACATTGTCGTCACTTTGGTCGTCGTCAGGATACGAAACCGGAACCATGGGCGGAGGTAAGTGCTCTGCCCTCGAGGGGAACAGAGAGCACACTACCTCCTCCAGCAGCTGCGGCCTGAGACTCTGGGACAATGGGGGCGCATATGGGCGAAGTTTTCCCCTCACCATGCGGTAGGGTCGCCCCCATGGATCTCGGTCCAGAGTCTCAATCAGCTCTTCGCGGGCCTGAATTTTGGCCCGCGAGATCTCTAGCTGGAGGCTTTTCTTGGCTTCTCTGTAACCCTCATATAGTTCCGCTTCCCTGGTCTCTGAATCTTGGTCACGGTGGCGTAGTCTCCGGTACCTGGCGTACTGGCGGCGTGCAGTTACGCAGATTCTGCGTAGCTGCGCAATCTCCTGCGACCACCAGTACACCTGGCGTCTGGGGGAAAACGCCTGAACACGGGGCATGGCAGCATCACAAATGACAGTCATGCCCTCCTGGAACCATCGCGCTTCCTCTTCGATGTCAGCAGGCCTCTCTGGTGCTTCGACCCAGGCCTGCACTACTGCTGCTTCCAGGAGGACCTCCCGGTTCAGCTGCTTTAGTGACCACCGTGGACCATTTCCAATCGGAGCTGCTCTGGCCGGCGCGCTTAGAATTTGGGTGGAGACGTCAAACCGGATGTAACGGTGATCTGACAGCGTCTCCACGTCTTCCATTACGCGCCAACCTTGGACACGACGTGCTATAGCGGGGCTAGCGAAAGAAAGGTCCACTATGGAACCTCCCCGCTGTCGCACGCACGTCTGAACTGTGCCCCGATTGAGGAGAATCAATCCTGACTCGACCGCCCATTCTTCGACAACCCCACCACGCACATTCGTAGCTGGGGAACCCCAAGCCATAGATTTGGCATTGAAGTCCCCAAGCACTATAACGGGGCGGGGATGGCTGCGACGGACGACTGTACCCAACTCTTCCAATGCACTTTCTAGGTCAGCGAGAGACCGGTTCGGGGAAAAGTATACTCCTACGACCACTACCTCCCCCAGCAATGCTGCGACGTATCCCCGTCCCCGGGTGACGGACTCGAAGGACGGGGAACCATTCCCACCTTGGGTGATAAGGGTCACCAAGCCGTCATCGTCACCCACCCAGTCACTTCTGGGAGGAATAAAGTACGGCTCGGAAACCACAGCAACATGTATCAACCACTCCGCCATGGACTGGAGCAGAAGATCCTGAGCCCTGGCGCAGTGGTTGATATTTGCCTGGAGAAAACGAATTGTATGAACAGCCATTACTAGGTGTCCATCTCATTCGTCTCCTCCCCAGCATTTTCATTTGTCGCTGCTTGCGCAACCGGTGGGTGAGACGGTTGCGTAGGGCCCTTTTCCTTATTGGCCCCTTTCTGTTTCTTCTTGTTGGGTGCGACGCAAGCATTGCCCGGTCTATGGTCGGCTGTCTTGCCCGCCGCCGCACATACTACACAGTGCGGTGCGGCATCGCACGAATCAGCTTTGTGACCAGGCTTGCCGCAGCGGAAGCAAAGTCCGCTACGGTCGACCCCCGTGGTGCACTTAGCCCCAACATGGCCGCCCTCTAGGCAACGGAAGCACCTTAGGGGTCGTGGCGTCAGAAGTTTGACTTGCGTCGATACCCATCCCACCAGCAAACGCTGGCCGTTTTTAATTTCATTGGCCGCCGCAACTGGGCAGCTCACCACTATAGTGCCCAGCCCACTGAAGCCAGTACGTATTGGACCGGCTTTTACTTGTTCCGGTGCGCACCCTCCAGATTTTGCGACGGCGGCCACCACTTCATCTGAGGTCACCGAGTCATCCAGACCCATAATGCGCAAGTCCGCGCACTTGGTGGGTCTGGATACTCGGACCCCATCTACTCCAACCGCTGCTCGCAGCTTCTCTGCGAGTGCGTCTGCCTTTTCGGCACTGGTGGCTCCCGGGATTTCAAGCAGCCGTGCACCAGTGAGTGTCGGTTTGCACCGCATTGCCGTTATACCGAGATCAGCCAGCTTGATCTCGGCTTTAGCTTTAGCCAGAACTTTGGCGAAGCTCAGGCCACGCTCCTCGGCTCCAGGCGGTAGTGTGATAACCACCGCCGTTGAGCGTGGTGCACGGAGCCGCTTTGCGTCTCTGTCTGCCTTTTTATTTCCCTTTCTCCGGGACTTCTTTGCCTTCTTCTTTGCCCCGGCGGTCTGCCATTCATCCCCATTTGAATTGGCTGGCTGCCCGTGCTGGCTGGATGAAGTTGAGACTTGTTTTTTCATCTCATTTCCAGCAGACACAGCCGTGGCAGATTTTTTAGTCACACTAAGTACCGACTTTTTACCTTGGCCCTTGCCTTTCGAATTTTTTGCCTGAGCTTGTGAGGCCGGCTGAGGGGTAGACGTTTGTGTTGCTGACTTACGAATGTTCTCCAGGCGAGGAGCGGCAGCTGTTTCTTTGTAAGTTGGCGGGTTCTCTCTGCGGTCGCTGGCCAATGGCGGACGAAGGATCCTCCCCTCGAGGGCGGCGAACCGTTGGTTGAATTTTGCCAACTCCTCACGAAGTAGACAAGCCAGCTCCGAGTCTTGAGCTGGTTGTGAGGGCAGGGAACTGGAAGACGCGACTTCAACCTCTTTTAGTTGCCGCGCCCGCAAAGCAGCCAATTCTGCGCGAAGCTCATCCATCTCCTTGCGGAGCTGCGTCGTTTGAGCTGAAAGGCGAGCATTCTCAGCCTGCAACCGGGCCGTTTCCTCCGACGAGGTCCGCGCGACCAGCACCTCCAAGTGCTCCAATATGAGGGTTGAAGCGTCCTTGAGGGCCTTCTGACAGGTTCCCTTCAAACCTTTGGACACCTTGGCTACCTTTTTTATTGCCGCCACAGCGTCCTGAACCCTCAATTGCACCTGCAGGGCTGTCAGATCTTCTGGCTCTCTTTGGTCCACGGGATTGAGTGGGGAAGCAGCGATCCTCCCGGCATTGACCTTTTGGGTCAACTTCGTAAGTTCCACCTCCTCCTGCGCCTCTCTCTCCGCAAGTTCGGCAGCCTTTCGTGCTGCAGCCAATTCTCGCCTGGCTGTAGCCATGCCAACATATTGGCCTGTAATGGGTGGCCGACCCCTTCCGCGCCGAGCAGTGGTGACTTTGGCAGCCGGCACCACTTCATCACTGGAGGCTGAATCCGACCCCGAGTGCTCCCCCTTGGGTGAGTCCGTGCGAGTGCGCTTACGCCACAGCTTACCGCTTAGCGAGACACTATTCACTGTCACCGTACTCTTCTGGCTTGAAACCGTGTCAGTATCTGACAGGACAAGCTCCTCTGATACGACTTTAGGTTGTCGTTTACCTGTTAAGTTTTGTGTATTATAATGTAGTACTACTGAATCTTGTTTTATCCTAAACTATAAGGTTACTTGATAAATTGCGATGAAAAATATTTTAATTCATTTAAAATATTTTTATATATGTAAACACACTGATTTTCAAACTAACACGTGCTCGTATTTTACAAATCAGGTGGTTCTCCAATCTGTGACATAAGTTACACACTCACTTCACTTCATCACTATCAAACTGTTGCAGTCCGCTGCAGGACATAGGTAATGCACCCCACTGAGTAGGTACGATCCTCATCTCAATTTACCAACTTAATGGTAAGTAAAACATTAAAAGATAGCGACAAGCAATCTAGAACATTTACTTTATCACCAAAACAATGTTTGTAACTATATATAACAATCTACATTGGTACACTAGTACATAACCTGAAAAAATAAAACTGGTTATGACTTTTACGTCCAAAGTTCTAAAAATCTAAGAATTTAAAAAGGGCTTGTCTATCATATTAACTACCAATTAAAACAAAAAATATTCCAAAACACGAAATTTTATTAACGGTACGAAAGTCCCATACAAGCCTGCCGTTCGCCCTTTTTATCAAAATAAAATCATTGAATGCAGCGCTGATGCATGCTAGCCGCTATGCTCACCAAACAGGAATGAGATATGACTAAACTACAAGAAGAATTGTGTTGCAGTATTCTCACAGAAGATTATAGATAGGATAAGCTTGTATTGTATTTTTGCTGCGTCAGCGCTGACAGTATATTGTTTTCTATACTCCCAAGAAGAACAAAAAATGGTTTAACCAATAAATGGTGAATAGCCAGTACACAACAAGTAATTCAGGAACTACTTACCTGCACCTGCACCAAACAAACAGTACCATTCCCTAGTAGTGTTACAAGTGTTAACCAAGCTTATCCTCTACCACCCCTCTGTTGTGTATTGGCTACAGTATATTTCTAGCGGGTGTGATTTGTTGTTATTCCTTTTACCTGAACTTTGAAAACCAATTTGTTCCTCCTCTATGCATTATATGCTATGTAATGCTGCTTTTGTTCGTACAAATATAAAAAGTTCGAATAAATATTTAAAAAATAATCTTTTAAATTTATTTTCAAAAAGTTCATAGAATGTTACAAACAACGTTCAAACCTGCGTTCTCCGCATGATGACAAAGTCATCCGTTATAGCACCTTCGCCTACAGGTACTTGAATTGATATCTGAACACCCTGAAACAACGATTATAACGTAAGTATAAATAGGTAGATAAACGTGTTGCTGTTTCGAACAACAAGACTAGTTACTGCAAGGAATGGTTGTGTTTCGCATGAGTTTCTCGGGCATATCTGTTATTATCTATAACCTCCAACTATCCTAACGGTTGAATGGATTTTAACCAGTTAGACATTTTTCGATTCGTTTAAAACGTAAGGATGAGGCGATTTCTGAAACCAAAGTCGCCGCTATTGAACCGTAGAAACGAAAAATTACTTAAGGCGAGGTGTAACCACATAATCAGCAAAACGTCGAATCTTTGGAACTCGAGTGTGACTAAACCGCACGAAAGATACTATTGAAAAAGATACTGCATATAGATGAAAGAAACATTAAAAATGTTAATCGGGCAAAAATTTGATTTAAGGTTTAGTTTCTCTAGAAAGCCATCGTTAATTTTACCATTAAAATAAACTTTGGCGTCGAGATTCTCGGTTTTTGCAGCGATAACTACAATTTTTTTTTTTAGAAATACCTAGATATATGGTATAAAATAAAATGTTAACCAGTAACTTTTTTAATTTAAACCGTGCATTTCGAATAATTTAAAGAAATCCCTGTAAATTAACTCTCTGCGCAACCCCGCATTTTGCATTTTGATTTACAATTTGGAATCCTATTTGAATGTCACCAAATGTAATAGTGGATTATGTACTTTTAATTCAGTGGTCGGGCAGCACCCGACAAAGAAGGTTGGTCCCGGACGCGCACGAGTACGACAAACAAAATAGCATCAAAAAACAAATATGTCGCAACGAGACGCGATGCCATGGTATATGTAACAAAGACAAACTCGCAGATAAATAAAAAATCGCAAAAAAAATTATAATGAATCGCGGTCATGGTCATAAAAGACTCCTCAGGAAATTAAGTATTATACATATGACTTTGAAAATTTGATTTATGAAAATTAGATTCATTATTGTTTATAAATTATTTAATTTTTTTTTTTAAAACCAAACATTTAAAGTAAGTGATTTGACAACAGGGGGTATGACGTCATGGCCCCTTATTTCATACATGTTTTTACACAACGTATCGTTTTGACGTTTAATGAAGAGTATTTGGTTTGACTTGACAGTCTACAACCGTAGTATGTCTATTTTAAGTTCGAAGAATCGTAAAGTCAGTGATATAAAATTCAATTTTACACTCGCGTACACCTTTACCTTCAATGTAAGAGTTATTATTGCAATAAAGAAAAGTCATTGATGAGTTCCATGGAAATAATAAATTCAACCTTTTGCTTTAAAGTAATAATAATTGGAAGTAATAATCTCAAAGTTTAGTGGAAGATGTCGACGCCAACTCTGCTGAACGTTTTAATAGTGTAATTGCAAAGATTGTTGGCGGTAAACGAATAAATTTTTCCATGAAACGAGCTTACCAAGAAAAATGTGCTGCAACTATTCTGATATTTAATAATAAACTACCCAGATACACAGAAAAGCCCAAGATGTTATTTAAAGAAAATGGAAAAAAGGCGTGCAGTCAAAAGATCATGGAATCTCGACAACCCTGAAAAAAAACAGATTCCTTTACAAACTTGATACACATGAAGTTGACAATTTCATTGTGCTGCTCCTGATATGACGGAAAATGATTTGGAAACGGCAAAGAATGACTTTTTTCTCAATTTAAATATCCTAACTACGGACAAAGACCGCATTCAAAAACAGACTCGTTTATAAAGTTATTGCAGTGGTTGGCTAGAGCTAAGAAAAAATATGGTAACTGCTTCTAATTACGGTCAGATTGTCAAAAAAGAAGAAAAAACATGAGTTATGCAAATTTCCTTAACAACTTATTATATTTTAAAAATTTAACATACATAACCTCTATTGCTGCATAGAATAATAATATGAGGTATGTTTACATAATAAACCATTTGATTTTGAAATATTAACCTTTTTTCTTTTTAAGCGACTTCTAAAAAGGAGGAGGTTCTATGTTCGTCTGCATGTATTTTTTATGTGCATGTTCATCGATATTTTCGCCAATTGTGAACTGATTAAAAATAAAATCTTTTTTAGTTCGAAAGGGTATACTCCCGAAGTGCTCCCATTATCATCAAGTCAGGATCTGATGATGGAAGGAAATCTCAAGGAAATTGAGGAAAAACTAACTAACTAATAACGTAATAAAATCCCAGAAGTCAATTTTGACTTACTTCCCGGTTTCCGATTGAGCTGAAATTTTTTTTGCACTAAAGAGGGTAAAATAAATTATTTTTATAAAAAAAATAAACCGACTTCAAAACCACAAATAGTGCCTATTTGGGAAAAAGAAATTAATATAATTATTATACATCTATTTGAAGTCGGTGCCAGCCAAGCCAAGTAGGTAGTAGAGTGAAGTAACCAATAAAAAATATAAAAAAGAAAATTCGTCGATATTTTTCTCTTTCATTTAACCATATTTCCCCTTTACGGTAACCAAATTCCGTACAAAGACTATGTCACGCGTCATCCTGCGCCCTCCTACCGAAACCTTGTGCCAGCACTCCCATCTAAGCCCTGAGATGCTCCCCCGCGGCGCACCACGCCCCTGGTGCTTATATATACCGCGCCGCGCAAGGACTCGCCCTCTTACCACTTCAACACGGCTACGAAGTTAAGTACTCTGCATCTACCAGCGTCGGAACTACGTCCAAAGCCTCTGAAGACCTCCAGACCTCCCTGAGCCTGAACATCTGATGTCTAAATTACTTTAAATATTTGTACCATTAGTACCATTATAAATTGTAAAAGCGTTTTATATCATTCCATAATTCCTATCTTTACTTAAATTAACCTACGGGGGACCACGTGCAGACCACGAGAACACCCTCCACGTTACAACTAAACTATCTGCAGACAGCATGCATCTCATTCTCATTCCTCATTCGTTCGTCCGCCGCCGTGTCGCGCGGGGACGTAAGTACCTACGACTTTTCAGTCAACGATTCAGTCGTTCCATGTTTATTGACAGTACTAATGTACTAAATGAACGAAGTCCTATACGCTCACAGAATATTTCATTTTAGTTCCATGTCGGGAAAGAATCCCTAATAATACTTAGTGAATTACACAAGCCTAGCTAGCGTCTATAGGCTGCAGTAGTTGCTTACCATCAAACAGGCAGTATGCTATTTTCCACTTTTGTAGCATAAAAAATAAAAGCTAAACGTCACACGATTAAAAAAATCATAACTATTAAAATAGCATTACTTGCTAAAAGAAAAATGATCATGCAGGTACTTGTTGAAAATGCCTAAATAAAATGGCTATCTGATTTCCTTACTACTACTGTGTAATCTTCCATGAGAGGTTTACAATTGTGTATATAACCATATCGGGCATGTGTGCAAGAGTTTGATTTCAAATCGCGCGAAGACCGCGCCTTAAATGAGGTAATTTGTAAATCTGCTACTGGGTATGTGCTCGGTTTTGTAAGCTCATCTCAAGAGTTTTTTGCGATTCTAAAATGGATAAAAACATGGAACAAAGAGTTTGTCCCAAATTTTGCATTGCAAATTGAATTTCATGTTCAGAGTTGCTGAAAATGTTACAGAAAGTATACAGTGAATCGACTTTATCAAAAACTCGTGCATATAAGTGGTGCAGTGCATTCAAAAGCGATCGAGATAAGATTTGCCTTGCTCTGGTCGGCCATCAACATCTTCAACTGAAGTTAACATCGCTAAAGTGAAGGAAATTGTGACTGAAAATCCTCTTTCAAGTTTGAGATTCGTACCATTTTAAACGATCACTTAGGCATGAAACACGTTGGCGCTGGACTAGTCTCGAAAAATCTGAATTTTCTTCAAAAACTCAAAAAAAAGCATAAAAGTCGCTGAAGACATGTTGGAACGAGTCAATTCCGACCCTACATTCGTAAAACGCATTGTTACTGGTGATGATGACCTGCAAACTAGTCAACAAGCTTGAGAATGGCGACTTCCAACTGAACCGAAACCGAAAAAACCACGACAAAGTCGATCAAAAGTCAAGGTAATGTTGACTGTTTTCTATGACTATCGAGGTGTTGTACACTCGGAGTTCTCACCGAAGGTCAGACAGTAAATAAAAAAGAAAATTATTTGAGTGTTATGCGGCGTTTGAGAGAGCAAATTCGTCGAAAAAGGCCAAATTGGTGGAAAGAAAATTCTTAGATATTACACCACGACAACACACAAAGCCATAATTGTGAACGAATTTTTGACCAAAAACTCAACAAATACCATCGAACAACCACCGTATTCACGACTTTTTTCTTTTTCCAAAACTCAAATTACCACTTCGAGGTACCCGTTTTCAGTCGATAGAAGATATCAAAGAGAATTCGCGGCGAGAGCTGAAGTCGATTCCGGAAAATGCATTTGTAAAATGTTTTGATAACTGGATTATTCGTTGGCGTAAGCTTATTGTTTTTGAAAAAGCTTATTTTGAAGGCTATACAATAAATTTGGAAGAATAGTTAACATTTTGTGTTTTATTGACTTTTTCCTGGTACTTTCTTGACAGAGTAGTATGAATCTGAGCGTGACGGCCACGTGAGTTCAATGCTTTTTTCCCCATACCAAAAGTGCCCAACCTGCCTAAAGAAGTTTTCACATCAAAAAACTTTATTAATTTCTAAGGCTAATGCGTCATGCTCGCAATCAAGAGGTTACGGTTTCGATCTCTTAGCAGAAATAAATAAAAGCAACTGCTTATTCGAATGAGTTAACGAGAATTGCATTTATGTGTAACCCACGTCACTAATAATTGTTCGGGTTCGAGTGACGGTAATCATTGTGAAATTACTGAACATGTATAAATTAGAGACTGAGCATATACGAGTACGTACCTAATAAGTCCCCCTACCTCCGTTGGGGCTGAATATGTAACCTTGAGTCTTGCGGTACGCTTACCATACAAACTACACGTATGAGAATCCGATAAAACGAGATTGTGCCACTTACTCCAAAATTGTGATCTAATCTCAGCGCTTGAAGGGCATCCGATATATTACTGAAGCTGTGTATCTGTGTACCTATCTAAGATTACCTTTCAATATGTTTAAACATAAGCCTTCGGAACACAAAACATTTTGAATGATTTTATACAATCTTTTATTGGGATTTTGGGGTTAGCAGAGTTGTATTGAAAGTACATTTTCGCCAGTTATATTTTTAGGTCGACGTAATAAGCGGCAAGCTTATTGCGCCAAACGGGCACATATCTGGAAAAAAATTCAATTTCATGAAACGGAGCAGACCCTATGACCATTTTACGCAAACATGTTTATAACCTTCATGACAATTTCTTTCAGTTTCAATATTATATTTATATACATTTTTATTTTCGGTACTATAAATGAATAGTATTTACACATTAAACACTTCACAAAGATACACATAATATGAAGCAAAGTGTCGCTAAAGACTTATTTAGCCGTCTAAACATTTAATTTCCATACCTTCCAATTTACAATTTAACTTTCACTGGAACAAGTGTCGCTTATTGTTCTTGATTTAGATACACACGCGATACAGCAGTGGATATGAGGATGGGATTAGTAACAGTTGCGTAGTGCTAATTGTGTATTGGTATGTGAGTACAATGCTGGTTAGTAAGGCATAGGTAAGTTATTACAATATAAAAACAGGAATTAATTCACATACATACAGATATACATAGGTATGTAATACTAACAGCGATAGCAGCATCAATGACGAGGTAGATCGGCTTGTAGGCGCGCATCACTACCGCGCGGCACACGAAGATGCGCCGCTCGCACACATTACGAGCGGCCAAAACAACCTGCGACAAGGGTATTATAACATTAATAGCAGAGCATTAGGAATCAGTGTCTGGTTATAGAATAAAATTTATGAATAACATGTTATATAGATATAATAGATACACTAGCTATGTCCGCGACTTCGGTGACGTTTTTTTTTTCCGAAAAAAGGAATTTGTCGCTTATAATAGGCATTGCACCTCTTTCCCCAGGCAGGATTTTTTATACTGTATTGGCGGTGACGCAACCTGGAGCGTACAAAAAATGTTGTTTTGGTTGCTTACACGTGAAATAACGACATAATTTGGCCGTGGTAACATTACTCATTTGTTTTTCATGTGGAAGCTCACTTTACCAGGCTATTGGTGAGGCCGTATATCAGGCTTAAATGGACTAAAACCACACGGTGTGCCTCACAGCTGCGCCGGTTATGTGTTGACCGTCGGTACGGCGACGTTTTGGCTCCAATGATCCACCCAGCGCTGACTCGCGCACGGCAACTGGGCGATGTCCAGACATCCCCTTCACGGGGAACTCTGCTTCGGGTGAAGAACATAAAACTCGTCTCATACACCCACGGGCACTCTTAGCGTAAGCATGAGAGCGCAGGTGAAAAGGTTCCGCCTGGAAGTTTTTCTATCGAATCCACTTGCGCGAGATGTTCTCCTCGCAGAAAGTCATCATAAAACAACTGTGACGACCTAACGTTTCAGAAGAGCACAAAACTTGTCGACGGTTTCGTTCCCACTAACGTACGCCGTTTGTTGAATTTGATTTGGTCTGATTCATCAACAAAATAAAACTAGCAAGTATAGATTACCGATTTTATCTTATTAATTGATTTATCGATATTTATGACATCCATTACTATTGACACCTATTTGTATACATGAGTTTCTATAGTAAAAATGGGGTCATGGCTACGCTAAGAGGTAACTGATGCAATACATCATCTCTGTCACCTTTATGACGTTTTGTACACGTAAAGAGAGATAACTGTAGGTTTTTTGTTTTTGCTCAAAACATTCCCTCTATAGTAATTATTGCTCTTAGCTAACAACTGAGTCATTTTTTTTTTGCTTTAAATAATATTTTATTCTATTCCAATATAATTATGTAAACGGGAATTAACACGATCACGTATTTAAAAGGTATTACATACCTTTGCTTTGCCTAACGTTTCCACCAGGTTGCACTGGCCGTGGTGACAGGCCTGCAGTTACTGTAATACTTTTTAAATACGTGATCGCGTTAATTCTCGTCAACATAATTATATTATCATGAGACCGGTCGGTCGGCCGATATCAACGCTCTGCGTTCCCCTATGATATCCTACGATTGAAAATATACATTCACTCGAAATCCTTCAAACAAACTTGACCATCTACAGATAAAAACGATACCTAATTTAAAAAACTGTTAAAGCAAATATTAAAAAAAAGTGCAATAAAAGAAAAGTGTGTCAAAGAGGGACTTGATCCGGCATGCTTGAGCCGAGTAGAAAGCGTACACTATACCAGATAAGCTAAACGCTCGCTAAAACGTAGTTCAAAATAAGTATATACGTTGTACTTACGTTAAAATGTTATTACAGCTTTCATTGATGTTCCTGTGGGAACCAAAGTTTATCCCAGGATAAAAAGTACCCTATAAAATGCACAGGCACTCAAATTATCATCGTACTAAGTTTCAAGCATATCAATTCAGTAACTTTTGAGTTTAACGTGAAGATACAAACAGACAGACAGACAGACAAAATTTTTTTGAGTCGCATATTTGGCATCAGTATCGATATCTTAATACCCTTCAGTCGATTTTTTTTAAATATATTCAATGTATATAATTCATCCCGTTACAGATTTATTATAAGTATAGATAATAATGCATCAGGACTTAATAAAAGCCATAATTCAGGCAAATATACACTACAATACAATAGAAGGGCGAAAATATTGCTAAATAAAAAAATCATGTGTAAGTGTATTGGTAGGTATACTTACTATACATACCAGAAGTTATATCTTATTGTTGGCTTCAAATACCTATATAATTGTTATTCAAATAAATATTATAATGTGAACTATTAAATATATTTTTTTCCAAAAGAAATTACTTTTAAGTCGTGATCAAATACTGTCACAAAACACTATTTGATATTAAAATACCACGCTGAGAACATAATTTGTTTCTGCAGTATACTTTACTATTATATTCCCTCACTAGATGTGTTCGTTGCGCTTCAGTGTTACTAAAATATTTACATGAAAGAGTATTTACTGCGGAACAGCGTCGAAACCTTTTGAATATTCTACTTATACTGCGGTATACGTATAATTGTAGTAAAACTATTTGCGAATCGCAAGTACCTATCTCTGGATCTCATGCTGAGTAACTCTAGAACTGAGCATTGTTAAATGAAATACCTTCACATAACCACTACAATAAAATTTAGGTTTAGAAATTCTTATTCAAAACAAACATTAATAAACATTTGCGCTTATCGGAATATGTTAGAAATTTTAACATTTAAACTTTCGCGTTCCATGATATAATATTATTTACGTGTTTACGGGAATTAACGTCAGTCAGCCTGTGACCATGGCCAGTGCAACCTGGTCGAAATTCAGAGGTATGTAATACCTTTTCGTGATCGCGTTAATTCCCGTAAACACCTAAATAATATTATGTTAGACATTTGTACACGGTTTTAAATACAATAAGTACCTAATAAGATATTTTGGGTTCTGACCCCCTCCTACCTCGGCCAAGATCACTGCCTGTGCTAAAACTGTATTTTGTTAGAGCTTAAATTGTCGCTCGCTACAATCCAATCAATCTCGACATTCTTGAATCTTGGATAATTTTATTGAATATTTTCAACGAAATAAAAACCGGCCAAATGCTAGTCGGACTCGCGCACTAAGAGGTCCATATCATCGTACAAAATTTAACACTATGTACTTTTTAAATACTAAAAAGTATATAGTGTTAAAAGAAATAAGAGAAGCGCTATAACTAAATAGTTGTAATAATACACACCCTGTAACATTTCAAGCTTGCCAATATTAAGATTGAGCAAACAACGACAAAAAAAACTAGTTTCTTGTAGGAGGGGCCGCTTTGTTTCGTAACCGATTACCACAGTTCGCTCACACGTTATCAGGGGTAAAGACAAGGTTATAAGGTACCTTACGTCCAGAAAAAAGTGCTGTTCCCGAGGGATACCTGAAATGATTGACAAAATCACAAGCGAAGCCGCGGGCAAAAGCTAGAAAAACAAACATTGAAGGAATAAATACTGGAGTTTTCTTTCTTGCACCTAATACCACTACAAACTTTCATTAGTAATTTAGTATGTTGGAGTATTTCAAAGTCAAAGTCTGAAAGTGTATTCATCTATCTCGCAATGTAAGTTATAAACGACAAAAGTTACGATTGATATTTAGTGTTTTTGAAAAAAATATAATATATTTACGCTGGCTATATCTATAGTAGTATTAAATAGTATCTATAAGTGAAATGTAACACCCATAGGTCCATACTCTCCCGCAAGAAACTATACAACGTAATTACACGAAACGAAAACAAAAGAGAAAAGATTAGTTTTCCCGTTGCTCACCGTCACGTTAACTTTGGCGTAGCCCGACAAGCTGAAGTCGTTAGGTGTGAATGTCACTTTCAGAAAATCGGTGCCATCTGCAACAAAAAATAACACATACCTAATAAACTGATTTAATATTAACATCTATTTCAATGAAATTTGTATACTTTGTTGAATCTATGGATTGACTAGTTTACTAGTTATGGAAAATGAAATTAATTTGCAGCAATCACCAATGTCAAATTCGCAATGATAAGAAAGAAGACTTAAAAATGTAATTAATTTTAACTTTATTGTTTCATTTTATTTAGAGGGAAAACTGAAACAAAATAAATTTTATCGACTTCAGGAATAAATAAAGAAGATCTAACTGAAATAAAAATACATATCTGCATACAGTTTCTTTTTAAAAGTGTTGAAATATCTTTAAGGCAAGCTTTTTATAATTAAATTTACTCGTAAGAGCTAAATGATAATCTTTCTTTAATGCTCCTTTTTTTTGTCAAACTAAAACCTATGGCCTAGGTAAGGCAAATGTATACAGAAACTATTACACTAACACCCGTATTCACAAATACTACTTTGGGTAGCGTGGAAGTAACGCTAAGCTAAATAAGAAATTTCTCACAGCGTTCGTTGTGTATTACATAAATACAACACATAGTACAAGAGCCTATGACTAAAATGTTTGCTTAATCGATTTACGGTCAAAACAATATAAAATCGATATATTTGGTTATTCTGATTCTAAAAATACTTACTTTCAGAAATTTTTGACGAAACGTCTGACGTTTAAAAACTTTAACCGAACTGTTTCATTGCATCTGTCTGATGGACATGGTCTTGGTCGTGGGCTCCCGTACTATAATCGTGTGGTAATTTTTATGTGCTAAAGAAAAATCGGTGTAGTTTGAACATTTTATAAGCATGCAGAGGGCGAAAATATTTATAGAAAGAGGGAAGAATGTGTTAGAATATTGAAAGGAACTTCATCATTTACAACAATAAAAAAATAAAATATTAAGGTCACAAGTAATTGACAAAAAGGGCATTAGAAAGCTCTCTTCTCTTAATTATTGTCCTCTGTTCAATCAAAAGTCAAAATCAAAAACAGCAATTTTCATCAACTGCCACACTTTTACATAAGAGTTCCTTTTAATAAACGCATAGCATTATCCATAGGTCAAGTATTGTTTAAGAATCGAAATTGCCGACTCTATGTGTCCGTCCTCACTGTGAGTCCTCGTATCATTTTATATGAATACGGGTGTTAACGCAGTATTAATACTAAGGTGCATCAGCAACTTTGTTTACTTTGGTTCACGATGTTGAGTGAGCTCGGGACAAACAAAGAATATAATATCGATACCTTACTAATACCAGCACACAGTCTCGGGAGAACATAACACATAAGCTCTAATGCCTTAAGTTTTACTGAAGTTTCTCTGGTTGCTTCGTTACTTTGCCTGAACTTTACATCGGTTAAAAACTTTCCTTCCCACTAAAACCTATCCTAAAAACTATTCTAATGCAATCCCTAAATATTCCTAACATCGACTATGGTGATATGTGTTATTTCGACCTGAATGCAGACGTTCTCACTCAACCAACTGAACTGTCTTCTTAATAACTGCAGTCGATTTATATTCAATCTTCGCAAGTATGACCACGTGTCTACTTTACGTTTCGACCTACCTATTAGGCCTAGATCCTTGACGGAGGGACTATAAGGTATATTAGATCCGTTGAAGGTTACAAATGGCAGTCTATTTAGGTTTAGCCTACTGATCAGACGTTGACTGTCTACAACGATGGCCTGGCATTTGGTTGGGTTTACTGTGAAAGCAACAATATTTCTAAGTTTTTATAGGACACATAACTTTCCGAACACGAGCTGTAGTGAGGTAAATGAAATGTTTGAATGCCGTTTGATTTATTGCAGTATTCCAGAAGGCAGTGGAGGGACGTTATGATAAAGTGCGAGGGCCTACCACCAGCAACTTGCTAGATGTTGTATAAATAAATATATATATATATTTATATATATATATATATACCTATAGGTTTGTCGAAGTGCACGCTGGTAGGCAGTGGAGTGATGTTGGTCACACGTAGACGGTAGCATGTGCGTCGGCCCACCACCAGCGATTTGCTCGGTCTGAGCGTCGAGGTACCCAACTCACTCTCTAGTGCACCTGTGTCCAGCTCACATTCACCTTAATTAAATAGAGTACAATAATATAACTACTTATCAAGGTAAAAAAATCTACCTACATCGTGCCTTATATGTATATGTATATATGTATATGGAATATATACTATACAGCATCTAGAAATGACGACGACAGAGAGAGAGAGAGAGAGAGAGAGAGAGAGAGAGAGAGAGAGAGAGAGAGAGAGAGAGAGGGAGCGAGAGAGAGAGAGGGAGGGAGGGAGAGAGAGAGAGAGAGAGAGAGGGAGGGAGAGAGAGAGAGAGAGAGAGAGAGAGAGAGAGAGAGAGAGAGAGAGAGAGAGAGAGAGAGAGAGAGAGAGAGAGAGCCTCCAGGAAATTGTAAACTCCAGTCGTGCGTCGGAGCTGACACACAATTGATGAGATTAATTAAAACGATCAACTATGCACGATGCACAGTGCCGGATTGTTTGAGAATAAGTCAAAAAAGAAATACTGCAATTTGGTCAGGTTAGTGGAGTTCAGAATATAGGTACAATAAAATACGTGTTATATGTTGTTTTGGTATACTGAATTAATTCACATATACTTAATCAGAAAAACACTTTTTCGATAATTGTTAATTTTAAATCGGACGTCACTTACCGCACTCAGAGCTAGTGCCTCCGCACGGATGTACTCTGATCGTCACCCGAGGCGCGAGTACGCGGTAAGCGACCAGCGATGCACGTGCCTCTGTAGCGGGTCCACTGTGCAATATCGACAGATCCGGTTCACATCTGCGAGCCCTCAGTAGAGTGGTTACAATACCGTCACGCTACGAAAATACATCATAATGAAACATTTTCTTCACAAATCTACCGTTTTCCAAAGATCTGGTAACATAATGTTAATAGTTTCGTAAATCAAAAAAATCATGCTTATACTCATCATTGATGTTAAAACCAAGTGGTGGAAAAAGATTTCCACAACTCTTTTTACTTTTAAATTTGGTTCTCCATTAAAGGATGATTTATTTTTTATTTTTAGTAAAATATCATTACACGTAAAGAAAATTCTTTGTACCCCTTTTTAACAAAATTTTGAAAATTAACGTGAGTTTTGGAATATTTACAGTTTATATATAGAAGAAGTCCAGAAAGCTAAAACTTTAAAAACAATATTTTAAAATTACGTGAAAACGGCTTAATAAAATTACACAAAGTATATGGGATTACCTGTCATGGTAAGTAAGTCTATACAATGACAGCTCAAGTTATACTGGCCACTGAAAAAACCATGGTCGAAATTCGACCGTAAGGCGATCTCTAGTAATTATGTTGCCAGATCTCTGGAAAACGATAGATTACCAACTATCGTCACCAAGCCCAATCTGTTGGACTCGTTAAAATGAATCATATGAGCCCATACTCGAAGGGTTTAATAGTAGCCACTGAAGAGTTTCAATATCCGCCTCCTAGCTCCATCATCAGAGCAGGTCCTTCAAAATTACATGTAAACACAAAGTTTCACAACACAAACAAACAAAAAGAATAAGAAGAAGGGTAAAATTAACTTTCTAGATTTGTTTACATAGTAAGTTACAAATGAAGCTAATAAATGCGTGTTAAAACGTTTTGATCGTATACGAGACTACTTACTGTATTTGCCCTTAAAATCCCCACCTGCTCTAGTTAACCATCATTCTGGTTCATCAAACGCTTGTCGTTTTGGTGTACAATTGAATACATCTATCCCCATTATGCGATCAAATCTTGCGTGAACCATCCTGGCCGGGACCCATACTATGCTGGTATTCTTTCTTCTAACCTTACTGATAATTTCTTCAGGAATTTATTTAATTGGCACTGTAATGTATAATCATCAGTTACGAACCTCAGGCGCGTTAACATTGTAATATATATTGGCTGCGTCTCCGTGGTCGAGTGCGCCGCGACCAGGTTTCACAATAGCGCAGGTACACGCAATCTCTTTGCAATTACGGCACGGGATCTGCCCGAGGCATGCGGGCCGAGGCTTGTTCTCGCCTATCCAGCGAAAAGCTTCGCACCAAAAGGAAATCTGAAGGAATTATTACTGTTGGAATGACAGACATTCATAAGTTCTTAAGCAATATAACACTCAATATTAGTATACATTGGTCCCGATTCTATTGTTAGACTCACTAAACTAAAACCTAATTTAATTTCTTCATATGAAATCAACCTTGTTTTCTTCGCAACAAGGTCTATTTGTTACTGGCATATATTTCTCAGCGCCACTAAATTTCACTAAAACCTGTCAACATATATTTAACTTTATTTCCACGCAGCGAGAGTCCCCATTTATTCAAATGCCGTAGAAAAACTTGTTCAAAACGAAATAAGATGACGTTATTTTAATTGACACCTACGAAGACGCTTACCAAAAACACAGAGCAAAAGAGATGGCATTCAACGGACAGCGGCTCTCGCTACGTGGTATTAAAGTTTATTTAAGCGTGTCAGACTTTAGTCGTAGTAATAAATAGCTTATGTCGATAGCGACGTATGTTACCTACTTGTTTATATTTGAAATAAGACCTTGTTTCGAAGGGTACAAGGTTAACATTTTGTATGACGAAAATTTTGTCAATTATAGTTGAGAGAGAAATTCAACAGAATTGACACCATTGTCTTTTAAGTAACACTAAAAATCCTAAAATAAGAAGTTCTAATAACTAAACTTCTACAATTGTGTTTTCAGAATCTTTTTAAATTATTTCAATTTGTTATTTTTTTTATGTCTATGTGATTACATCATGCAGTACCACATACAGATGTAGGTGTACCAAAATTCAACAGAGAAATCTATCTGCACTTTTTATTTATAAAAATCAAACTGACGAAGGACTCATAAGCAATAATTAATTAAACCTTTTAAGTCTTGAGTATTCATTCAGCTTATTTACATAAACTACCAAATTTTATACAAACTAATTTTGAGTCTGCGCTAAATAAATAAATAAATATATATATAGTTCCTATTTGAGTTGAAAGTTTTTTACAGTAGTATTGCTTACAGTTTCTTCTATATTACAGTTAATTAATCTTTTGCGAGATGTTTAAATGTCGCGAGAGTTTCAAATTAAGAGAGCAGATATGGTACAGTATTTTAAGTTGTTAAAGCCCCAACTGTTCCAGCGTCTTGTACTGCTGTAATTCTATCTTCGAGCTGTTGCTTTTTTTCTATGTGTAATTTGCTACCTTTTTTTTTATTTATTTTTTTGTGACAATTTTTTTAAGCGTCTGTCTAGTACAACGGTCCACAAAACTGTTTTAAACAGTTTGTGGACTCAGTCTAGTCTCTAATAAATATCATGCCGATATATATTATTATTATGTGTGTATAAAGTACCTATAGCATAATATAAATTTTTATGTAAATGAGTCGCCTAATATGTAACATATGTATATGTGTAAAGAATAGCCTGTTATTTTTATAGGTAATTGTATAGTTCTAAAGTCTGCCATCGGGATGCTGTGTTTCAGGACCTCATACATCGCTCTAAGTATGATATTTGGTGTATGTTAAAATACTAGGTATGTGTAACAAAATTTGAAAGGACAATGGTGTCAATTTTGTTATATTTCTCTCTTAACTATAATTTACAAAATTTTCTTCATACAAGATGTAAACCTTGTACGCTTTGAAATAAGGTCTTATTTCAAATGTAAACAAGTAGGTATATAAACAGTACATACGTCGCTATCAAAATAAGCAATTTATTTGTCGACTAAAATCTGACACGCTGAAATAAACTTTAATACCACGTAGCGAGAGCTGCTATCCGTTGAATGCCATCTCTTTTACTCTGTGTTTTTAGTGAGCGTCTTCGTAGGTGTCGATTAAAATAACGTCATCTTAGTTCGTTTTGAACAAGTTTTTATACGGAAATTATACGGCATTTGAATAAATGGGGACTCTCGCTGCGTGGAAATAAAGTTGAGTATACATACGTTGACAGGTTTTAGTGAAATTTAGTGGCGCTGAGAAATAGATGCCGGTAACAGATAGACTTTGTTGCGAAGAAGACAAGGTTGATTTCATATGAAGAAATTAAGTTAGTTTAGTGAGTCTGACAATAGAATCGGCACCAATGTCCATTTTGTTCGAAGATTTGGCTCGACGTGAACAGTTACTATTTAGATAAAATTGATATAGATTTCGTAGTTTATACTAGTAATAAACAGAATTATTTGTTATGGTAATCGGAGAATTTATGTAACATTTTTTTTGAACATTTAACATTGATCAGGTCATGTTAATAAAACAATCTTTTCTTTTTCTTTTTATTATTCTAAATCATAGATTAACAATATGTTATAGTATTTGTTTTGCGGATTTCCCTCTCTGTGTTCGTACCCATCATGTTGGATCTTGTTCGCAAGATGGAAAATTCACAGTTAACACAAACATGTCGATGGTATCCCCTGCTGCTGGAAGCTCCTCCATTCAACACATTTGTCTCGTTTAGAGCAATTGTACAGCAAGCATGACTTATGATACTCTTGTTTCCGACCTGTGATTAATGTGAAAAAAAAATCGTTAATCGCATTGTTGTTATTTCATACTTAATACTCTTGCAATTAAAACAGATAATATTTAACGCGATAAAAACATACCACTTGGAGCAATCTACTGTCTTATAACAGATGCCACTTCTGCTAGATGAAGGTTATGGTTTAGCCTGTTGTGTTACATCGGTGCCACAATTCACACACGGGACATAGTGTCATATAGTTTCGGTATCCATATTCAAGGGATGTTCTGCGTTAGGATCGGGTTCAATTTCCGTTGGCGTGCCAGGGTCAGTTATAACAAGATCGTCACGGTTCATGTTTAAGTTACACTTAATCACAAAAAAACGACGCGTATTCACAGTGCCAAAACAAGCATGACAGGACATTTGTTTCCTGTGTTGCCATACACATATAAAAATAAAACACAGCACAGTCTTTATCCATTAAATAGTATTCTTAAAGAAAAATATCTTTTATTTTTATTATTATTTCAAAGGCAAACAAATAAACTAATATTTTTTTAATATAATTATGAAATTAACAAATAAAATAGTTCTTAGTTAAAAACCCATTTTTTTCTTATAAACCATTACCGTTTTACTTATATCGATAATTAAAATCGATTCCAGAAAACATTTTTGAATATAAATCACTACTAGCAACATTACATATAAATCAAGAACTTAAAAGTACCCCCGTAGCGGACAAAATACTTTTAATTAAAAGAATTAACCTCCGGTCCAAACAAGACAAGAATAATCGTTTAAAATCTACCTATTATTAATACCTAACATATATGTTAATTTGCTAGCTTCGTGTCCACGCTTAGCCAGAAATGGACAAAGTCCTTTGAGATATCTAAGTGTCTAATAAAACTTACACGTTGATAAGTATCATTTTTGATGGAGAAGGTAGCTCGCAATCTTGTCTTGGGGGGTACAACTCCCAACCATGTATTGACGGGCTGCAAGGCAGGGTGACGTGTCTCACACTGACGAGTGATTGTACATTCAGCTTTCCACTCGTCGTTATCCGCCACCATACTGTTTAAAGGAACCATCTAATATATATAAAAATGAAAAATGATTTTTTAAGAGAGATAACGACAACGAGCATAATCAGAATAATCATTCAAACTTTTAAAACTTAAACGTCTTTTAAAGTTTTAAAGAAATTGTAATAGACTTATAAAATTATGTATTTCAATTAGCTACCGTCACATTTGCGTAACTCTACATAACTATGGTTATAATAAAAATATATAATATTTATACACAGAGTGTATCTGAAAATGGAACACTTACTTAAATCTGACTTTAGCATGCGGATATAAATTTTTTGCAAAAAAACTATCCGTTTACAAGTTATCACTGTTTGAATTTCCAGGTATTTTTACCTCCGTTTCTCATAAAAGCCGGTGGAATGTGTAAAGTTAAAGATTTTAAATCGTACATATTTTTTATTTACGTATGTTTAATATAGGTCTTATGGCAATTTGCGATCTCTCACAGACAACCTTACGATGGACTATACTGTATAGTAGTAGATAACTCGTGGTGAACAACAACTAAAAATAATAAGACATTTGTAATTTCATTTTGTAAATAACAATCTGTTTAAGTATACTAAAATTTGTACTATTATCTAAAGAATACACATACATACATACACATAAAGAAATATACACACATGCACTACACATACATATATAATATATAGTTATTACGAAGAGTATCATAGCATTTGGCTTACCTAATTATGTTTGTGATAAAATTGACAGTGAATCTAGGTATTCTAACAGTTCCCAGTCTATACATATTAACTTTATTAAGCAACTTTGTTAAGTACATACGTGAATACGGAACAAAAAACGAAAGGCAAGTCAGGGAAGGAACCCGGTGAAAAACAACAAAATATTTTTTGGGACCAAGAACCTTAGCGGGCGTCCCTAGAACACCCTACCAACGTTTCATCACCATGTGATCAATGGTTTTTGAACGCATAGAGGACAACATACAAACAATGACTTTTATTTATATACGCTGATGATATGGTTTTGAGTCCAACTATTGGCGCCTTGAGGAAATTGCTAAAAACATGTGAAAGATATGCCCGTGAGCCGGGACTTGTACATAATGGCTCAAAAAGCGAGTACTTGGTTTTCAAGGCTTTTGGTAAATGTCCCTCTCATGTACAACCAATAACGTTAAACGGAGTTGAGCTGAAGAGGGTAAATCAGTTTAAATATCTGGGACACTATGTTACTGACAGTCTTGATGACCAGGTTGATATAGAGAGAGAACGCAGGGCACTTGCTTTCAGGGATAACATGTTGGCCCGTAGGTTTGCTCGCTGCAGTAGGGAAGTCAAAATAACTCTGTTTAGAGCACACTGTCAAACTTTCTACACGAGCAGCCTATGGGTCAATTGCTCCTAGAGGTCACGTGTAGTACTGGTGTTCAATACAATAATGCCTTTAGAACGCTATTAGGGTTACCCCGTTTTCGTAGTGCTTCTGGCATGTTTACGGAGGCAACTATGAAGGGGTTTATACGAGTCTTGTTAAATTAGAATTGTTTACTACGATTTTATACAAAACTTAATGTAATAAATAATGTACGCAAAAGTATGGACTTAGTCTGAAAATAAATTATTATTATTATATAGATAGATAAAAGAAGAAGATAGATAGATTTATCTCTTGCTTTAAATGTCGGATTGGAATTAATGAAATAAATCAATCAAATCAAAAATGAGGAAAATTGGAACACCTTGTTGGGAAGAATAAATACGATAAAAAAATTATAAGATATTCTGACACAACATCAAAATAAAATAAAGAAAAAAGTCATGTCAAATCTGTGTAAGCGAGAAAAAAAGGAAACGTTACCAATCTGAGGAAAATTGATGGTCTAAAAGGAAAAATCAAAAAGGAGTTGTAAAAACCGTATAAAACTCTGAATCGTTAATGGAACTGAACCTAGAATAATCCAAAAAACTAGAGGCGCCACCATTAACAAAACTAAAGTTACATGATATTTTAATGTTTCTGAAATTTATGACTCAGGATCAAATGGTACATCAATTAATGCAAAATTGTTGAATATACAGCCAAAAGGATATTTAAGTAGTAAACTTAAAAACTATTAATCGACGTCACCTCGCTACTACGCCGCGCAGAGTGTTGCGGGTGTGCACTAATAGTTGTCCCGAGTCTGGGTATTCTTTGTGTCCGTTGCTTGAATGTTTGTGAAGCCCCCGCTACACAGGAATATTCCTAATGCGAGAAAAAATAATGGTGCGAGGAAAACAAAAGGTATGATAAGATGATAACATAAATAAAAAATAAAAAATCAACAATATTGAAATTGTTAGGTTTAGATTGTATCAAAAAATTCAATTTCATTTAAAATTAAGATTTGAAGACCATGCAATGTGACCATTCAAACTAAACTCGGAAGAATTTGAAATGTTAGTAAACCATATAGATTTATACCGATTTTGTACAAGGTTATGGAGCTCATATTCGATATTACAAATGTCCATATAGATGCATAGTTAAAAATAGTAATCTCCAACTATTAGAAAAGAATTTAATTGAGCACTCTTATGGTCCTTTTGCTAACCCAGGAACTGTGGCATATTAAAAAGAAGATAAAAAACAACAGCTTTATGTATAGATTTCAGAGAATTGAACTCAATTATTGTACCTCAATCACACCCATTTCCGTTAAGTACCTTATTAACACGCTTTTAGTAGCTTGGTATGTATGTAACGGGATCTTTGAACGTGATTTTCACCGCCTTTAAGACGTCGGTTTAATTTGAAACTTTTCACAATTATCAAAGACCGATGATAATGCAATACTTTAAATAGTTTGTTCAATCATCCTGACAGGATCTTCAGGAGTAGCAATAGGGGGTGGGACTGGTGTGTTTGATATAGCTGACTAGAATATTCTTCAGTAACATGACTTGAAACTGAAACGTTTGAGAGCTGTATGCGTATGATTCTTTCTGATCTATTCATCCCATACTTTTCGAGTTTCACTGATTACTTGATACTACTGCTGCTCCAGGTAGTAATGACGATGAATATTGTTCTGTTGTAAAAAAAAACAGACAAGTGCGAGTCTGACTCGCGCACCGAGGGCATATAAGCAAACAAACTTGTATACATCCATCTTGGGAATCAATTCATACAAATCAGACAAATTTAACTTTGCGGTTGCGATGTACGACAAAGTGAACAATCCAACCGCAAAATATAAGTTTGTAATCATAAAAACTTTTTTTATGTGATATAACAACAAATTAACGACTTTTTCCTTCACTTGTGCTGTCAGACCTTGCTTCTTACCAAATTTCATGATTCTAGGTAAATGGGAAGTACCCTAAAGCTTTTCAACCCAAAACTTATAGGGTACTTCCGGTTGACCTAGAATTGACAATTTTGGTTAAAAGCAAGGTCTTATAGTACAGACAAAGGAAATCTTAAACCCAGCGACATTAGAGATTAATCAAGCATTAGAGATAAATGAATTGCGACAATCCTTTGAACAAATAATTTATACTATTTTTGAATGCGAACTTAAAACTAACCCTAAAGCATCAATTAATGCTCAGGAACTAAAAAGTTTCGATGATTTGTATTTTCGTATAAAATTATATGTATGCAAAATTGACCCTAATTTTAATAGCGTTAAGGCAGAAACTCATGTGCAGACAGGTCAATCTACACATAGCATTGGATCGCGGCCACGTCTTCCGAAAATTGAGCTTTACACATTTGACGGTAGTATAGAAAATTTTAACACTTTTTATGAAACTTTCTATTCCCTTAGTTCACAATCGTGAAAATATTCCGAAAATTGATAAATTTCACTAATTACCTGCCTGTACTAAGGGTGAGGCCTTAAATATTGTAAAAAGTGTACCAATTTCAGCCGCCAATTATGATTTGGTTTGGCAATGCTTACTTGATAAATATAAGGACAACCGTATGTTGGTAGGTAGGTCAAGATACCTACCTACCAACATACAGTTGTCCTTATAAAATACTTAATTTTCACCCACTGACTAAGGAGTCCGAAGTTCAATTAAATATGTTTATTGATACGTTGGATCATTCTCTTAAGGCTATTGAGTCACTAAAAATTAATGATGTGTGTGGCTATGTATTTTGCCATATTGCCTTAAGGTCATTAGATCCGCAAACTCGTAAGTTATTTGAACAAGGGCTTGATCAAAGTTCTATTCCTACTTTCAAACAGCTGATTAATTTCATACAAAATCATATCAAGGTTTTAAATCATTCTGGTTCCTATGTTGAAATCGGGTGCATTTCTAAATAAAAAGCAAGTTTATGTCAAACTAATAAGTTCACAAAAACTTTTTCGCATTCAAGCTTATCTTCGCGTTCTAAAGTATTTTGTGCCCACTGTGGAGAAAATCATATGATTTTCCGTTGTGAACAATTTCGTAAATTGACTAATTCACAACGAATCAGCCGTGCTGATACACTAAAATTGTGTCACAATTGTCTTAAAACAAATCATAATGCGAGCGAGTGTAAAAGCGGTTTTAAGTGTTTTATCTGTAGTAAGGCCCATCATGTTTTATTGCACGTAGATACTGATAAGAAACCGTGCTCCCGCAGCCTAGCCTGAGCGCTTCTATGAGTCATACGTCATTAATGAATGATAACTTTTTTACCGTTATATTAGGAACAGCTGTTGTACACGTATTGGATAATTTTAATTGTTATCAACACTGTCATGTCTTGATCGACTCAGGTGCACAGTGTAATTTTATAACAATAAAACTGTTTATAACGTTTGGGCTTAGCTCAACGTAAATGCTCTTTTAATAGTTGTGGACTAGGAGGGGAAAGCCTTAAAAATCATGGAATGAGTCATGTATAGTACATGACGTCATTTTATGATTTTTAAGGCCACGTCATAGTAATAACTCGTTGTTTAAAATTGACGCTGTTATTTTAAATAAAATAATTTCTGAATTACCTACCGTCCAATTTCCTCAAAGTGTTATCAATGAATATAAAAACTTGTTTTTAGCTGATCCTGTTTCTTTTTTCAGAAAATCGCCAATTGATTTTATTTTATCAGGCGACATTTTTCCTCACATTTATGATGGGAAGAAAATTATTTTTAACTGCGACATACCTGCCGCACTAAGTAGTGTATTTGGGTATATAATAACTGGCAGACTGGCCGTGCCGCCTTCCAGCGACAATGACGTCGCAGTCGTAGCGTCTATGACTTCTTCTTTGTCTTCCCTAGTGTCGTACATTATTGATGAAGAGGATCTACTCAGTGACACTCTTAAACGTTTTTGGGAGGTTGAATCTGTGCCGTGCTCAGTTCAATTAAGTCCTGGTGAGGAATTAGCTGAGAAGATTTTTATTGAAAAACATTATCGTGATGAAACTGGTAGATATATTTCTCCGATTTTACTAAAACCTAATCATGAGCCCCTTAGTGACTCCTATGATTTTGCTTTTAAGCGATTAACTCAAATAGAACGCCGTTTAGCGTACTCGCCTGAACTTAAAAGGGCCTAAAGCGACTTTTTGGCTGAGTACGTATCCCTAGGATACATGAAGATGTATAAGGGTAACGAGTCTAAGTATTTTATTCCACACCAGTGTGTTTTGCGCTCTTCCAGCACTACAACTCCGCTTAGGGTTGTATTTGATGGTTCTGCGAGAACCACTTCTGGTAGTTCAATTAATGACGTACTATTAACGGGCAGAAAATTGCATACAGATATTTTAAAAATTATTACAAATTTTAGACTGTATGACGTTTGTTTTACAGCTGACATTTCTAAAATGTACAGGGCTGTACTAATTGATCCGTCTGATAGGAAATATCAGCACATTTTGTGGTGTGACTCACCCTCAGAACCTTTATGTATTTATGAATTAAACACAAATATGTACGGTCTTCTTACATTGCTGTTAGCTCGTATTCAAAGCTTAGGTTTGTCAACTGATGACAAATTTTACTTTTTTTCAACTAAAGCTCGTAAGGTTTTGTTGCAGGGGCTTTTTGTTGATGATTTGCTCTGTTCATGTCCCTTTATTAGTGAAGCGTGTGGTCTTCAAGATGCACTTATAAAACTGCTTGACAGCGGTGGATTTAAATTACGTAAATGGGCAAGTAACTGTCCTGACTTACTAACTAGATTGCATGAAGACAAAATTACCGATATAAGTTTTCAAGACGATACGTTATCGTCATTCTTGAAGATTTTAGGGTTAACTTGGTTGCCTTCATGTGATTGTTTTGCTTTTAATCATAACATGTTTGACACAAAAAATACTAAACGTTCAGTCTGTCAGTTCAGAATGAGACACCTAAGTCACATCCAACATGGTTAAAAACCTTATCAGGTTGAATGCGAGATGCGGGTAACCTACCCATAATACGCTGACCAGAAACTGGTCGAAATTTAAAACAATTTAAGCATTTAGAAAGTACGGAACGTATAACGCTACGAGCATTAATGATCCAGTAGTTTTTACATAAAATACCTTGTAACGTACGAGGTCCAGTATGTAAATATAGTTTATGAAAATACTCAATAATTAATTTAGTTGTGTGACATTTTTTAGGAAGCAACCAAGGGCGCTTTGTATTGTAAGGAAGATCAGACTGTAAAATCCTACCCCCCACCCTGAGGAAACTTTCGGAGTCGAGGAAGGGTGCCAACTTACGCAATGAGCTTACGTATCCTTTCTTACGCATAATCTCAATTTCAGAAAAAATAATAATTCATGTCGTACAGCAGAACCATTTTTTTTTATGTAAGTCTAAAAATGTCACACAACTAAATTAATTATTGAGTATTTTCATAAACTATATTTACATACTGGACCTCGTACGTTACAAGATATTTCATGTAAAAACTACTGGATTATAAATTTTATCATTATACGTTTCGTACTTTCTAAATGCTTAAATTGTTTTAAATTTCGATCAGTTCCTAGTCAGCCTATTATGGGTACATTACCCGCATCTCGCATTCAACTTGATAAGGATTTTAACCATGTTGGATGTGACTTAGGTGGCTCATTCTTTATTAAAGAAAGTCTTCGTAGAAACGCAAAAGTGCATAAGGCCTATTTATGCCTATTCATTTGCTTCTCAACGCAGGCAGTGCACCTTGAAGTGTTATCTGACCTCTCGTGTGACTATTTCTTAGCCACTGTTGATCGCTTTGTAGCGCGTCGTGGCCTTTGTTCCTGTTTATATTCTGACTGTGGAACAAATTTTATCGCTGCGGCAAGGTATTTAAAGGATGTGACAACTTTCTTTGGTAAAAGTGAAACCAGAAATAAATTACTTAATGGTTTGACCACACGTGGAGTAGATTGGTATACAAATCCTCTTAACGCTGCTTCTACGGGTGGCCTATGGGAAGCTGGTATCAAGTCAGCAAAGTATCACTTGTTCCGAGCTATTGGTGACAAATCGCTTACATTTGAAGAGTTGAGCACTCTTTTCTGTAAGATTGAAGCGGTGATGAACTCTCGCCCGCTTTGCTCGCTTTCGGATAATCCGAACGAGTTTCAAGTTTTGACAGCTGGCCACTTTCTTATTGGTCAGAATTTATTAACTGTCCCTGAGTATGATGTTTAAGACATACCTCTGAATAGATTGTCACGGTGGCAATATATACAGAAGGTTTCTCAGTCTTTTTGGAGACGTTGGTCAGACAATTATCTGCACACACTAGGACAACGAGCCAAATGGTTTTCACCTTCTCCTAATTTGAAGGTACTTTTGAAATCTAATTTAACGCGTCGTTTACAATGGCCTTTAGGTAGGATTGAAGCAATTCATCCCGGTTTAGATAACGTAGTGCGTGTTATCACTGTTAGGACTGCTAGTGGAATTTACCAACGACCAGTAAATAAAGTCTGTCCTTTGCCTTATGCTAATAAAATTTTAGTTACTTATAACTTGTTAGTATTTAGGAAAATAGGATAGTATTTCAAATAATAGGTTAATAATATTATATATTCAATATACTCTACAGTACACTATATGTAGATACACTTTACTTTTATACCTAAAAAAGGTTTCGTAACCTTTATTTTCTTGTATAGTTTTACATACTCATCACTTTACAAATAATGTAGAAATCATCACCCTGATTTCGGTGGGGGGTATGTACAATCTTTGCTCATTTATTGGTGGGTAAGCATAAATTTATGTGACACCGCCTTTCCTTGACATCGACGTATTGTGAATGGGTCGGGGCACTTTGTCTTTTACGCCGCACGTGTATGGAGCGAACCTGTTCTATATCTCGCTAAATTTGTGGCCGTGGACGTTCCACAAGGACAATTCGCCTTTTGCTATCTTCTCAACCGTGTTGAGTGCTATAAACTGTTATTTGGAGCATCAAACACCTTGTATAGTGCCGAATAGTGGATTTCTCAACCTACACGCCGTGCGTGGTCTCCTGAGCTGCTGATCTTCGCATGCGAAGGTGGATGGTTAAGGTTGGTGTCTTTTTGCTTATCTGCTATCGTGAGCATTGATTGTTTATACTCCAAACCAACACTTTGTCTATACAAACTAAAATACAGTCCACTTAATTTTACATCTTAAACCCAGCGACATCTATTGCTTAAAAACTGTATACCTTATTTGATATTATATTGGCTGTATAGACTACTGTTATTACACTCAGTAATAAATGAATTCAATTTCAATATTTTGTTGTACATACAGGGTGTAACCGTACCAAATCCTGAAATAGTGTAATCAGACCATCATTCTGAGCGGAAAATTCTGCCAGAAAATTTATAAATATTTTTTTTGCATTTGCATTTGTTTGCCTAAAAGTGGTATCACAATGAACATTTTACCGAAAAAAAATCAGTAAATAGCCCGTTCGGAAAAAACCTACAATGTAAAACATTTATGCAATCAGCTGCTTCGACGGCGCCGTGCGCTGAAGGTCATTTACCGTACCACACAGTACGCGTGTTACATTTCACTGCGTAGTTCAAAATTAAACTATTGAATGTAAATCCTTAATCTCGAATTTTTATGATGAACTGACTTTTGCACTGTGAAAAGTATCCAAAAAAAGACGTTTTTGTAAGTTATTCGCGTCGGTGATACTTACACGCTGTATACACCGTGATTTTAATTTCGTTTTGGAAAAGAAAATGTTATCCTCTATATCAATAATAGATTCGATAAAAGTGTTCGTTTAGTAACATATAAATATTTTTTTTATAAATATCACAACAACGACATACGTTTACGAGCAATAAATAAGAACTCGTGGTACCGGCACTCGTTCCTGCCTTCACCAGTGACAGTGACCCAATCAACACATTAAATTGTATTATTGTTTGCCCTCGAGAAAATAACTGTGTGCTTTAGCCTGTTCTTGTTCCATTAACCATCCATCTTAGCTGCAGCCCGGCAGTGAATGCGCAAGGTCGAAGACGCCTGAGTTACTCGCCGCAGATCGAAAATTTAAGCAGACTTAACGCCCCTGGATTTCTACTTGTGATCGGAAAGAAAAAGACTTGTTTATTCCCGTGAATACAAAAGTTGTAATAAGTAATCCAGTGCAATAGTGAACGTTTTTGTTTTTGCTGTGTATCGAACCCGGAAGACTTCTTTTCGAAAAAAAAACCGTTTAAGGAAATGATGATAATTTAAACTTTTGATAATTTGATTATTTTTTAAATACTTAAAGTCCGTTCACGATGTGTTTATTTTTATGATTAACATAATCAATAAAGTTATTCAACTTAAAATATTGTTGAAATCAATGACAGTCCTAAGCCTTGTAAAGTTGATATCAGTTGACAGATCACTGCCCCCGTGGCGATTTTACCCGTTTCTAGTTAGTATCTAAGTTTCTCTCGCCTCATACACTTACGTGAACACGTCAGTCTCCGGATAGTGGTTTGGTAGAGAAGGCATTGGTAGCGTGAAGCCGGTGGTGAGACAGCGCGCCGTGCTGAGGCGCAGCGGTGCCGTCGACGGCACGCGCTCTGGCGTCACGTACCACACGCGGGACTTCTCCCATCCAAACAACTTGCACGCGGTAACAGATATATTCACTGAGTCGACTCTAGGGAACATTAATAAAAACCTAGGTTTATCTTATCGATTTATAGAACTAGATCGTACCAACGAACGAGATATTACTTTTACAAACTGAACAAAAAAAAAATTATATGGTTAGCCGTTCCCCCCCGTTTTACCCGCGTTTGTGGTCACTGCTCCGCTCCCTCAATGGATACTCTGTACAATACAAAAATATTTTTTTCGAATCCGACTGGTAATTCCAGAGATTGGCACGCTTAAACAACAAACAATAAAACAAAAAAAATGTCTTCAGCTTTACATTCTGTCAAAAAAGTATCGGGAATTGATAATTTAATTCTAATTCCAAATTCAATTCAAATAATTCTTTTTTGTGGTTAAGTTGGCACAACTATTTTCTATATAGGCGCGAAGTTAGTAGTCCAGTCAACCTATACTTGAGCCAAATTGGATGTGGAATTTGTGGAAGTGGAATCGTTCAAAATAATACAAAAAAATATTTCCTATTAATCGTCAAATTGAAAAAGGTATGCAGTGCTACTATAGTACATACCCACTACTGCTGTTTATTTTTTAGTATTATAATGGCGGTATAACCACACCAAGTTAAAAAGGTAAAAATTTCATTACGCACAGAACACTTAAATAAAAAATAAAATAGCCTTTATTCTACCACAATCGCTGAAATAACATTAAATTAATTTAAAACTGAATTTATGAGTTAAACTAATATATTAGAATTCATACAATAAATGTTATAATATTAATAAATATGTGTAATTTATTTTCCTTCTATAATTTCATTCATCCTTATTAAAAAAGTAAATGAACTTGCATGCAATGTATATTCAATTCATATTATTTTGTTGTGGAAGTCGCCTAATTGGCGTAGGCCTCCCCCAATTCTCTCCATCTGTCTTTGGCTTGTTTTCTCCAGTCTACTGCACTCCTCTCTTTGAAAATATTCTCCCATCCTTGGTGTACCTCGGGGTGTTTGGCTATCTCTGGGTACCCATTCCTATAGTCTTTTAGCCCATCTATCGTAAGCCATTCTCAGACATGTACAGCCCAATTCCATTTCAAATTCCTTACTCTTTCCCGTATATCTGTTATTCCCATTTTCTTCCTTATTGTTTATTTTCTTATTCTATCTTGTAATTTTATGCCTAACAGGCTTCTCTCCATTGTTCTTTGATGTATTGCCAGCTTGTCTTCGTCTTGTTTACAAAGAGCCCATGTTTGACAGCCGTTAAGTTAGGTGTTAGCGTATGGTTTACACAGAACACTTCTACAAAAAAAAAAAATATAGCCTGACTCAGAAAATAAAAAACCTCGTCTCGCAAACAATTTTTTTTTTAATGGCAACAGTAAATTAAAAACCTCATTAAAATGTCATCATTGTTTATTGTTGATCGCTGTCAAAGCTTAATCGTGGTCTACTTTTCTATTTTTGTAAGTCGTCGTTAAGTCGTGAAAGAAAAGTGGTTAGCAATGTATTTAAGTATTTGTGGGAAAGAAAATTGGAGGGATTGTACTTTATTTCTCTAAATAAAATTTCAGATTTAGTTGTCAACATGACTGGTAGGTACAATCATATAATATGCGCAATGAAAATTTGCTTTTGGCCTTATAATAAAAATAATAATAATAACTGGCAACACTAAGAAGCAGTCTTGTCTCATCAACAATATATGTAATATTTATATTTTTAAACATAATTTAACAATAAAACAACACATTTTATAAAGTTATACACAAAAATGATTATGATGATAAAAAGGTATATATACTAAGACATGACATTTAATGTCATGTCATGTCAAAATAATTTACAAATTAATAAAATAACCGAGGACAAAGACAATGCTAACAAGGGCCAGAAGTAAAGCACTCTTACCATCCCCGGACTCATCGCTCAGCTCCGCCTCGCAGCCCCCGGAATCCACAGTAAGAGATCCGGCCATTGCAGAAGCGTCGAGCTCGGGGACTTCGAGCGACGAGTTTTTCTCCCCGCCGACGTCGCCAACACCTGTACGTCGACCGGGGGGAGGCCGGCCACCGTCCTGCTTGGGACCCCGAGGCCCATCGGCTTCGAGTAGGGACCCCGCTACCGGTGGTAATGTGCGTCGCATGAAATGGACGAGTTCAATGAATGAGAACGTCATGCGAGCATATTTTGTGGCTACAGAGGGAGGAACTAACCTCACTGCGTATCGTGATCGTATGATGCCTCTGTTTCAGGAACTTGAGCCAGCTGTTAACGTTTCGGTGCAAAGACTATCGGATCAAGTGCGGGCCATTCAGCGATGTAATTTGCTGGATAACTCCGTACTTGAAAGGCTACGCTCGGATTTGCAGGTTAGCCTTACTACTTCTCCTCCTTCACAAATTGTGACAAATGCAGACTCTACGTTGTTGCAAACTAATCCTGCTGAAGGAGGGGAGGTAAATGATGCTTCATCTGTAATTCTCAGTACTCAGATATAATAAGAAATACTTTGAAAGGCGCTATTCTGAAATATCGGTCCATGAGTTTTGAAAGTAGACCACGTTTACCGCGTTTGCATTGTTCCCTGCCTGCCCTTGATTCGATGTTACCTATTTATTTAGAAGAAAGCGTAGATCTCAGCGATACACATTCAATTTTGTATTGTGCGGCTGTTGCAGCATGTCGAGTAGCTGGTGTTAAATTCCCAGGAAAAGACACCGCTACTCGGTCAAAGCTTGTTGTTCCGGCTTGGCAATGCAGGATTGAGCGTCGTATCGCTGAGTCGAGGATACTCATTGGTAAGCTTATCTGTTTCAGATCGGGTAACACACGCCCGAGAGTAATGCGTTTTGTGAATCGGGCTTTTTCGGGAACTGGTATCAGTTCCTGTGATTATACAGCACGAGTCACAGAGCGCATTGACTTTCTGAAACAGAAGGTTTATGCATGGGCAAATTGCATACGAAGGTATAAAAAAAGGGTGGACCGATTTACTCAGAATCGCACATTCCAAAGGGATGAGAGGTGGGTTTATAGAAGGTGGGAACAGCCTGATTTAGTGAGTGACATTCATTTACCAGATGCTGAAATTACGAATTCATTTTGGTGTAGCATCTGTTCGATGCCTGTCACTCACACTGAGGGTGAATGGATGCGAGATGTCGAACGATCGTGTAAGTCAATTAATAGAATGGAGCCAGTATTGATTTCAAACATCGATATAGCTTATGCAGTTCGTTCGTTGCCGAATTGGAAATCAGCTGGACCGGACGGACAGCATAACTTTTGGTTAAAGTGGCTCCGTAGCTCACATGAATGTTTGGCATCTTAATTTCAATCATGCTTAGAATCGGGTTCGCTTCCAACTTTTATGACCACAGGCGTGACTCACCTGCTCTATAAATCTGGTTGTGCCACGGATCTCAAGAACTACGGACCTATCACCTGCCTACCAACAGTATATAAATTACTGACGTCCATTCTGAGAGTGAAGATAGCATCTCATGTTACCAACAACTCTGTTATGTCTTACTCTCAGAATGGATGCAGAAGTGTGGCACGTGGCACTAAAGAGCTCCTTATTATTGACACGACCATTAACCAACAAGTTCGCCGTAACCGAAAAGATCTGGCGACATGTTGGATAGACTATAAGAAAGCCTATGACTCTGTGCCGCATACGTGGCTCCTGAAGGTGATGGAGTTGTATAAGATTGATACAACTCTATGCACTTTCTTGGAGGCATGTATGCAGCAATGGAGAACAGTTCTTTGCTATCCAGGATGTCGACAATCTCAGGGTGACGGCGAGTATATAAAGATCAAGCGGGGTATATTTCAGGGTGACAGTTTGAGTCCCTTGTGGTTCTGCCTGGCTTTGAATCCTCTCAGCACTATGTTGGAGGGTTCAGGACTAGGCTATCGTTTGCGGAGAGGAGGTCAGGTTATATCCCACCTCCTTTTCATGGATGATTTGAAACTCTTTGCCTGCAGCAATTTCCAACCGATAAAATTACTAGAGGTAACTGAAAACTTTAGTAAATGTATCAGGATGGAATTTGGTGTGGATAAATGTGCAGTCATGCATGTAAAAAGAGGCAGGATTGTGGAATCTGAAGGGATGGAACTCTCAGATTCTACACACGTTTGATGTCTTTCCGCGAACGAAACTTACAAGTATCTAGGAATGTCACAGGTGTTAGGTTTAAAAGAATTGACTATGAAGCAATCGTTACAGGAACGCTTCTTTGGCCGCCTGAAGAAAGTATTAAAAAGTCTTTTGTCAGGTGGTGATAAGGTGCGGGCCTATAATGATTGGGTCATACCAGTCCTAACCTACTCCTTTGGCATACTTAGATGGACTCAGACGGAACTTGAAGCCCTGGATATAAGAGTCCGTACATTACTAACCGCGTACCGAATGCACCATCCACGTTCATCGGTAATGAGATTGTAAATCCCGCGGAAATGTGGGGGTCGTGGTTTTTTAAATGCCAGGACACTACATAACCGCGAGGTATGCAATCTTAGAGATTACTTTCTCTCTGTTACCGTGGAATTGCATCGGGATGTTGTGGTAGTTGACAACGGACTCACTCCGCTTGCTCTAGGTAGAGAGAACTGGCGCAAACCTGCAGTACTCAATATTACAGATCGCAGGGAGATATGGAAGAACAAAGAGCTGCATAGACGTTTTTATCGGGACTTAAATGGGCCCGAAGTAGATCTATTATCGTCTGTGTCTTGGTTACGTTTCGGTGACCTCTTTGGAGAAACTGAAGGTTTTATCTGTGCAATTACTGATGAAGTTGTTATGACGAACAACTATCGGAAACATATCCTGAAGGACGGCACGATTGACATTTGTCGGGCATGTCATCGTCCCGGAGAAAGCCTCAGGCATATAATTTCCGGTTGTTCTCGTCTTGCCAACGACGAGTACTTGCACAGACATAACCAAGTGGCCGGGATAGTCCATCAGCAACTTGCTCTTAAATATAACCTTGTGACTATGGAATTACCGTACTACAGGTATGTGCCCGACCCAGTTCTTGAAAATGGTCGTGTAACATTGTACTGGGATCGGTCTATTATCACTGACAGGACTATTGTTGCCAATAAACCTGATATAGTGGTAATAGACCGATTAGAGCGCCGAGCAATGATTGTAGATATCACCATTCCCCATGACGACAATCTCTTAAGGGCTGAAAAAGAAAAACAAATGAAGTATTTGGATTTGGCCCATGAGCTGGTCGACATGTGGGATGTGGATTCGGCAATCATTGTGCCGATAGTCATATCAGCCCATGGGTTGATTGCAAAGAGCCTCGATCAACACCTTCAGAGGCTCACGTTAGGCAGCTGGATTAAGGGTCTAATGCAGAAGGCAGTCATTCTTGACACGGCACGTATTGTGAGGAGGTTTCTATCTCTGGAACCCTAACCACCGGTAGCTTGGTCCCTGTACTCGATACCGGTGGGACACTATTTTTTTATATTTTTAAATATATTTTTTTTTTTATAATAATGGATTTAAAAATGTAATTTATATGTTTTATAGATGTTAATAAAGAGAATAATAATAATAAGTGTTTAATTTTTTTTGCAATTGCTAGTGATACTGGTTCCCAAACTAGGCCAAAACCTGTATTTTGGGAAACATTGCTCATCATAACATGGTGACTTAATATGGTACATTTAAGACACAGAAAACCAAAATTAAAGTACCTACTTATTCTAAAAAGGTAAGATATAAACATTGACTATTCAACATTAATATTACACTTTATCAACAACAAGTTAGAAGAGGAAAATCAAAATGTGGATAGTATTAGATGGTGTTAAGTAATTTGCGTAATGTATGCGTGTTTGTGGGTGTGATGAGTATGAGTGTTTGTGTATATGTTGTGTAGTTGTATGTTTGTATGTTGTTTATGTGTATATGTATGTGTATGCGTTCGTATGTGCGTGCGTTCATATGAGTTTGCGTACAAATGATCACTACAGAACTTTTAACAGTGCCTCAGTATCTTCATAGTCGTGTTGAAGTAACCAACTTGTTGCTATGTTTTTTACCTCGTGCCTATTTAGACCTACTATGTTTTTATGTTTGTTGAGTAAGTTGTATACCTTACAACCTAGACTTTTAAATTGTCGCCTAGCGAAAGCGGTCCTACTACGCACTATGGGACACACTGAATTCTTGCTGCGCTTTTTACCAGGTTTAGGAGGAGTTACGCTTTGGTGAATCTTAGTGGTTGATCTGAGCACAAAGAGCTATCTCACAGTAAGAACTTGGTTTTCAGCGTATAGTTGAGCAGTAGGATATCTAATTCGCTTCTTGTTCAAAACTTTTAGCACGGCTTTTTCTGCTCTCTCAAGTTCTAGAACTTGTGATTTAGCTGCTCCCCCCCAAACTGGGATATAATATTGTATAACTAATTGACAGAGTGCGATGTATACCATTTTTAATTTTTGTTGGGAAGCTGTGTCACGCAGAGCTCTAAAAATGTACATCAACCATATCAACCTTCTGATTCTGGTTTTTACTGCGGCAACCTGAATTTCCCACTATAGCCTACTGTCTATTTGTACTCCTAGATATTTTGCGTTAGAGGCTCGAGTTATTTCTTTGCAGCTACAATCAATATCTAGGGTGCATGTATGTGCCTTGATAGAGAAGTTGTAAGGTGGTGCATTGAGTTTGGATAAAGAGAGTTATATTCAGATTGATTTTAAGTAAGTTGTTAGAGAGCCAAATCATAACTTGTCTTAAAGAGTTTTCTGCTCTTTCTTTCACTGTTTGCCAGTTAAGGCCCCACACTACGATTGCGGTATCATTTGCGTAGGCGAAAGTGCTAGTATGAGGAAGATCCATGGTACAGAGATCGTTAACATAACACCGGAACAGTGTAGGGCCTAGAATACTGCCTTGTGGGACGCCAGTAGTAATGGAAACCTCATCACTCAACTCATTCCCTATTTTGACTCTCTGTTTTCTATTTCTCAGATAGTCCCTGAATAGATTGAGAGGAATACCACGTATCCCCATCTTTTCCATTTTATCCAACAAGATTAGTGCAGAGACTGTGTCAAACGCTTTGGAAAGGTCCAAAAAGATGCACAGGCATCTGTTGTTAGTATCTAAGTTCTTGACAACTTCGCTAGTCAAATCAATCACGGCATCTTCCGTGGAAATACCTGAACGAAACCCGTACTGATTTTTGGCCAGAACATCAAATTTATGTAGGTAATTTTTAAGTGCATTGTTTAGGATCCTTTCCAGAATTTTTGATAGCGCAGAGAGCACTGAAATAGGTCTATAATTGTTGACAAAATCTCTGCTACCGCTCTTATGGATTGGATGAATAATTGCTTTTTCAAAGTATCAGGGAATACACCAGAGCTTATGGCAAGATTGCAGATGTGAGTTATTGGGAGGACTAGTGTTTCTCTGCAGAGCTTTAAAATGTGGGCTGGAATACCATCCCACCCAATGGCACAATCCTGTTGTAACTGTAAGATTATAGTTTCAACTTCGGCCCCAGTCACTTCCAGTAAAACCATTGACGAAACTTTATTCGCTTGTGAAGTGCTAGGTAGGGGATTGTTATCAGAAGCCAAAGGCGTAATCCTTTCAGCCAAGTTTGTTCCAATAGACGAAAAGAAGTCGCATACATCATTTACAGAGTGCTTGGGGTCGATATCAGTCCTCAGGAGTTCCAAAGAACAGTCATGGTTCTTTAGGGTGCCCGTAACGTTTTTAATAGCATTCCAGAGGGCTTTTACATTAGAACCTGTCTCATCAATGAGGTTTTTATTATATTTTAATTTGAGTTCTAGAAGAAGACGATTGCAGTAATTACGATACCGGGTATAGGTAATTTTGAGGGTCATGTTGTCAGGAGATTTTCTATATTTAATGTGTAATCTATCCCGGATTCTGATGCATCGGACAAATCCTGGGGTCATCCAAGGCTTCAGGATCCTATGTTTAATAAAGATTGTGTTGATTCTAGTATGCTTTGATATGATTGATGATATAGTAGAAATTAAGTAGTTTGCCGCTGCATTTGCATCATCTATTTGTAATATCTGAGAGAAGTCGGTATTTTCAATTTCAATTTTTGTTTCTATTAAATTGGTGGTACTTTTTGTGTGATAGTTCTTTGAAATTGGCGTAGGTTGGTCTAAAAATATTACTATGGGCTTGTGATCAGTTGTGTGGGATTCCAATACTAATGTCACCGAGGGGAGATTCGATTTAATAAAAAAGTGGTCCATACATCTTTGAATAATTCTAGTAGGGTAAGTATGAGTTGGGAAGAAACCATGCGATACGTTGAGCGTTATATATTCATCACTTATTTGATCAGAGCTATTGGGACATATATTAATATTAATATCACCTACCAAACTCGAGTGATGCGTCGATAGGGCGTCATAGACATTGTTCAAGCTATCTATAAAATTCCTATAATCTTCTGTACTTTTTAGGGACGGGGAGCGATACACTGCCGCAATAGTAACTTGATTGTTTATTTGACATATTAAGCAACTTGCACCTTTGAAATAAGGCTCGCTAACACTACATGTAAGTTCTTTTTTTGTGTATATTACAATGCCATCGTTTTGGTTCAGTAACGATTTAGAGGTATGTGCCATGTAACCATTCAAACTAGGTATTATATCAGTTTTACTTAACCAGCACTCACTGAAGACAATAATATCAAAAGTGACCCCAGTCACATACAACATTATAATAAACTGATCAAAATTTTTGTTTAAACTACAAATATTGACGTGAATTATTTTAAGAGAATTTTGTTAGTATAGAGGTGGCAGTCCTCTGGATGACAGTTATATGATTGCACAATGGTGTTTGTATCTAGTTCTTTATTTATTTCGTTTATATTAGCCATTTGTAAAGTAAATTAACGCTATAACAGTTCAGTAATGCAAGGGAAGAGGGGGTGACTAGATTATGCTTTGTGGAAGGCAATATAAATTTAATATTAATGGAGGCATACTGCACGTGTCGGAATGGAGCTGAGTATGATTGTAGGTATCTAGTTGAAAATAGTTTTAGGGGAGATATATCATGTGAGTGTATAATGTATGTTGATGTGACTGGCCTATTGGTCTAGTGGTTAGTGACCCTGACTGCTAAGCCAGAGGTCGTGGGTTCGATTCCCACCCAGGACAAATAATTGTGTGATGAGCACGATCCTTTGTTCTGTGTCTGGGTGTTATTTATCTATAATATGTATGTATTTAGAAATATATAAGTATGTTTATCAGTAATCTGGTTACCATAGTACAAGCTCTGCCTAGTTTGGGATCAGACGGCCGTGTGTGAGATGTGTGAAGTTATTATATATTATATTTTATGTATGTGTGAGAGTAAGTGTTAGTGGAATTGTGTGCAAAGTATAATGTATGTGAATAGTATTGTGAGTAATATGTATTGTAACGGTGTGTTAGAGTAATAACTAGTGCGAGTATTTATTTCACAAGTTTGACTAATGATAAAACAACTTTGATTTTCATAATAAATGTTTTTTGTTGCAGGTAAAGGCGTATTACAAGTAAACAACATGCAACAAAAATAAAAAAATTGGTAAAAAAAAAAACGAGGTCAGTGTATTATCACATGCAAGGTATGTTCTCGGAGTGATCGGCAATGGTAGTCACATATTTTTACCTAAGTCCTGAAGGGACTTCCCGGAGGAAATTAATGTTTGTTTTTCACCATCTGCCTTACGTAGGAAGATGTTTCCGTTTGAGGTCCAGCAATATTTAAAAGCGTGATGTTTAGCGAATTCGCGCGTCTGATGGAATAGCCTTTTGGAGTTTACGGAAAGGTAGTCTGATATATAAACAGCAAGTTTTTTACCAGGAATTCCTATCATCTCGGTATTCAGTTTTTCCTCAAATTTTCTTCCTTTATTGTACTCTCGAACCGCAGAGATTATGTCCAGTTTCATATCAACAGTTTTGAATTCAACGATTATGGGACGCGTTGTGCCTGATTTCCCGGGAAGTCGGAAAATGTCACGTAGATCAGAAGGGGAGATCGTTGTTCCTAAGGTTGCACCAATTTTGCAGACAGTGCTTTTAAATCTTTAGAAATTTTATTTTCAAACAGCGGTAGATGCAGATGTTTTATTTTTGATTCCAGATTTTCAATATTCCACCTAAGTTCTAATCGTTCTTTTAGTAAAATATCTAGGTTATTTTTAACACCGTCATATTGTTGACTTATAAAAGACATGGATTGTGCTATCTCATCATTAGACTTTTTTATTTTATTGTTTTGAGCCTTGAGTTCCTTAATATCTGAGGATGGTTGTGTAATTAATGTGTTTTGGCACTCATACATTTCATCAATTTTACTCTGGAATTCGACTTTGCAGTTAGATAGCATATCGTGCATTTCCTTTTTAAAATCCTGGAATTCCGAGCCCGGGGGAGAGTAAGGGCACGAGCGTTTGTGTCGCATCATAGTGTTTTTATTTTTGTTGGACTTTGGCTGAGATACATCTGAGTCAGACAGCACTTGCGATGTGTTAACATTTATAGTCTCAGGTGGAGGCGAGCGCTGTACATAGGGCATTTTGCAGAAATGCAAGCCACGTATATTCTATATAAACAATAGTAGTTATTTACTATGCTTCGAGTTATTTACAGGAATTAAAGCAGGCGGTAAATGTCTCTGGTTGGGTTGTAATCAGACTCTACCGTAAAAATTTAATACCAAAAACTACCAACTTTTCACTATGGTATTCTTTGGGCCTCTGGTGAGGGGTAGCCGGTACTAAATTAGTTCCTGTTATTCACCGGCAATAGGGCCGAAGTGGAGTCAGTTATTGGGTCTAAAGTTCAATATTCAAAGTTTTTTCGTCAAACATCTTTTAACTTTGTATTATGGACAATTAATTGAAATCAAGGAACCTTGCCGCTTGATTATTTGATGGTTCTTTTCACTCCACTCAGTGGTGTGTTATAAATTCGCTGCTTCAATCTTTATTTACGAGATGTTTTAGCACTTGTTTTGAATTACGCAATTAATTAACATAACTAAGAGTGTAGATATGTATAGTTTAGTCACCTTTACAGAAAAGTTATTGCACTTGGACGTTGCACTTTTTATTTCGATTTAGTAGCAAAATATAATATTTACGAATTTAAAGTACATGGGAGAAGTAAACAGTGTCGGTGTTGCCAGAATTAGATAATACCATTGTAACTTAAATTGTAATAGGCCTCGACGCTCTAGATTAATCTAGATGCTAAAGTTAGTGGCGAGCTTCCTGCTTTAGCATTTTAGTATTATTTTTATCTATTAAACTTAAATAGACTAAGCTATGTCATCTAAACATACCAAATGAAACCCTTGAGGAATCCTCAAAAAACATATTGAATGGCGAAAAGGCAAATGTTTAGGAGATATGATGACAGGTATGGTATGATTACGGTGACATTGAGGCCAATAGCCATTTTTGTTGTGAATATGAAATACCTGCAGGTTGAATTGACCACTAAATCTGTAATTTTATTTAGAAAAAGAAAGTTTAAACTAATAATTAAATACATTGCCAAACATTTTCCTCTCACAACTGTAAATAGTTTTTTTTATATTTTAACGCATAAAAATCTCACGAACTCAAACATAGACCACGCCACAGATAAGCTAATAGTTACTTCGTAATAGATACATCACTCATATACAAAAGCGAAAATACCAAGGCCATTATAGCCTAAAAAATTTAAAAAACCTGGCTGTAACGAAAAATATATTTTGAGCACACTTATCAAAAGTTGAGAACACTTTCCCACCGCGCGACGGGTGTGTGTGTGACTATCGTGCAGTAGCTGACGCTCTATGGTTGTTCAAAGGTATAATGTAATTGTAATGTTATAATAAATCATTTAGTAATATTTTTTGGAATTGGAGAAGGAATTTGAAATTTAAAAATTACAAATTTTCATTGGTTTACACCCATCCACTGTACAATAATCGCAGTTTTTCGGCATTTTGTTCCTTCCTCCATTTTGTACCTTTTCCATGCGAGCGCTCAGGTAAGTGTGCAACACCCTTACCGGCTACTTGTAAATCCGGCGGAACGGTAACCGATAGGTGTGATGTAGCCCTGACCACGCTACCACTTTGACAGCAATCAACAATGAACAATGATGGCATGTTAATATTTTGAAATCAGATATGTAAATCGGGACTTAATCGCGATAATAATTACAAGGTACTAATAACCGCGCGAGTTTTGGCAACTATCCATAATTGCTCTTGAAACTTTCGCGACTATACATGTCAGATGTGTTATCTAATATATATAGTCGCGAAAGTTTAAAAACAGTTTTAAAGTTACTCTTGCCATTAAAATAAATTAGTGCCATTGGTTTTCCGCAACATGACGAGGTTTTTTATTTTCCTGGTCAGATTTTTAAGGGTATGTAATTTACGAACAGATTATTAACAACTGCCTGTCAGAAAATACTTAGCAACGCTTTGTTGGTAAACATTCGAATTTGGCTGAAGTATAGCTGTTTTATAATCAAAAATGGACATTTCGATTACCACGCATTTTTATTTTTAGATAAATAGTAAAAAAATGCGCTGATTAAGAATTTCGATACCTGGAGTCTGGACAAGTGGTGTGTCATTTTTTTAACAATTTAATGAAAAAAAAATGACTTTTTTGCATTTCGTGTGTTATCTCGTTTCTAGTACATTTTTCGTCATATGCCTAAAGCATTTTTGTTTTCCATTAAATTACCTACAAAATGAGACCTGTTCAAAGTCACTAAATGATATTATTTAACAGCAAAGGAAGGTCAAAGTTAAAAAAGAGCGATTTTTTTTCAACATTTCATAACTTTGAAAGAAACTTTCATAGAAGTCTGAAACTTTCTGAAATTGTAGATTGTGATAATACTAAAAAGTGCTATAAATTTCAGCTAGATTGGTTTTAAACTTTTGAAATTATTAATGATCATTTAATTTTTTTAGCCCTAATTACAAAATGCGCCATTTTTTTTCTAAACTACTAAAACCAGTCGGAGCAGCTTAGCAAATTCATAAAACCATTTAAGTTTATGAGCCCGTTGTTAAAATATTGATTTTAAGAGATTTTATAACGAAATTTTGAGGTGTACCTTTTTTCCTTATTGAGCAATATCTGTCATTTAGTTTGTTTTCAGCACTCGATTTTGTAAGCTTATCTCAAGAGTATTTTTTTTATAATGGATAAAATCATCGAACAAAGACTGTCTCAAATTTTGCATTGCAAATGAAATTTCATGTGCAGAGTCGCTAAAAATGTCACAGAAAGCATACGGTGAATCGATTTTATCAAAAACTCGTGCATATGAGTGCTACAATGCATTCAATAGCGGTCCAGATTAGTTGGAAGATTTGCTTCACTCTGGTCAGCCGTCAACGTCTTCAACTGAAGTTATCATTCACTGATTTTTTACAATTCTCATTCAAGTTTGAGAGAGATAGCCGCTAAACTTTCTGTTTCTCGCAAATCGATTCGTACCATTTTTAATGATTGCTTGGGTATGAAATACGTTGCCACTCGGCTAGTCCCAAAATATCTAAATTTTTTTCAAAAACTCCATCGTGTAAAAGTTGCTGAAGACATTCTAGAACGAGAAAATTCCGATCCTACATTGTTGACTGTTTTGTTTGACTATCGAGGTGTTGTGCTCTCGGAATTCTTGCAAAAAGGCTAGACTGTAAAGGAAAAATATTTATTTGAGCGTTGTGCGGCGATTGAGTGAGCAAATTTGGTGAAAAAGGTCAAATTTGTGAAAAGAAAATTCTTGGACATTACACCACGAAAACGCGCCATCCCACAAGGCCATCATTGTGAACGAATTTTTGACCAAAAACGGATATGGTTCCAGCCGACTTTTTTCTCTTTCCAAAACTCAAATTACCACTTCGAGGTACCCGTTTTTAGTAGATAGAAAGTCGTAAATGTATTATTTCTGAAGGGGCCTACTTTGAAGACGATACAATAAATTTGGAAGAATGGTATGGCAGTCACGTAGCAGAGCGTCACAATCTCTACGTGATTCCTCATAGGAAGTTACTCAATCATGAATGCTGACACTACATATTATAATACGTGTCTCTACAATAAAAACTTTCGTGAGTGATATTCATGTTTATTAGAGATGATACGGTTTTACTCACGTTTGTATTTCGGGGATGCCCGACTAGTTTCGGACCCGACGGGGGCCCTTTTTCAAGGAGTGAAGCGTCCTGCCGCGACGGTGTCAGGCGTTACACATACAAACGTGAGTAAAACCGTATAATCTCTAATAAACATACGTGTCTCTAGTTGCTAAGACCTGAGATCTCCACTTAATAATATATGAAATTAACTAGTATATAAGATAGGATATTTTGTAAATAAATTATCATTCGATCAACCATATAGCGAGTTGTAATTAACTCCGCAATATTGGTGACCCCCACGTGATCTTGTGTGAGCAACGGACCCGGTTTTTGCCTGCCGGCTCATACAATCACCCTGGAGCTAGGACGTGGAAACTATCCACCCAGCCCACCGACCACCACCGAACTACCAATACATAGCACATTTTAGTTGGCTTCCCACAAGCGGGTCTCACCACTGAAATTTCAAGAGGCTAGTCAAGAATAAATACACGTCAGCATGACGCAAAACAGTCTCGCTGGGGCTCCCAAGAAACCCTGCACGTTGCAGGACACAGCCAGCGACAGTCCAGTGGTGGCAGCTACATCGATTGCGGAACGAATACCACAGTTCTGGACAGACTCGCCGTGTCTCTGGTTTGCCCAATTTGAGGCAATCATGGCACCTCAAAAACTAGGAGACGAATATAAATACAATACCACAATCGCAAAACTGCCTAAAGATGTGATACATCAGGTCAGCGATTTAATTCACTGCCCGCCAGACACCGATAAATACGCCGCCATTAAAGACAGGCTAATCGGGTGTTACGAGGAAAGTGAACACCGACGCTTTCATAAATTACTGTCGGAGATGGATTTGGGTGACTCTACTCCATCGCAGCTGTTAAAGAGGATGAAGGAAGCTAGCTCTGGAAAAATAAATGATGACAACATTCGATTATTAAAGTACCGACAGCTTCCTGCCTCGCTCACCTCCATACTAGCAGTCTCCGAAAACCTCTAACTGGCAAAATTATGTGATATGGCAGACAGAATATATGAAAATATGCGATACAAAACAAACCACTCGTCAACGGAACCCACCAACGTAAATCTTATAAATGTACTGACGTCGCAAATTGCAGCTATGCGCATAGAAATAAATGCGCTGCTAATGTAAACACTCGACGACCTCTGCAACGCCGCAAATTCCGAGGATGACTTTGTTGATCAGGTTAGGAATAAAAGTTTGTTCTTATAAAATGAGACACATTTGGATTCAATTTATCCAAATCCAAATAATTTTACATACATACACTCGCCGCCTGTATCGATGGGGTAGGCAGAGGCGTATTAAACATTACTATTTTGGTCCTACTCACGTAATAGGTGGCCGTAATAATTACCGTCAACTTTTACGAATGGACTCGGGAGTGAAAGCAAGGGCTCGAGCAAGTCAAGGTGCATACCTGTCAGTTCGAACTATCCTCTAACATTCAACAAATATTTTTCATTTTTCAAATAAAGTCAAGAAACAAATAGTAAATTTAAAACTTGTTACCGTCGTGAATGGCACAAGGGCACCACGGGTGGGTCTAGAACGAACCTCAGCGGCACAACCTTCCACCACACTTCCATCTCTGCGCACACCACGTCGCATACCTCCCGCTTCGAATTCTAACATTATAACAATAACATCTTACTTTTAACATTAAAGCTCTTCTTCTTAGGCACATATTTATTAATTTCTTCTTTCAGAAATAACTTATAAAGATCTTATAACCTGACATCCGGGAACTGGAACTGATTCCACTTCTTTTGTGCTAATGATCATTGGCTTGTAGTCAGCTGGAAAACTCTCTCTCGGAATGTCTTTCAAAATCAACCTGTAGGAAAAATTAAATGTATTACACTATTTTTATTGAACACTATTAGCAGCATATGTGTGATGGTCGTAGGTCATGTTACAATTATATTAGGAAAATGGGAGTTTTTTAATAAAGCAAGTTAACACAATAATTTAGGTAGTTTAAGTAATTGTTGGGCACTGTGATGGGTATCAAAGTGATGAGCTTATACTAAAAAATACATAAATAGCTCATCAACCGTATGACCAGCTTTCTTAAGGAGTTTCGTGTTAGTAAAATGATCGCTAACATTATGTAAACAGAAACTAAAAGCATGATTATCATAATGGTGTTTGTACACGTTATAGTATATCTTAATCATAGAGACATTAAATGTATTATGTTCATTTTGTAAGAGATAATTAATTGTTATTTCTAATTAATTCTTTTTGAGACTTTTTACTATTCTCTTTATTAACCTCTATAAAACATATAAATTACATTTTTAAATACATTATTTAAAAAAAAAAAAATTAAAAATATAAAATATAAAAATAGTGTCCCACCGGTATCAAGTACAGGGACCAAGCTACCGGTGGTTAGGGTTCCGGAGACAGAAACCTCTTCACAATACGTGCCGTGTCAAGAACGACCGCCTTCTGCATCAGGCCCTTAATCCAGCTGCCTAACGTGAGCCTCTGAAGGTGTTGGTCGAGGCTCTTCGCAATCGACAACGGCACAATGATTGCCGAATCCAAATACTTCATTTGTTTTTCTTTTTCAGCCCTAAAGAGATGTCGTCATGGGGATTGGTGATATCTACAATCATTGCTCGGCGCTCTAATCGGCCTATTACTACTATATCAGGCTTATTGGCAACAATAGTCCTGTCAGTGATAATAGACCGATCCCAGTACAATGTTACACGACCATTTTCAAGAACTGGGTCGGGCACATACCTGTAGTACGGTAATTCCATAGTCACAAGGTTATATTTAAGAGTAAGTTGCTGATGGACTATCCTGGCCACTTGGTTATGTCTGTGCAAGTACTCGCCGTTGGCAAGACGAGAACAACCAAAAATTATATGCCTGAGGCTTTCTCCGGGACGATGACATGCCCGACAAATGTCAATCATGCCGTCCTTCAGGATATGTTTCCGATAGTTGTTCGTCATAACAACTTCATCAGTAATTGCACAGATAAAACCTTCAGTTTCTCCAAAGAGGTCACCGAAACGTAGCCAGGACACAGATGATAATAGATCTACTTCGGGCCCATTTAAAGCCCGATAAAAACGTCCATGCAGCTCTTTGCTCTTCCATATCTCCCTGCGATCTGTAATATTGAGTACTGCAGGTTTGCGCCAGTTCTCTCTACCTAGAGCAAGCGGAGTGAGTCCGTTGTCAACTACCACAACATCCCGATGCACTTCCACGGTAACAGAGAGAAAGTAATCTCTAAGATTGCATACCTCGCGGTTATGTAGTGTCCTGGCATTTAAAAAACCACGACCCCCACATTTCCGCGGGATATACAATCTCATTACCGATGAACGTGGATGGTGCATTCGGTACGCGGTTAGTAATGTACGGTCTCTTCTATCCAGGGCTTCAAGTTCCGTCTGAGTCCATCTAAGTATGCCAAAGGAGTAGGTTAGGACTGGTATGACCCAATCATTATAGGCCCGCACCTTATCACCACCTGACAAAAGACTTTTTAATACTTTCTTCAGGCGGCCAAAGAAGCGTTCCTGTAACGGTTGCTTCATAGTCAATTCTTTTAAACCTAACATCTGTGACATTCCTAGATACTTGTAAGTTTCGTTCGCGGAAAGACATCAAACGTGTGTAGAGTCTGAGAGTTCCATCCCTTCAGATTCCACAATCCTGCCTCTTTTTACATGCATGACTGCACATTTATCCACACCAAATTCCATCCTGATAAATGTACTAAAGTTTTCAGTTACCTCTAGTAATTTTATAAGTTGGAAATTGCTGCAGGCAAAAAGTTGCAAATCATCCATGAAAAGGAGGTGAGATATAACCTGACCTCCTCTCCGCAAAAAATAGCCAAGTCCTGAACCCTCCAACATAGTGCTGAGAGGATTCAAAGCTAGGCAGAACCAGAAGGTACTCAAACTGTCACCCTGAAATATACCCCGCCTGATCTTTATATACTCGCCGTCACCCTGAGATTGTCGACATCCTGGATAGCAAAGAATCGTTCTCCATTGCTTCAAACATGCCTCCAAGAAAGTGCATAGAGTTGTATCTATCTTATACAACTCCATCACCCTCAGGAGCCACGTATGCGGCACAGAGTCATAGGCTTTCTTATAATCTATTCAACATGTCGCCAGATCTTTTCGGTTACGGCGAACTTGTTGGTTAATGGTCGTGTCAATAATAAGGAGCTCTTTAGTGCCACGTGCCACACTTCTACATCCATTCTGAGAGTAAGACATAACAGAGTTGTTGGTAACATGAGATGCTATCTTCACTCTCAGAATGGACGTCAGTAATTTATATACTGTTGGTAGGCAGGTGATAGGTCCGTAGTTCTTGAGATCCGTGGCACAACCAGATTTATAGAGCAGGTGAGTCACGCCTGTGGTCATAAAAGTTGGAAGCGAACCCGATTCTAAGCATGATTGAAATTAAGATGCCAAACATTCATGTGAGCTACGGAGCCACTTTAACCAAAAGTTATGCTGTCCGTCCGGTCCAGCTGATTTCCAATTCGGCAACGAACGAACTGCATAAGCTATATCGATGTTTGAAATCAATACTGGCTCCATTCTATTAATTGACTTACACGATCGTTCGACATCTCGCATCCATTCACCCTCAGTGTGAGTGACAGGCATCGAACAGATGCTACACCAAAATGAATTCGTAATTTCAGCATCTGGTAAATGAATGTCACTCACTAAATCAGGCTGTTCCCACCTTCTATAAACCCACCTCTCATCCCTTTGGAATGTGCGATTCTGAGTAAATCGGTCCACCCTTTTTTTATACCTTCGTATGCAATTTGCCCATGCATAAACCTTCTGTTTCAGAAAGTCAATGCGCTCTGTGACTCGTGCTGTATAATCACAGGAACTGATACCAGTTCCCGAAAAAGCCCGATTCACAAAACGCATTACTCTCGGGCGTGTGTTACCCGATCTGAAACAGATAAGCTTACCAATGAGTATCCTCGACTCAGCGATACGACGCTCAATCCTGCATTGCCAAGCCGGAACAACAAGCTTTGACCGAGTAGCGGTGTCTTTTCCTGGGAATTTAACACCAGCTACTCGACATGCTGCAACAGCCGCACAATACAAAATTGAATGTGTATCGCTGAGATCTACGCTTTCTTCTAAATAAATAGGTAACATCGAATCAAGGGCAGGCAGGGAACAATGCAAACGCGGTAAACGTGGTCTACTTTCAAAACTCATGGACCGATATTTCAGAATAGCGCCTTTCAAAGTATTTCTTATTATATCTGAGTACTGAGAATTACAGATGAAGCATCATTTACCTCCCCTCCTTCATCAGGATAAGATTGTAACAACAAAGAGTCTACATTCATCACAATTTGTGAAGGAGCAGAAGTAGTAAGGCTAACCTGCAAGTCCGAGCGTAGCCTTTCAAGTACGGAGTTATCCAGCAAATTACATCGCTGAATGGCCCGCACTTGATCCGATAATCTTTGAACCGAAACGTTAACAGCTGGCTCAAGTTCCTAAAACAGAGGCATCATACGATCACGATACGCAGTGAGGTTAGTTCCTCGCTCTGTAGCCGCAAAATATGCTCGCATGACATTCTCGTTCATTGAAGTCGTCCATCTCATGCGACGCACATTACCACCGGTAGCGGGGGCCCTATTCGAAGCCGATGGGCCTCGGGGCCCTAAGCAGGTTGGTGGCCGGCCTCTCCTCGGCCGACGTGTTGGTGACGTCGGCAGGGAGAAAAGCTCGTCGCTCGAAGTCGAGCTCGACGCCTCTGCAGTGGCCGGACCTCTTGCTGTGGTTTCCGGCTGCGAGGCGGAGCTGAGCGATGAGTCCGGGGATGGTAAAAGTGTTTTTTTTCTGGCTCTTGTTAGTGTAGTTATTGTTTCAATTTATAAATTATTTTGTATGACATGACATTAAATGTCATGTCGCAGTATATATACCTATTTATGGTAATTTACGTGATTTCTTTCGAGTTTTTATTTTAAATTTGTTTTGAATAATCATCGTTGTAAATAAATTTATAAAATATGATGTTTTATTGCGAAATTATGATAAAAAATATAAATATTAGATATACTGTTGGAATAACACGACTGCTTTTCAGTGTTGCCAGTTTATTATTATTGGTGTGTACAGATGCCTTTCTGTGTTTAACTTGTTTGTTCATGTGAATTTTGCTAAAAAAACATGTTGAGGCTTATTTTTATGCATCGGATGTACAAAAGTTTACTACGTGTAACAAAGAGTCTTCAAACATATTTAATGATTTGTGCATCATATCAACGCTAAGTAATTCATGTACTAATTACTAAAGAAGAAGAAGTGATGAAGTGTCAAGTCCTACGCCTCTGTTATGAGACCACCATCTGTTTTTACAAGTTAACTAGCTGACCCGACAAACGTTGTCTTGTCTTAACTATGAATATTGAATTCGAATTGGTATAATTAATAAAAAAAAATATTCCAAAAACATAGTTCCGACCGATGTATCTATTTTAAGCGATATTTGCAGCGCGCATTCTGTCAATCGCACCAACTGTCAAACGACTGACAGTTATGTGTATGACTGCCGGAACGTAAAAAATATTTTTCCTGTAACGGTTCCTGTTCAAGGTTAAATGTAACGGGCCCAATTGTAAATCTAAACCATTCTCGAATCCACCTGAAGACACAAAAAATTTAATTAAAATCTTTCCATCAATTTAGGAAGAGTTCAGTAACATACACAAGCATAGAATAAATATATACCTATATAAAGATATCTAATTTCAACAATCTGATATGTACCTGAGTACGCTACGTTGTACGCCGACCTCTTCTCCTACATCAGGCACGCTCACTCGCAATGAGCACGTGGTACGCGGTAATATCTCGTCTTCTCCGGGTTCCATCACCACGATGTGATCGGCCTTACACTTTTGGGTGTATGCCTCGGGATCCTGCGCGTTTCGCTTTGTGTACATGGGTGCACTTTCAGGAGGATAAAAATATATACGCTTAATGTGTTCCGGATTTCGACTCCGGAATTTATACTTAAGGATAAATAATAACACATATAAAATTCACGACTTTAATATCCGGTAGCCACTTATTAGGCTCGCCATGCTCGTTAGTTCCGAAATTACAAACTAAAATAAATAAGTTATGTCTAAACATGGATGTAACTCTTTGATGAATAGCTTAGTTAGTTAGTAGCTTATGCATATACAATTACTCGAGATCACAGTCAGACTCGCGAACTCCTAAGCCTATACCGGGTATTAGCGAAATGCTCCCGAAAATGAAGACAGATGATAGAGCTAATGATACCTTTGATGGTGGATCAGAATTCGATCCTGATGAAAAAAAACTAACTTTTTACAGTTTTTTTAGCATTTATCACGCTCCATCTGTTAGTACAGTAAAGGATAATTTCATAAAAAAAAAAAAACAAAAATAGCTGACGCCCGAGTTATAGGACGCGCGGGCGCAGAAGGCCACGCGAGTAGTAGGTAAAAAAAAACAGTCAGTCGATGGACTGCACGTCAGAAGTGAAAACATAACTTCACAATTTATTGGCATATACATCGATCAGGTCACGTGTTCTGACGCGAGTTTAACATTTTTTACTCATCCCAAAAAGTGCACAACGCCGCTAAAGAAGTTTTCACTTAAAATTAAAACATTTTTTTCATCGGGATTGATTTTTTCTGACCCATCATCAAAGGTACATTCGTACTATCGTCTGTCTTCGTTTTCGGGAGCGATTCACTAGCACCCTGTATTGACTTTACCTTGCTAGCCATATGCTTTGTTTCTTTAGCTCCGATGCACAGGATTTCACTATCATCATTTAGTGATTCTTTATCCTCCTCCCAGCAAAAACATACTCCCCAACGTCGGACATCCCAGTAGTAATTGTACAATATTGGACTGGAAAAAATTTATAGCACTTAAGTTCTAATTGCGTATAAAACAGTTTTCAATCATAAGGTATTTCAGTCCCGCAAAACGCTTCCAATGTAAGTGAAGCCTAATTAGGTAGGTATTAACAATTAATGTAATAACCCTATGCGTTCCTTGATCGTCGCTTAATATCTGTGATGTATTTTTGTGAATAATATAGTTGTTTAAACCTAAAGCTGTTTAAACTCCAGTTAGGCGAGTGTTTTTTCTGAATATGGATAAGTTCAAGACTTCAGAATGACTTTTTATAAAGTAGATAAAATTTTAAATACTCCAATTAAAAAATTCTAATCTTCTTAATGGAACTGACCTACGGTTGACGAGTTGCACTGTGGCGGAGAGAGAGCGATGCTGGAGGGCGGTACCAACATTTACGTAATACTCGCATCCGGGATCAGCTTCGCTGCATATATCGAAGTCCTTCTCGTGAGCCTGAGATAAAAAAAAAATTCCTTGTAAGAGAACTCAGAAACAAGTCAATTATCATTTGATATAGAAGCGGTTACAGTTACACGTTTTATCTAAGGAAACATGATTTTTGGTGACATTTATTTTCTTAGAATGCCTCGTATCATCACTTGGGGTGCAAGGGATAAACATATGACAGTCATCTGCCAGCAAACATACGTTTATTTATGTAATTTTGTGTTACTGGTAAATGATAGTCATATTAATTTGAACTTGAACCTTGTATGCAAATTTATAGCGTCTATGACAACAATAACCTTTCACTCTTCTCTGAATACTTCTGAGTTTTTATAAAAATATCTGTATTTGAATTTGCTTTTTAAGCTTAGTGACTAAAATAGCAAGTATTAACCTCTATAACGATATGGTGTGGGTCGAAAAACAACACATCAGCTAATAAGCACAGCTGCCTGTTGATGGCAGTGGAGCTGAGCACTCGCAAAGCAGTCCCGAATGTTCCCACGCCTTCCCCGCAGCACCACGCACACGCTCTCACCAAACCACCACCATGCCACCACGCCGGCCAGAACACAAAGGAATCCGCTATCACCGAACAACGTGTTGTCAGACACTGGAGAGATAAGGTTTACTAAATCTGATTGCAATCTCTGCAATATGTCGCCAGATGCTCCAGTTACAGAGAACCAATTACTTATTAATGATGGCCTTTAGTTAACACTAAAGGCAATCATTAATAAGCAATTCTTTAGTGCAACGGGCCTAACTACTACATCCATTCTGAGAGTAAGGCATGAATACTACTTACTGTATTTATTCTTATGGTTTATGGATTTAGATGCAGGGGTGTTAGCAAATTTTATTACGGCTGTAGGAAAAGAAATGGAAATAAGAATAATTTTGGGCTGAGGATGAAATGTTCTGGTTTAACTGAACATTCAACGCTACATAACCACATAATGGGACTAGCAAGATGAACAATACTGACATCAAGATCCCAATCCACCCAAGCATCCTCAGTAAGAACGAAGAACTCCGCGTGTTTCGCCTCACAGTAAAGCAGCACACGTGAACAGTGCACGTCGCCGAGCAGCCGCGCGCCTAGTTCCACCACGTCCACCTTGCCGTCTTCCTCTTTTGATGAACTGCCCAATGTTGGTTGTTCCAGAGCAGGATTGACGGTTGGAATCACAACTGCCCACATATTAAGCAACATTTTAGTGCGATTGTTATTATCTTTCTCCTATTAGGTATACTACGCTGTGGACTCACTGTCCAAGAGTGGCGGTTGCATGTAACACGCGATGGGGATCGTACAAGTTTGCCCTCTGGACACCTTGACTATGATCTCATCCTTCAGAACGCGCACGTCTGACGGCTTGAAGCGGATAATCAGCTCCACTGTCGCCCCTAATGTGATGGTCAAGCCCCGAGGACTGCGTATCTCCACGTCAAGTTCGCGGTGTTCCGGAGGTATGATGGAGAGACGGCACTCAAATTTCGTTATATTGATGAGTCGAATATTTTTCTGTAACAAATGTAACATTCTATTCTCAATGTTTAGGTAACTGGTACTTTACTTTGACAATAATTAATTTTGGAAGTTCAATTGAAATTTGTATTTAATGAGCCTGATTCAACAGTGGTTAATATAAATACAATATAAGGGGTCTCGAGGCGATTCGAAATTTGAGGTCTTATAAAAATATTACGGAAAATTTTTGTACCATAAACCTTGGAAGGAAATGGAATAACTATGAAAGAACTTTGTGTCCATTATTTGATGGTTTCAGCGAAATTTGCTATTAAAATATAACAATAAAAACTCGTCTGAAGCTCGTCATAATATAAGAAACGTAAGTAGCAGAAAGCAAAGATCTGCAAATATTACGCTACAATAATATTAGTCAATTGAAACTATAATAAGAAATCAATCGCTACGTGATCAAGGTGTGGACGATTTAGTAACAAATTTACTTGGAAAATAAATTCAATAAGTACTAGTCCTCACAAATAGTAACAGTTTAGAAACAAATTATAGATCGGAAATCGTATCCTCGCTAATACAGAGAAAAGGTGGGAAAACCGACCAAAGGGCCACCACAGATGATAGACATACAAACAAGGAAGTGTGTCGATGTACGTTGGCGTGTGGCGATGAATATAGCCACCAATTTTGTATTACTGTCATAAACTGAGACTACCACGTTCAATAAAAAATCTGTTTATAATACTAAAATAGGTGTTATTAATATTATACCAACCGCATATAAATGTCCTACAAAACAATTTATGAAATCAAGTTGCGGTGGCACACATAATATGTAGTCAGTATTCATGGCCGGCTGTGTAACAGGCACTACAGAAGGCACGGGACACGGCGCATCCGCCCCAATGCTGCAAACAAAGGCTCGATAAGTTCATATTTATGTTTCATATCTGTATGCTTTCTACCTTGAAAAAGATTCCAAAATGAAAATGATTACAAAGTCAGCATGACACCCTAGGGACCCTTTGTGCACGTACGTACCATTTACTTTTATCTTAATAGTTTTTGAAAAACGTGTGAATAGCCACTTACTTTTTCTGAAGGGATCACTTTGCACGTAAATAATGCATATGTGAATCGCCACCTAATAATAGTATTATTTAAAAAAAGGATTAATTCGCACGATTCGTGAGAACAGTTTCGTGTGAAACGACCTCTAAGCCAAAATGTTAAGCATCCTAACAATTAGGAGTAAGGACAAAACACGTGAAAGTAAAGTTTTACACAAGAATAATGTAAACATAAGTATATATTTTGTTGGTATTATGCATTTTGTTGTACGTGGTTAAGTGGTAACCGAGTTGGTTAGCACAAAGCAAGGTTAGGTAATACTAGCCAGGTCAGTCTTAGGATGGTTAACCATTCTTAACACATTGAGATCCCTCCGTGTCTCGGAAAGCACGTTAAACCATTGGTCCCGGTTGCCATAGGAACATCTGTAGCATTCGTTACGGGTAGTAGAAGGTCTAAAAAAAAAGTCCGACAAACTGGTCTAACTACAGAACTTCGATATATAAAAATCGAAGTTCGGTCATTTCGTAGTTAGACTGACAGCCGACCCCAACTTGATATTGCATTTTTATTTCTGTTATAATTAAAGTGCGAAAAAAATAAAACCTAACACGTGATAAAACGCTATTATTGCAAAATAGATTTTAGGTAGGGATGTACATTTACATGTAAACTAAGTAGCAGTGCAACAACATACACGTGTTGTAATATCTTTCAATACCCATTCATCATCCATCACATTTCTAAAATCATCAGATTATTGCTACTTCAAGGTACCTGAAACTTAGCGCACTGGTATCGTTGCATGATTTCAGTACCACTGGTGTTGCTCTTCGCTTCGTGTTCCCTTTCACTGTACTGACGTTGCATGAACTCACATTCAAGATATTCTTCACCCATAAACTCCCATCACCTGAATAAATTAGTATCACCAACCACTTATTAATGTGTCCACACTATTTCTATACCATAGCATTTTTTTGACTGACAGATTCTTGTATAGAAAATGTTTTTTTATTACGAAGCAGTGCTTTTTATATTTCTTAAACTTAACTTTTTTTATAAATAAGTATGCGTCCTTTATAAATGGCTTTTAAAATTTGGCTAGGAACTTGGCTAGTATTAAAACGAGTCAAGTGTGAGTCGGACTCGCGCATGAAGGGTTCCGCACTATCGTACAAGATTTAATACTATGCAATATAAACTCTGTGAGTATTTCAAGCGTCTGTTTGTTGCCATTATTAAGATCGAGCAAAAAAGAACCACGTTTCTAGTAGTAGTCCAGCGTATGACGGTTTTTGGCTCCCAATTTTTTCAAGAAAAATGGATTTTGCTGAAATTTTGACAGTAAGAAGGGAATACTTTAAAAAAAACGGAGTTATGGAGAAAATAAAGTTGGTTTTGATTTTTTTTACGAAAAAAAAATACAACGACACCCTTCTCATTACTACTTAAACTGGAATTAAATGTTACACATTTACAAATTACTTTATTTTAACATTACAAATATGATACAAAAGTGTGACCAGTTTAAAATTCTTATTTTTGAAAAAAAAATATTCAAAGTGGAATAGTGGTCTTCTTTATATATTGAGATCAATTTTTTTTTTAAAATAACTGTAAATAAACCATATACGTAAAAATTACTAGAGGACAAAAAGTATTAAAATTTTGTTTTTTTTTTACTGTAGCTCAAACATTATCTGAGATATGGCTTGTGAAAGTTAGCATAAGTATGAAATCAGTACCGCCCTTTAAGCCTTAAGCACTTTCATCGTTGACCTTCATAAAATGAAGGGTTTGAGAAATATGAAACATACCTGAGCTTATAGGCTATAAAATACCCTACAAAATGTTTTTTTTGATGATCTCTGTTGTCTAGTCCAAAATACAACCGAGAAAATATCAAAAAACCAAACGCATTTCTTTTTTTTATTTCGGAGCAGCTAGATTTTGGAGCAGAGGAATGCGTATACTTTACATAGTGTTCTCATCATTAATACCTGGTGAAGTGGTCTTATGTGTGCGTGCGTGCGTGCGTGCGTGCGTGCGTACTTGCGTGCGTTTATGTCAAAAGGAGTGTTTTAAAAGGGTATAAAGAATAAAATAGGAGTTGAAAACTCACAAATAGTTTTTTAAACTATAAAACTATCTTTAATCAAAAGTTATATAATATATATATATTTTTTCATTCGTTAAATGTCTAAATTTAAGAATTTATCAATGTTTGTCAATTAGGGGTAGTTTTCACCCCTAAGAGTCATTAGTGCACATCGATATAGGGTAGATTTTGAAGTTGAAGGTAAGTAGAGCTTAATTCCAAATTATCAAGAAAATTCATATTTCTTGAAAAAATTGGTGGAAATAATTGCTTATTTTTATCGTCATATGCTAAAATTGTAGAAAAGTGCTAGTGCTACCTTTTTTTTTTTGTTGACGGGGTGGAAAATCCCTTCGGATCTCAAGCTCCGCAGGAGCCAGGAGTATGTGATATTTCCACAAAAAACCACCCCGACAGCCGGTCTCAGGAGCCCTGCTGTGGGGAGGACTCGGACCATGTTATTTCAGGTCTCCCCCGGATCGACGCCGCGCCTAGCCAAGCCCTATCCCGGGGATAGCAGGCTTTCCCACGCCTATCGGCTTAATCAATGTGTGTTGCGGCCCGATCGCAAAAAAGCGATCGGGCCGCCATCCTATCGCCTACCGCAGCAATTAATCTGCCACCAGAGGTCCCCACCCTCTGGCAGCCTGCGGCCCCGTTGACGGCTGATATCGCCGCCAACGTTCTGTACGCTCGGGATCGGCCCTCTCCCGATGCCGTTGAGCGGTCTCTTTCTGGAGCATTACAGTTTCACAGAAAGAGAACACTGCGCCCCAGCCCTCCTCACCTACCAGCATGGCAGCAATGATTGCTGGCGGGGACAGGTCTCGTCCGATTTGGTCGACCAGGACCTCGCGTTCAGACGCTCACGCGGGGCAGTCTTCCAGCGTATGCTGGGCGGAGTCCCAGTCAGCTGCGCAGTGCTGGCATTGTGCCGTCTCCTCGCCTCCAATCCGATTCAGGTACTCACCGAAGCAACCATACCCCAGTGAGTACCTGCGTCAGTCGGTAGGTGACGCAACCTCCCTCCCTACCTACCCAAGCTTCGAGGTTAGGCAGAACGGCACCGACAGCGCGTTGGTGCGAATTCCGCGGCTGCTCCAGTCGCGCGCCACTGCGCCAGTGCCTGTCAGTGAGCATTCCGCCGCATTTCGAGCTCGAGAGTATCGGGAGAAGTCTGGATGCCGGGACACATAATAAAACGGCAACTTCACTACTGGACGTATATTTGCAGACTAGCTGGCCGTTACAGGGCGTTATAACAGGAACTATCCTAACTTATGTCTAGGTACCCACTATTTATTAACATACATATATCACAGTCCTGGTCTTCCCCACCCTCACCCCGGCGGGTCACGCAAGTCTGATCATAGACCCTTGCGTCCATATCCGCCAGGATATCAAAAGGCGGGAAACGTGCCAGGACTGTCGCCGCCTCCGACGAAATTGTGCGGTAGCCTCGTACGATCCTAATGGTCGCTACCCGCTGCGATTGATTGAGCTTAGCTCGGCAGCGGGAGGAGGCCGATAGGCGCTTGGCCCATATCGGGGCTCCGTAGAGGGCCATGGAGCGTAACACCGCACAGTAGAGGCGGCGAACTTCCTCCCGCGGACCCCCTAGATTATTGATTATTATCCCTTGAAATGCTCCTCAAAACTTCAACGGCTGTCCAGGGTGAGGCCGAGCTATTTAATGTACCGCCCGACCTCGACCTCTGTTCCCCCCACTAATTTCCTGTGAAACCATAGGGCTTCTGTCTTATGCGGTGCAAACCTTAGACCCAGACCGCTGATCCCTTGGACGACACAAGCCACCCCTAACTCGGCGACTCCAGGACTTCCTCGAAGCAATGCCCCCCAGCTAGTACCAGAGTGTCATCCGCGTAGCAGACTACACTCAATTCTGGGGGAAGGCTGGTCCTCAGGACGGCATCATACGCTAGGTTCCACAGAAGAGGTTGTAACGTATTGTAACATATTATTATTAGTCTTAATAGTATACTAGGTCACCTGATTAGCAGCGACCCCAATATAGTTTCCGTATGCATTATGTACTCGTAATGTGTTTCCTACTTAGCAAGCGAAATGTCTATTCCATGTATGTTAGCTCACACACGTTTAATGTTAAGGTATAAATACTAACACAATTTACTAACAAGACAAGTATTAAAGAGATACTGAACACGCCACCACAATAGTTCCACTACATTGGTAACGCCGACGTGATGCCAGTTCCGGACCCGGTTTCTGCCTGCCGACTGGTGTAACGAACAGTTTACGCTGAAAACAAGACTTATCAGCGTTTACGAGGAATCAGCAACCCGGAAGCTCCACAAATTGATGGAGGAGATGGAACTCGACGACCAAAAGCCATCTCAACTGTTGCGAAAAATGCGGGAAATGGCCTGGGAGAAAGTGCCAGACGATACACTGTGCATTGTGTGGGCTAAACTGCTACCACCCTCAGTACGCGCAGTTTTAAGCGTCAGCGATACGACTGACCTCGATAAGTTATCGCAAGCAGCAGATAACGTCATGGACAGTATAGCGACGCCAAACCAGGTCGCGCAAATAACCTATGCGAGCGATATAGCCGCTTTGCATAAAAAAAATGACCCAAATAAATTTTAGGAGCTCGCTGAACTCAAGAAGAACCAGGAGCCAAGAGAGAGATCACTAAATAGATCACGGTCAAGATCAAAGACGCCAAGAAGAGCTTGGATTTGTTGGGCCCATTGCAAGTATGGTGCGGAAGCCTATAGTTGCAGGGACAAGCGCAACTGTACATCCTTGGGGACAGGTTAGCAGTCAGAAAACTAATCTCGACTCCGGCTGTGGCTGGTCTCGGCGTCAACTCCACACTAAACTACCGTTTATGTGTAACCGACTTAAAAAGTGGTACACAATTTTTGATAGATACGGGAGCAGAGGTGTCTGTGCTTGCAGTCCGAAATCGAAAAGTCGCAGCTGACGTAAGCGCGGACAGCTTATACGCCGCCAATGGAACCCCGATTCGCACCTACGGCGAAAAAACACTGTACCTCAACTTAGGACTACGACGTGTTTTCAAGTGGACGTTCATAGTCGCCGACGTACAACGTTCCATCATTGGTGCCGACTTTTTGAGAAGCAACAAGCTAGTAGTTGACCTACATGCTCGGAAATTAATAGACAAGGTCACAGAATTGAGCTTAATTACAAAAGAACACAATTTGCTGATGGATTAGTTCGCACGATCGACCGAAATAACATTTATTATGACATTCTGCATAAATATAGCGAGTTGACAAAACCGCGTAATTCGCAAATTCCGATACATGACATTGGGCACAGAATAATAACAACAAGTTTGACCCCAATCCACAAACGTGTTAGACCGTTGAATCCCGAACGCTACAAAGCTGCGAAAAGGGAGTTCGAGAAGATGATGGACGAAGGAATCTGCCGATCATCTAGCAGTCCTTGGGCTTCACCTTTACATGTGGTTACCAAGAAAAATGGTGAAATTAGGCCGTGCGGTGACTATCGCCGTCTAAATGCGATTACAGTCCCCGATCGCTATCCCGTGTTCCGCCTACACGATTTCACATACATTATTAAGGGCAAGACTATCTTCTCAAAGATAGATATTTCAAGGGCATTCCACGTTATTAATGTCCACCCTGAAGACATTCTGTACGATGCAATAATCGACACGAGCCTCGTACAATCACGTTGTGCGCGCTCAGCAGTTTACGCCGAGCCGTGCTATTTCATCATTAATATAAATTAGTACATATTCGGTCACCATTCGGTTCGGTTGTGCTCATAACCATTTTAACCATACCATCCTAGAGTAAGTTAAGTAGATAAACCATTAGTTTGCTTAACCTTCTCTTTCATTTAACCATATTTCCCCTGTACGGTAACCATAGGCCGTACATAGTGGTCCTTCGAGCCGGATGGCAACTAACGCAGAAGATATACCAAGATATCTGGAAGAGATGGCGAACAGAGTATTTAACACAGCTGAATACTCGGTCCAAATGGCAGCGTTCGCAGCAAAATATGACAATTGGCGACATTGTAATAATACATGACGTCAATCTCCCACCGGGAAAGTGGGCTCTAGGAAGAATAGTGGAACTCCATCCTGGAAAGGACGGTTTCGTCAGAGTAGTATCCGTCAAAACCAAAAATGGGATAGTAAAAAGACCAAACGTTAAATTATCTTTGTTACCAATAAATGAAAGTACAACCTGTCACAACGAAAATGCGAGTTCAGCAGTTCTCCTCGACGAATCGGACGACGAAGTGCCTTCACCAAAATCCAGACCAAAACAGAACAACAAACGAGGCATATATCATTTTATTACCATACCCCTCACGTTGTTCTCGTATTTAATATCACCCATCACGTGTGCTCATAGTATAGTAAACTTAAACGACAGTCTGAGTTTATATTTTGATAGAATATCTACTGTGCACGTTGTAAGGGATGAATGGAAGCTTGTAGTCTACTACGACGTAAACCCGTATTGGTAAGGGACTACATTGCTACTGAAGTATATTAACCATTTAGAAAATATCTGTAGTCAATCAGCTGCAAAATTTCACTGTGGATCCGTTTTATTGCAACTACGTCACAGCTATAATGAGTTGGAGCGATACAATAACATTTTGTCAAGTCAGGAGTTCCCAGGCGGCCACACACAGCGTCGGCGTCGAGGTCTTATTAATGCAGTAGGTAATATTGCACACAGTTTATTCGGTGTACTTGATGACCAATTCGCTGAAAAATATAAACAGGACATCGACCTCATAAGAGTTAACCAGAACCATTTAGCGGCGCTATGGAAGAACCAAACTTCTATCGTAGAGGCCGAATATAATGTATTGAAAAGAATGGGGTCTTCCATTGATAAACAGCACAAAATGTTCAACCAACACCTTAACCAAGTACAAAATATTACCAACTCGTTGAAGAATGAGGTCAGGAGTATTGAAAACACCAATGAGTTTTTATTGTCCTCCATTGCAGCAAATAGTTTGTTGGTGAACTTGAAAAATATTCAGGATGTATTAGTAGACACCATCTCCGAGGTTAATTACGGGAAATTCAACGTACATCTATTGAAGCCAGAACAACTGTTGAATGAATTGAATACCATCTCAGGCAAACTATCAAAGGAGCTGAGCTTACCTATAGATAATATTCCTACCGAACTACCAAAAATATACCACTTATTGAAAGTAAGGGCGAAAATGAACAAAGGCTATTTTATTTTTGAAATTAAAATACCTCTCGTTAGTCGGGATAATTATGACTTATATAAAATACTTTCGATCCCAAAGAAAGTAAAAAACAATATGGTCACCCTACTACCTGTTTCACATTACGTGGCGATCAACTTACGGAAGGATTTATACATACCATTATCAGACATAGATATTACAGAATGCGTACACTTCGATATGACAACACAATTATGCCCCTTACAGAAGCCCTTTTCACACATGAAGGCTCAGGAAAGATTATGCACCAAAGACCAAGAAACACAGCTCTGTGAAACTGAGTCCAGGTCGTGCCAAGACTCGTGGGTCCAATTAAATAATATTAATACATATTTGTTCTTTTGTTGTGACCCTCGGTCAATAAGAATCATATGTGAAGACCAGGTTACCACAGACCACCTCATCAATAGCGGGATAATAAAACTAGGAAGTGATTGCGTCATCAAAGGCGCAGATATTACTATCATTTCCCAGAAACACCAAGTCAAAGATTTGAGAGTGCATGCTGACGTAGCAAAGGTAGAAATTCCACCGGTAAACCATCTGTTTAACCAGAATTGGACGTCATCGTTTACGGAGCCGGAATCTATAATCAGTGGCAACGAAAAGGAGTTGGAAGAAATAGGTTCTAAAGTAAAGGCACTCAAGGCGGAGACGGGGTTAGTGAACCAGGTGTCTCAGCACGACGTCCACCATTACATCGCAATCTACTTGCTGGTGGGAGTGACAGCAGCAGCATATGGTGTGAGGCAGTGGCGGTCGCGCTGCCGCCGCCTCGCTACGGCTGCTGCGCTGGGGGCCGCGGGGCACGAGCCTCCGCCGGCGAGCGCAGCGGCAGTGGAGCAAGCTATTCAGCGCGGTCTCACCAACGCCGCGTTTCATTACAGTGTCAGTGACCAATGTGTTAGTGTAAGTCAAAAAGCAGAGCAAAGTGAAGTGCAACCAGTACCCAGTGTTCGTATTAACCAATCTACTTCCCCTATATTCCCTAAACTCTTCTTTAATAAGGAAACCAGTAGTAAACCATAGAGACTCTAATTTTTACACATAAGGTTATTGTTTATCACCTTGTCTCATCATCATTCACGAGTTCACGACCATCTGTTATCGTTATCATCCTTCTCGCGAGGTGGGAGCATGTACGATGCAATAATCGACACGAGCCTCGTACAATCACGTTGTGCGCGCTCAGCAGTTTACGCCGAGCCGTGCTATTTCATCATTAATATAAATTAGTACATATTCGGTCACCATTCGGTTCGGTTGTGCTCATAACCATTTTAACCATACCATCCTAGAGTAAGTTAAGTAGATAAACCATTAGTTTGCTTAACCTTCTCTTTCATTTAACCATATTTCCCCTGTACGGTAACCATAGCCCGTACACATTCCCAAAACAGCCATAATCACACCCTTCGGTTTGTTTGAATTTATGAAAATGACATTTGGCCCACGCAACGCAGCTCAGACCTTAGAACTCAGATTAGAATTTGCCTACTATTTCGTTGACGATATCCTTATTAGTTCTGATAAAACGAGCCATAAACAAGACCTAGAAGAAGTCCTGAAAAGGTTACAGCAGTATGGACTCACGCTGAACATAAACAAATATGAGTTTGGCAAGACTGAGCTAGAATTCCTAGGATACCACATCGACAAAGATGGTATTCGCCCGCTGAAAGAAAAGTCGACGTTATTACCAACTACCCCATGCCTAAGACGATACAACAGTTGAGACGATTCCTGGCCATAGTCAACTTCTATCGCTCCAGCCTACCCCGCGCAGCTGAATACCAAACGGAATTGAACAACTATCTGCACGACGCGAAGAAAAATGATAAGAGGCCAGTACCATGGATAGAGAAGGGAAAAGAAGGGTTTGAAAAGTGTAAAGAAAGCATCCAAAGCGCCGTTATACTCTTTCATCCCTCCATGACGTCACCTTTCACGCTCGTGACTGGTTGTTCAGATGTCTGCGCTGGTTCAGTTCTCCAACAGAAAGTCGATGGCAAATGGCAACCACTTGGTTTCTTCTCTTAAGCTCTCAGCAAGACGCAGCGGAACTATTCTACATACGACCGAGAGCTGTTGGCTATGGCTTGGCTTGATGTACATGTCGATCAAACATTTCCGACATAAGGTTGTGAGAATTCTCCGAAAGCCGCTCACATACGCATTAAACAAAGCCTCGTCGAGTAATGACACTCCGAGAAGACTTCGACAACTCGATTTCATCTCGCAATTTTGCTCGGACATACAACATATTCCGGGTAAAGACAACGCAGTCGCGGACGCACTCTCAAGAATAGAGGAAATTAGCTTCCCTGGTTTTATAAACTACGAGGAATTGTCGGCGGATCAACAACTCAGTCTCAGTCAGCCAGGGGTACGAAGAACTAGGAAGATGATGACAGAGAGATTTTTTTGGCCTGGAATAAACAAAGACGTGACAAACAAAGAACATGGGCCAAAACATGCATACACTGTCAAAGGTCATGATGAGATCAACAGGAAATACTGTCTCACAGTTGAGCGAGTTTCCCCGTGTAGAAAGATTCGAGCACGTCCACATCGACATTCTCGGACCACTGGCGATATCTCAGAAGTTTCAGGTACTGCGTGACTATGATATACCGGAAAACAAAATGGCCTGAAGCAATACCCGTGGCAAATATCACCGCTGAAACTGTAGCTACAGCATTTATTAGCGGTTGGATTGCGCGATTCGGCTGTCCCGTTACAATCACAACGGATCAAGGACGCCAATTGGAGTCGGATCTTTTCCACCAGCTGACAAGGCGATTAGGAATCAACAAGATCCAAACGACTCCCTATCATCCGCAAGCTAACGGGCAAATAGAAAGATGGCACAGATGCCTGAAAGCAACGCTCATAGCGTTTTGCAACAGCGCCAACTGGGTAACTGGATTACCTTTAGTAATGCTCGGACTTCGTACAACGGTCCGCGAAAAAACCGGAGTAAGTGCCGCGCAAATGACGTACGGCTCGTCGTTACGATTACCAGCTGACTTTTTTGCTGACAATAGCAAAACTTCGGTCAACGACGCCGATTACGTCACGCAATTATCAAATTTCATGCGAGTTTTACGTACGGAAACAGAGAAGAGAGTTTTGTACACAAAGCGGTACAAACATGCGATTACGTTTTTCTAAGAAGAGACACAATTAAAAGGACTGCTCTATACGAAGGTCCTTTCAGAGTTCTGAAACGAGAAGGAAAATGCTACACGATGCAACTCACGGACAGGAACGCCGTCGTATCCGTGGATCGCCTAAAGCCTGCATTCATCCTTACAAGTACAGAAGAAACAAACAAGACACAGCATTCGTCACCCACTAGAATGACGTCACCCGCACCGACGCTCACATCTGATACTCGTGCATCAGCAGAATCGTCCGCGCTGATATGTCACACGATATGGCCTTGAAATTTGACCAGCCGTGCGATTTGCAACCTAAGCAGTAGTTGCAAACAATTAGTTAAGTGTCTGTTAATTATTAATTATTTTGTTAATTTTAGGTCCTTTAAACCTATCATAGCTTTACTATTATTTAACGTATATAACTTTGACTTTTGAATGGGGGAGTATTGTAACGTATTGTAACATATTATTATTAGTCTCAATAGCTTACTAGGTCACCTTAATAGCAGCGACCCCAATATAGTTTCCGTATGCATTATGTACTCGTAATGTGTTTCCTACTTAGCAAGCGAAATGTCTATTCCATGTGTGTATAAATGTTAGCTCACACACCTTTAAAATTAACGTATAAATACTAACACAATTTACTAACAAGACAAGTATTAAAGAGATACTGAACACGCCACCACAGTAGTTTCACTACAAGGTCCTAGGACTGACCAATGGAGAACCCCGCATGTGACCTCCCTTCGACAATCTTCGCCCGTTCCGGTCCGTTCCGACCCATATACGATATGGACCTGTCGCGGAGATAAACCCCGATGATGACTTGCGGGAGCAAGTAGGGAGGCAACTGGTGATACACAAGCGCCTCCCTAATCGCCCACCACGGGAGAGAGTTAAAGGCGTTGACAATGTCAAGACTGACGGTTAACGCCACTCCCCCCCGACAGACAACCTCTTCCGACAAGGAGCGGACGCGTTCAATCGCGTCCAGCGTCGAGCGTCCCTGTCGGAAGCCAAATTGGTTGTCTGATAAGTCGGGGCCCACACTCGACAGGTGCTGGTTGATAGGGGCGGCGATAACTCTCTCAAAGAGTTTCGCCACCTCGTCCAACAGGCATATCGGTCGGAACGCCGAGGGAGGATCTGTGGCCCTGCCAGGTTTCTGGAAAAGTACCATCCTGGCTTCCTTCCAGCCGGCAGGGAATACGCTATTACGGAGGCAGCTGATAAACAGCCGCCTCAGCCTAATCCCTAGGATCACCAAAGCGCACACCCATGCTCGGCCCGGGATTCCATCAGGGCCCGGGGTGGTGTTCGGGCGGCGAGTCGCTTCACGGCTCGGCCCAGCTCTTCCTCCGTCACGTCAAAGTCGACGGACCACGTAACTGGTACCGACGGTGACGGAGGGCGTGAGGGACTGACCCGGTACTCGGGAAAGAGGGTATCTACCACACTTCGCACAAACTCCGGGTGCAAGGTCTGCATCAACGGTGGGACCCACGGTCTGAGCTTGCCCAGTACAATTTCGTAAGGGCGTCCCCATGGCTCCCTGTCCAGTCCCTCTATAAGCCCCTTCCAGGATCGAGCCTTGCCTTCTGTTATCGCAAGGCTAAGGGCCTTAGCGGCAGCGCCGTACTCCCGCCTCACTTCAGCGATCTCCTCGGCAGTGGCTCGCCGTCGTCTTCGGGTTCTCTGAAATCGGCGACGGGCTCTCGAGCATGCTGTGCGAAGCTGCTCGAGTTCCGATGTCCACCAGTACAGAGAACCTTTCCCACCCTTCAGCCTGATCCGTGGCATCAACGCGTCACAGACGTCAGTCATGATACCACGGAACTAAGCAGCCTGCGCTTCTGGATTGGACAAGACCTGTACTTTCTCTTCCTCTGGCCAATCCGTGACGATGGCTGCGGCAACGAGCATACCTCGGTTCATCCGCTTGAAGGCCGGTCGTCGCGGAGGGCGGAGGTTCAGTCCCGCCGCCTACTCAATGAGTGTATCTCCTCTTACTTTGTCGAGGTGATCACCCCTCTGTATGGAGAGGACGTTGAAATGGGCGCCCAGGACAAGTGCTGGATGGGACAGGAAAATGCAAATGCAACTCCTAAGTCCGTTCAAGTACGCCTCGAATACGGGGAGGCCGCAGTTTGGTGAAATGTAGCAACCCATAATGACCATGGGGCCCTACTCTACTGCCATAAACCCCAGCCCTCTCTGCAGAAGAGTGCAGTGGAGACCGTTCTCCACCCCTGCCCAGTATATGGCGACGGTGCCGTCATCAAAACCAAACCACCGGGGGTGATCCGGGACGTAGTACGGATCCGCCACCACCGCTAGGGCAACCGACTGCTCAGCCAGCGTTTGCATAAGCAAATCTTGTGCTGCGCGCAGTGGTTTAGGTTGCCCTGCAGAACTTTCTGGGGATGCGCGAATTTTAGGCCTCCATTGCCTCCTCTGCCGGATGGGTATCCGGCTGTGTCAGTCTTGTAGCCGGCGGCGACTGACTTATGCCAGTGTTCGCCAAGGCTGGGGCGGGGGTGATCTGCGGCCCCCTTTTCTTTTTCTTCGGCGGGGAGTATTTCTTGCTCCCCAGCCGATGAACCGCGGGACGGCCAAGGTCCGAGCAGACCGGGCACTTAGGTGCTTTTGCGGTGCATGCGCGCGCCACGTGACCTATACCTCCGCACGTGTAGCACCGCGCACCACGGTCTGTCTCGTTCTGACACTTAGCTCTTACGTGTCCCAGTTCGAGGCACCGGTAGCACTGCAAGGAACGAGCTACTAATACATCACCACCCGTTTGGCGTTTGCAATTTTGCGTACCGCCGCAAGTGGGCAACGGACCCATGCCGTGCCTAGCCACGATAGGGAAACACGGATGTCCCCGACTTTGACGTCAGAATTGAGACATCCTCCCGCCTTTGCTACGGCCTGGGCAACCTCGGCTTGGGTGATGGACTCCTCCAAGTCCATCACCCGTAGATCTCCTGACCTACACGGTCGAGTAATAACGGCGTCCGTACCGGACAGCACCTCCCGTAGGCGTGCCGCTAATTTATCTGCCCTCACCAGGGATCTGTAAGATCAGAGCCCTGGTCTTGGTGCGGAGTCCACCTGCAATGCCGAGATCACCAAGGCTAATGTTGACCTTAGCAACCTTCATTAGCTTGGCTATTGTCATCTTCGAGCCAGGTGACACAGAGACATCACCAGGGATCTGTAAGATCAGAGCCCTGGTCTTGGTGCGGAGTCCACCTGCAATGCCGAGATCACCAAGGCTAATGTTGACCTTAGCAACCTTCATTAGCTTGGCTATTGTCATCTTCGAGCCAGGTGACACAGAGACACTGACAGCCGCAGCTGTGGGAGGCCGTGGCACAGCTGTTTTCTTCCCTTGGGGCGGCTGGCGGGCGGTAGCATACGACGTCGACTGGGCCGCCCTTTCCGCGGCCCTGGTTTTGGTCTTTCGACCAAGGGCCAAGACCCAAGACTCGCTCTCCGACGTTGAGTTCCGAGTCGTTGGTTGTTGCTGCCTCGATGTTGCCAGTGGAAGCGGTGCCAGTGCTGGTGACTCCTGGGCAGCAGGCTGTGCTTGCTTTCTCCTCCTGTTCTTCTTCATTTGGCCGTTGGCCGCCGCCGTCACCGCGCTTGGGGCCGTGATTGGAAGAGACAAGGTCTCCTTCTAGACACTGTTCCCCTAGCATCATCGTCCGGACTTCGGCCAATACGCGGTCTATCAGGGCCGTGTATTGGTCGGGTCAGACTGAATCGCAGCCCCGCTACTACTTTTCGGAGACACGGCTCTGCCGCTGCCGGTGCTCCCGCCGGATACCGCCAGAGTCTTTGGGTGTGGCATAGGGCCCCTGCGACGGAGCTTTTTCTCCTCCTCTTGTAAAAAGCCCACTGGGAGCGGAGCGCATCATTCTCACTCCGTAGCCTCTCTACTACCTCTGTCAGGGCCGACGTGTCGGCTCTCCCAAAGAGTTCCGACATACCGGCCCTATTGTTGGTCATGGCTTCTTTGGCAGCGACTCTTTTGCTGCCCCAGAGGCCCTTCGTCCCTTGAAAAGTCTTCTCGACCGCCGCAAAGACTCCTGGATTTTGGAGTCAACGTCGGTGGCGGGGCGGCTTTTCAGTTCCGCCGCGACTTCCTCTGCATAGGACTGCTCTCCTTCTGAGGCAGATGGGATGGGGTCCTCGTCCCCGTTTCACTCCCTCCGCTCTTCCTAGCACTTGCTGCGCCTCTTGGTTGCGCAACCTTGGTGGGCCGGCTTTCCTCCGCCGGGCCCTTCGGTTTGCGCTTACGGGGTTGGGATAACCGTGAGGACACAGAGAAAAATGACGAAGCGTCACTATCCTTTGAGTCCTCCCGCCACCCTCCCATTCCTTGGCCTTCCGTAGGCTGTGAAATTGGGTGTTCGATCGTCTGCGCCCACTTACCTTCCTCGCTCGCCCGACTGGGCGCGAGAAGACGCCGGACTTGGCGTCCTGGGACGCACAAAACTAGGCGTGGGAGCCCCAATTGTTGTGCCCGGATTCGGACACCTCTGTACACGCACCTCCGATCTCAACCGGAGTGCCGAGGGATTCTCCGACCGCGGCGCGGTCGGTACCCTCCTGGGGTACTTTTTTCTTATTAGTCGCGTTCATTTTTGTTTTACTCTTTCGCGTGAGCTTATTGCCCTAACGACTGGGATACCCCGCAGCCGTTAACCTGCTCACCGGACTTCCTCACCTTGGGTTAGGGCTGATTTTTTATAGAGGTTTACTTCCTCGTGACCTTCCTTACCCTCCTCCCCGTTGAAGAAGGCCCCCGCTCCCGATTGCTCGGTGTTTACGGGTTGGGCCGATCGGTTGCCAGAGTTCAGCAGTGATTACCGCCGGTTGCTCCATGCGGAGCTTCCGATGGCGATCCCGTCGCCCCGTGAGACGTCGTCCTCCGATGTAGCCCTCACATGTGCCCTCTGCGCAACAGAGGGACACGTGGAGGGAATATCTGGACATACGGCTTAAGCCATCTTGTCCGTATGATTTTTTTATGGAGGTTTTCTCCTCTTCCCGACAGCAGTCCCGTCGCCTCTCTCGGGGCTTTTGGGCCACCCTTCCGGTGCCAAGAACCACATTAGCGGCGCCAGTAATGTAAAGTCGCGTGTACCACCTTCCGCGTGCAACTGCTGGTCGTCGCATCGGACAATGTGGTTTAGTCTTTGCAAGGCCGGTGCTACCGGCCTTGCAAGACTAGCCACGGTTTTCTGTAGGGCGAAAGAACTGAACCCGTCCGACTCAAAATCTAAGATGGATTTAAAGCAGAGAATTTAAAATATGAATATTTTTATATGAATTCGTAAATAATTTAATATCTGTTTTTGAAAGTAGTGGTAGTGCCGCTGTGAGGCCAGTATTACTTGCGCTGTCATGGTGCATAAAAAAGAGAACAGTCAGCGCAGTAGCGCGTTACAAGGTTCATTCCGGCAGGTCCATCCACACTATTCAAACTCGACTCCACCAGTACCCACTGGTACCACGCTTGTTACGATCACTACCACCTAAACCCCGGCTGTGCAGAAAAGGGGGAGGGCAGGAAGAATAAGGAGAGGGAAAGGACGGGAATAGGGGAGCGGGAAGGTTTAGGACCACCGGTAACCTCACTTCCGCAGCGAAATGCAATGCAAGCATTGCTTCACTGCCCGTTTTCTGTGAAGCCGTGGTATCGAGCGATAACAAAACACGAAAAACAAAACTATCTAGTACTTATTGTAGCACCTGCATGTCAGTTAACTATGATTTAAGGATTCTGTTTACGGCTAAGCAGGTACCCTGAGAATTTTTACATAATGTAAAAAACGTTGGCTTGAATAAATAGATTCAACTAACGTCCAGCATTCTGCTCCACTTCAGGCGTGAGGTCTTTTCTACTTAGGAGACCCCTATCGAACCTCCACTTGGGTACATGTTTGTTCGCGCCATGCTGGTGTAACTCAAACACATTTGGCAGGGGTTTTCTAGCTATCCGTTTCGCATGCTGATTCTTGATCTCATCCTCATGATCAGAGATTATTTTGCATTCTGATTTGTACTTATCTACCTGGAAAATAATAATGCATTTGCTGATATGAGCATTTTATGACCTGGAAAAAAGTGACTATTAAGGCCACCTTTGAGTGAATCGTCATGTAACTTTTGGGTTGTGGCTTTGTTTAGTTACCACAATTTTGGCAATGTCAAGTAGGTATACGGAGCACAAATTGTCAAAGGATTTTATGTAATATTTTCAAATTCTGTAACAAACTAGCTGCCCCGACAGACTTCGTTCCATGCCCTGGCAACTCGGGAACAAATTTTTATTTTTTTAAAAGAGCCATCTTCCCCTGATACATAAAACTGTTATTCTAGGTTACCATATTTTACCGTCACACATTTAAGGTATTTTTTAAAACTTGTCAAGTTTGTATATTCATTTCACCAGGTTTGCCATTCTTAATAATTCCGTGATTAATATTAAGTAAAAAAAGGTTAAAACTTTTATTTATTCATATTTAAAATAATAAATCATTGTTTTGAAATCAAATAAATTATTACTCGAGACCATAAACTAGTTAACCAGTATAACACACTGGCAACTCTGGTCTCTGTCTAAATGTCAAATGTCAGGAAAAAAAATCGTCAGTTTGTTATTTATTAAATAATTTAAATTATTTTTTGTTTGTAATAAAAGTGATAAGATTTATAGTAATAGTAAAGTATCTTTCGTTATGAATTGGTGCAAATAAGTGAACAATGTTCTCACAGTCAAAAGGAGTTCTACATTTTATTAAAATGTATGTGGTGACAGTGACAGTTCCTACATGCTTCAAAACCTTATAAAGTCTTGTAAATGAAATGATAATAAAATATGTTATTAATAAACTAATTAAATTAGACTTTTGTGTTATTTATTCCGTTCTCACAATTATACATTACAGCTATAGTTTTAGTAATAATACATTTTTACACCTGTAGTCAGCGCCTCTATAGGTGAAGTAGGGAACTAAAGTTCCCGTGCTTTGCGGTCAGAGGCGCTGACCTACACAAAACGAGTTGCCAGTCTATTTCAGTATAATATATTTTAGTTTATGCTTTGTTCTGTAAAAAGTTATTAATTGACGTCAAATGTTTGACCGCTGGGGACATGTGTTTTAATCATTATTTGCTCTGTGGTTTGTATAAGAAAATAATTGTTGTTTTTACTATTTTCCTCACAATTTTTAAATTTTTTCTCTCCATGAGAACCTTCCTTGTGCCATAAGGTCCATAAGGTCGAGCCATTCTGGACTTTTGCGCTTAGCAACACATTTGGCGATTCATTTTTATTTATATAGATGAACATTATTCATTTAGAGCATTTAATTGGCAGCTTTTTCATTTACAAAAAATGTATGTCCGTAAATGGCACAAGGAAAAGTGAGTTGTCAAGAACTAAAATAAATAATGTAAATATGTATGAAAATAAAAATAAGAAATTTATTTGCATTGACATATAGATCTACGTTTATACCTCACGTGTTGAGCAGCGCTACAAAATACTCTTGAGGCTTTGACAGCGTTACAATGACTAAAATGTATCCTACCTATACGTATGTAACTTACCCAACGGCCTACAGAAGGTAACAAGTGATCTCCATCTTCACCCCTAAGCCCTGTCTTCTCTTGTGGTGGACTTTGGACAATCAGTGGAGGCAAGTAGTCCAGTTCACGGAACACTGGTCGCAACACGGAACGAACGTCTGTACATGCTGGGCTGGAACAAAATAATATGTGTAAAAGTGCGTGGTAAAAGAGACGAATCCCATTGGTTTTGATTGCTAGTTAGTAAACTACTGATACGCAATACATGTGTACACAATACATAAAAAGTGTTAGGTATAGAACTCCATAGCAAGAACCAATAACAGAGTGAAGCAAATATAAAATCTAGAGGAGATCGCAAGTAAAACCGCAATCAATCTCAATAGTTACTAAACTATTAAATAACCTATAAATTAAACACTCTTCTAGCTGTGACTGTTTTACAAAATTATCCATTTTAACTTAGGGTACTTATGTTAAAACATAGCCAGGCAACAGATTTGCATACTAAAAACCTTTGATTATATACATGTCATGTACATAATGAAAGACTAAATCACTAAACTGTACTCGTAAATTAAATTGGATGAGTGGTTCTCACGTTTATGAGAATTAATATTATACAGCATAATAAAAGTAAACAGTATAATAGGGATAAAGCTATAAGTTTCCACGAATTACTAGATACATGGGTAAAGAATATCCTAAAGAGTTCGAACAAATAGCAATTTTGAGTATTAAATATACATTCATTTATTTCTAACCCTTTCTTAGAAATGAGCGGTAAATTGTCAACCATCACCTCACTCGCGATTATTTAAAATATTCCTTTCTAAAACTCTTAGTGTACAAATTACAATAGAAAAGTAAAGCAATAAAAATCTTTCATGGTAATTTCAACACCAAAATCAATTGACGCAAACTTGACATGTCACGTACACTTGATACCAGCTGACGTCTGAAGGTAATGCTTTTTTTTATTTTTTGATAAAAAGGTTACATGAATGAGGACAGCTACATTCGTTTAGATACTATAATATAGCATTGCAATTATATCGCTCTGAGGCTGAAATTAGACCAAGATTCATTGTATTAATTATTTTATAACCACTGAGCTTCGTCGGTAGAAAAAAATTATACACTACCAAAATTAAGACCGCTTGGTCAGTAGACGGCCACACTTTGGAATACGGTGATCCTTGCGCCCCTCCGATTTAGAGAGGCACGACATGTTCCATGTGCTCTCTTTCTAAATCCGTTATCATCCTCCCCCGTACTCTTTCCACCGCCGACATGAGGGGACAAAATCCCACGTACTCTCGATTCGAACCATGGTCTCCAGCGAAAGACAGGCGAAAGCCACACCGATTTATTAAATAGCCTGTACATCATAACGACGAATTAGATTGACTGGTACGAACAACAGTAGATTTTATCACATGGTTCCTTTCTCTTTGTTAATTTTCATAGATAAAGGCCAGCCACACAAACAGCTCATGATTAAAAAAATTATACAATTTAGGATGATTCACGGTAACGCATCCTTTTATTTTATTTATATTTATCGCTAAACTATAACATCATGTAAATAACAAGGATTATTACGAAAATTACATAAATTTTTTATATGTTATTTCTCACATCAAGAGCAACACGGAAGTTTGCCGTTACATAAATCAACACCCGGCTGATAGCTACAGCCTTGCTTAAACACATATTACACGCTTGGTAAACTTGGCCAGGACAAGCTGAGAGAGAGAGACTCAATGTTTAGAAGTAACATAAATTTAGTTGTCGATCGATCGATAGATGGCGTGTAGCACAAATCCTGAATCGCGATATGGTTTCGTTTCACATGGCAGCATAAATAGACCAAACATTTATTGCTAATTAAACCCGTCAAGGTACATGTATTGGTTGCTATATTTGTGTATAAATATACAGTATAGTGCGATACGGTGGTTTAATTCAAATCATCCCAGTGACGCGACAGTGGTGTCATCTAGTGCGCCGCGCGTACATATGGTCCTTCGTTGCCGGATATTGTAGCCTGGCTGAAGAGGGCATTTTCAGCGGTGGAAACCCGCTGGCGTCGGAGACGCGCATCTATGGGCAGTGGATCGCTGCTCGGGGTGCTAACATTCCTAAGGTGGGAAGTCATCGCAGCGAGCTGGTGTGACGGCGAAGCAGCTTGGAACTGAAGACGAGGTATCTATCATACAGATACCAACAAGGTGCATCTTCGGTGACGCAGCCTGAACCTGGACCCTGGAATATTCTGGAACTAAAGTGACGTACCGTAAAACTGTAAGTGTTTGAACATTTTACTTCCATGCAATATAGTGAAAAAGTACAAAAGTAGTAACTTAGTAAAAAATTTAAGTTTCTAGTGCATGAACAATAAAATTACAAGTGTTTAGGACTTAGAATAATTCTCTGAAAAGTGAACTGACGGCGAAGCTATGCCCGATTTTTGTCCAAGTGTTGAAAATAAAAAGACTTAGAAAAGTTTGCATAAAATAAATCTTCAGCACTTAGAACATTCTTGTTCGAGCTTAATTTGGGAAATATTACAAGTGTAAAAGACTTAGTTTCATCACGGATGCATACAACAAAGTTCAAATAAACTTAATGAATAATATTGTGAGGAATAGGACGAACTTTGAAAAATCGCCTAAGGAGAGAATTACCAAAAAAGTCTATGTTACCGTAAGGTTAGAAAATCTGGAAGTACAGTGGACATCTTTCATCGAAACTCACAAGAAAATAATTAGCGAAATTGATGAAAGTGGATATAATGCATCACAATATAGTACTGCAGGAGTCTATGAGATGACAGAAGATTTATATTTAGACTATAAAACCGAACTAAACGAAATACTCGCAAAATTAAATAAGACTGATTCATCAGAAAAAAATGTATGTTCAAGTGAAAAGTCTAAGCTAACTTCCAATGTTAAGCTCCCTAACATTTCTTTGCCAACGTTTTCGGGTCAGTACGTTGAGTGGGTCAGCTTCCGGGACTTATTCTTATCATTAATACACAACATCCAGTCGTTGGACGACGTTCAGCGGTTGCAATATCTTAAGAGTCATTTAACTGGGGAAGCTGATCAACTTTTAAAAAATGTACCCATTAGCAGCGTAAATTATAAAGCATGTTGGAAGCAATTAAATAACAAACGACAAGCCCAGAATTTGGATTTAAAAAAGAAATATTCAGAGGTTATTGAATACCTCGAACTCGGTCATATGGAACCGATACCGTCAGCAGAAGTGAATCGAGAAGATGTAGTATACCTTCCTCACCATGCAGTTTTAAGGGAAGACAAAACTACCACCAAGGTTAGGGTAGTATTTGACGCCTCTTGTTTGGTTGGAAACGGAGTGTCTCTGAATAGTGAACTAATGACGGGTCCAACCCTGCAAGCGGATTTGCGACACACTGTAATGAGGTGGCGTATGTACCCTATTTGTATTGTTTCAGATATACTAAAAATGTACTGGCAAGTACTTGTTTCTAGCGAAGACGTGGATTTTCAGCGCTTATTATGGCGTTCGGACAGCTCGGAAGAAATTAAACATTTCCGTCTTCTAAGAGTAACGTTTGGAACTGCAGCAGCTCCGTACTTAGCCGTCAAAACTTTGCACCAACTTGCAGAAGATGAAGGTGACATGTACCCAGTTGCGAAGTCCATTGTTTTGTTTCGCAGAATTTTTACATGGATGACCTGATGACTGGCTGTCAAACTGTATCTGAAGGAAGGGAAATTTATAAACAAATGACGGAACTATTAGCAAAAGGAGGCTTTGAGTTGCAAAAATGGAGAAGCAATAACGAAGAATTATTGAAATACATCAACATTGATAAGCAACAAGGAGAAAGCCATGAACTAAACATTGATAATGTAATTAAAATCTTGGGTCTTAGGTCGAGAATCCGATGAATTTGCTTACACGGTGAAACTACCTGCTGTGAAGACACCTGCAACAAAAAGAAATATTATCTCCCATATCTTCATGTTGTTTGATCCCTTGGGCTGGCTCGCACCTGTAATCATAAAGGCAAAAATATTAATACAAAAATTATGGTTGTCAGGTATAGATTGGGATGAAGAGTTGCCATGCACATTATTGAATGAATGCCATACTTACCGGGATGAACTTGAAAATTTAATTCCATTTAGAGTACCTAGATGGCTACGGACATCTCTTGGTGATTCAGTAGAGTTGGACGGATTCAGTGATGCATCTAGTCTTGCTTACGTTGCAGTAATTTATATCCGTGTCGACGATAGCCGAGGTGGTATCCATTCTCGTTTGGTAACATCAAAAACAAAAGTCGCACCCATCAAGCAAATTTCCATCCGTTCTCGTTTTGAGCTGTGTGCTGCAGTTTTACTAGTAAAATTATTACGTGAAGTTGCAGAGGTGTTAAATATTGAAAAGCATCTCATTTATGCATGGACAGACTCATCCATAGTTCTTGCGTGGCTTAGCAAACATCCATGTAATTGGCAAAAAGTTGTAGCAAACAGAGTGTCAGAGATATTATCCGTAGTCAGTAGCAGTCCATAAAAGAACCTTACATGGAGGACCGCAAGTGATGGTGAACTTCTTAAGATCAAGTTATTGGATTCTTGATGTAAAAAATAAGGTGAAGTTTTTTATTCGCAAATGTATATCCTGCATTCGTCACGCGGCTAGGGTCCGAGAACAACTCATGGGTCAATTGTCGAAATCACGCGTCAACCCCAGTCGTGCCTTCCACCAAAGTGGAGTTGATTATGCAGGCCCTATTAACCTGAGATCTGCAAAAGGGAGAGGACATCACGCATACAAAGGCTATATATGCCTGTTTGTGTGCATGGCTGCCAGAGCCATACATCTCGAGGTGGTCAGCGACTTGACCGCTAAAGGTTTTTTGGCTGCTTTGAAATGTTTTGTCGCCAGACGCGGTCATTGCGCAGACTTGTACAGCGACAATGGCACTAATTTTGTCGGGGCTGCCAAGGAATTGAAGGAGTTAGTGGCTATCGAAAGATCCAGCGTAGCTAATGAGATAGCAGATTGGTTGGCGGATAATGGGACCAATTGGCACTTTATACTACCTCACGCTCCGCATTTTGGCGGACTGTGGGAGGCTGGTATAAAGTCTACAAAGTACCATCTCAAGCGGGTTATTGGAAACAATACCCTCACTTACGAAGAGATGGCTACTGTGTTGGCCCAAATCGAGGCATGTTTAAACTCTCGCCCTACGTCTCGTGTGAGTGACAACAGTCAAGATCAAACCCCGCTAACGCCTGGACATTTTTTAGTAGGAGAGCCTCTGGTAGTTGTACCAGATTTAAACTATGAACAGTCAAACATCACAAGCCTAAAACGATTACAGCTGACTCAACGAATGGTGCAGGATTTCTAGCGACCCTGGTTGCACGAATATCTTGCACAATTCCTGAATCGGTACAAGTCGATTTATCAGGTTCCAGAAACTGCAATTGGCGACATGGTCTTGGTAAAAGAAGATGGCCTACCGCCGGCTCAATGGCTTTTTGAAATCGTAGAGCAAAAACACCCAGGTTTGGACGGAGTTACGCGCGTCGTGAGCCTAAGGTGTAATAAAAAGACCCGTTGTAAAATTATGCGTGTTACCTATTAACACAGAACAGTAATCCTTTTGCCATTTTTATGTTTATATATTAAGTAGTTGATAATTTTGTTACAAAATAGGGTCTGTTTTTTTTTTGGTAAAGGTTTTTTTTGTAAGTATTATCGATGGCTAAAAATTGCTCAAAAAATGCTTGTGAGTTTAGTATCGTAGACATTTTGCAAGGCTTATCTTCAAACAAATTCAAAAAGCTGAAACTGGGTTGCTAGGGCCTTGAACAAAATTCACCCATACATGTCACTAATAACATAAATTATGGTTCAAAAACAACACGTTTTAATATCAAACTATATATTATCCTCCTCCTATGCTGCTACTGCTAATTATCCTGCATTGCAAACTAAAAAAGAGTTCCATTATCCACCTCCTGGCACCATCATCAGACCATTGTCACTAAACTCAATCTGTTGGACTCTTTAAAATCAATCATAATATATGAGCCCTAACTCAAGGGGCAGCCACTGAAGAGTAACACTATCCACCTCCTGGCACCATCATCAGACCATTGTCACTAACCTCGATCTGTTGGACTCTTTAAAATCAATCATTTGAGCCTTTTTTTTTGTGCGTGTGGAATTCCCCTCGGGCCGTCACCCCACCGGGGTTTTCGGTGGGACGGTGTGTCGGAATCGAACCGACTAAAACCACACGGTGTGCCGTACTACGCCTTAAGTAGGAGGGATCCGGGAACAGCTTTTATTAAGACATCCAGACCCCCCGTAGCGCCTGCCCGCAAAAGCGCGGGCAACACCTCCGGGTAAAAACTTAGAACCTCTCAATTAGGCGACGTCCAGGCACACGCGGACGCCGCCTCCTCGCAGGGGGCCACTGTAGCGGGTGGAGGGGAAAACCCATCCCGTCCACCCGCGGCCACACTCAGGGCGGCATGAGGCGCTGGTAAGCGCGCCACCGCCGCCCGGTTCGCCGGCGGCGAATTAAGTCCGAGTGGAGGTCATCCTCCCGGACCCTTTCCGCCGCCTCCTTCTGTGAGATGACTTCCTCACTCGATGATGACCAACCGCAGCGCCTCCACGGTGGCAAAGCCAGCACGTGGAGCCTCTAGCCGGGACGACCAACGAGCCATGGTGGCTCGGCGAGCGGCCTCACGCCATTCGCTTACCTCTTCGGGCGGGGGCCGACTGCCACTTCCCGCCCGGAACTCAGCCATTCACCGATATACTTCGGCGAGCACTTCCGCCTCCAAATCCCACAGGATAGTCCAAGCCAACGCGCACACCACCTCCGTCGACACTATATTCGCGAGATACACGCGGTATCCGCGTATGGCTCTAACCGCCATAACCCTCTGATGGCGCCAGAGGCGCGCCCTATTCTGGGCGGTCAGAGTCTCCGCCCACACCGGTGCACCGTAGAGTGCTATTGACCGAACAACCCCTGTGTAGAGCAGTCTCGTAGCGACGCTGGGTCCACCCAAATTGGGTAAGAGCCGCCCAAGGGCGGACGCAGCGCCGACCAGCCTGGGAGCAAGCTGCTGGAAGTGCTCGTCGAAGCGCCACCTTCCGTGAAGGATCAGGCTCAGATACTTTCAATCATTTGCGCCCTAACTCAAGGTGCAGCCACTGAAGAGTAGCACTATCCACCTCATGGCTCCATCATCAGATCAGCTCTAAGATGCGAAATTATATTATTTTCATCCGAACTGTATAATATAATACAAGGTTATATACATACACAGTTTCATTTCCATACGACGATTAGAAGTATAAATTTGTTTACATAGTTTCGAGTGAAGATTAAAAGCGTGTTAATAAATTATACCGTACTTGCGACTTATAAAAATACCGGACAAGTGCGAATCTGACTCGCCCACCGAGGGTTCCGTAAACTTGTATGTAGATAGAACGTCCATCTCAGGTATCGATTCTCAAAAACTTTTACCCGTCTTTTTTGAAAGAGAAACTTAACTTTGCGGTTGCGATGTACGACAAAGTTAACAATCCAACCGCAAAATATAAGTTTGTAATCACAAAAACTATTTTTTTATGTGATATAACAACAAATTAACAACTTTCGTAATTTTTCCTTTATCTGTGCTATAAAACATTGCTTCATACCAAATTTTAAGATTCTAGGTCCACTGGAAGTACTCTTTAGGTTTTGATTCCCTTGCGAGTAGTTGCGAGTTTGAAAATATGCGGCTTAAATTGCTGTTTCTTTTGACTGCGTTGACATAGAAGTTTGATTTTGTTACAGCTTAAAGGTATTATAGACTTCAGTATTTGATATAAATTTCAATTTAATACCTCTACGCGTTCAGGAGGAAAGAGGTAGTAAGTTTAAAATTATTAAAAATATTTTTATTATATGATGTAACTAAATATTTACGGTTTTCGCAATTTTTCCTTTATCTGTGCTATAAGACGTTGCTTCGTACCAAATTTCAAGATTCTGAGTTCACGGGAAGTACCCTGTAGGTTTTGATTCCCTTGCGAGTGTCGAAAATTTGCGGAAATTTGCGGCATTAACGGTTGTATCTTTTGATTGCGTTGGCTTAGAAGTTTGATTTTGTCACAGCTCTAAGGGACAGTAGACCTGAGTATTTGATATAAATTCCAGCCAGTCACTCGGACGGACGGACAACAAAGTGATCCTATAAGGGTTCTGTTTTTTCCTTTCGAGGTACGGAACCCTAAAAACAGCATTTCCTCCACAATACAGTTCTGCAAGTTTGCTCTTTTGGGGACATAGGTAAATGTAGTTTTATTGATACAGCCTTCACCTTATCAACCCATAGTTTTGTTTTAGGTGAATACTATACTGGATGTATTTTAAGGTCTCGATAACAATAATGCTTTGATTAGTCTTCTCCAGCCTGACTGTCCTGAAAAAGTATTCTGGATTTCAGTCGCACGTTACTTAGCTTGGATTTTACTTGGCTTAGTATGGCTTTCTTATACTGTAGACCAAGATATTTCGTCACCAACCGTTTTATAAGAACATTTTTATACAGTATATTGTTAATATTACAACGCGTTGGCGTAAGCGGAGAGCTGTAACTGTACAAACTTTATAAAAGCCTAATCGCAATTCTAATCCACGGCTAATAAAGCTAGTTCTAATTTGGTATCAGAATGTTTTAAACGTTAGCAATTACGTACTATTCCAGTAATCATACGCTCGTATGCTTCGTTAACTTAAAGTCTCTCGGATAAGTTTATTATAGTCGTCGAACTAGTCTTAGTACTCGTGTATGTCATCGGTGTTAGTGAGAAGATTTGATTCTAAACCTATTATAAGGTGACTAGCTTTTACCCGCGACTTCGTCCGCGTGGTGGTGGACATCAGACATCGTAGAGTGTAATCTAATTTAGGGTACCCCAGAGGCTCAGGCCATAAGACCCGGTGACGAAACACTGTGTGGTTTTAATTGGATCGAGTTCGACCTTGTTGTTTAGCCGCAACCGGTGATGACCCGTGGAGGTTAGATAGTAATTGAGGAGGTAAAACCCACCAGTCACTTTCGGTTTGTAGACCAAAACGATGACCACCGCCGAGAATAAACCTCAACGAATTGCCATAGACATATTTTACATCTCTGCCAAATATTCCCGAGGATGCCCCGCGGCCCCGTTTAGAGGCGAAACACTGGTCGAACTATTATTACATGCAAGCGTAAGACTGCAATTTAAGGCTTAAGGCTTTGGGGGTACTCGCAACGCCTGGTAAGTATATCTCACTGTAGAGGGTGTTCGGTTTGGATTCCTTGTCTATGGCAATTCGTTGAGGCTAATGTCCGTGAAGGTGTTTCTTTCTCCGGAATTCCTTTCTAATGTTGGGTCTTACAAACTTTCACTCCCTATTTTAACCGTTTAAGGGATAAATTTCTGAAAAAAACGTGACACTGTAAGCTCTTATTTCTAACCATTAGCTCATATTTTTTACATTTCTAACTTCAAAAATGGCAAAGTTTCATGCAAAGTTTCATCCCCTTTTTTTTTAGGACTCGAGCTCCCGTCTAGGCTAGGCGAATCTTCACGCCCACGGCCCCGAACTCATCGGCGAGACTATCCCGGGCCTTCTTGAAGACGTCCGCATAGGATATCGCGCCGGCGATACGGTAACCACCACTGCCGCCGTTTTCGGCGTCACCAGTTTTCGAGACTTCTTTGTGGTGGTCACTGCCTGCGGCGGAGAAGGTGCATTCTTGGCAGCCTTCTTATTCCTATTTCGGGACCGCTTCCTTCCTGCCTCCTTCGACCTTCTGCCACCCGTCGTTAGCAGGGGTAGAAGCGGAGGGGCCAGACGTGGAGGGGGCAGATGTGGAGTGAGAAGGCGCACTCGTCCCTCTAGGTGCTGGAGAGGGAAGCGGAGGGAACGCTACCACCTTCGTCGCGGCCTTAGGCGGTCGCCCCTTCTTCGGTGCAGCTACAGGCGCTGGTGCTGACACCGTCGCCGCATAAGAAACGATGACCCGGCCACCCGAGACTGGAAGCGCCGTCGGGATTGTAGAGGCCTTTGTATGGGAGCCGGAGGAAGCTTTGCCTCAAGGCCTGCGAGGCGCCCGTCCATCATCCTCCACACTGTGTCAATGATTTGACGCAGGTGGGAATCCGGAACTTCGGGGGGGGAGGGGGAGGAAGCAGGCTGTGCCGCAACTGAGCTCGATGGGTCAGCACAATTCGAGCGCGCCTGAAATTGGGCGAATCGAGCGCCGAGCTCAGCCACCTGCTCCGTCAACCGATCATTTGCCGCCTGGAGGCTCGCCACGTCACCAATTAGTGTCTTAACGACTCCAGAGACAGCGGAGGAGGAGCCCTTAAGGGCCTTTACAAAAGAACCTTTAAGGTTCGTGGACTTGGTGGCCACTTTGTGAATTATGGCCACCGCTGCGTCCGCTCTCTCCTGCATGGTTACCGGTGTTTGGAAGATAGAACCCCCTTCCACTGGCTCCCGGATTTTCAGCAGGAGATCCGCAATCTCCTCCTCCGCTTCAATTTTGCTCTCCGCTCTGACCTGGGCATAAGCGTCCGTCCTGGAGAAGGCGGAACCTGCTGGAGCTGGGATCGGCGTACGCAACCTCGACTTCCCCTTCGACCTCCCCCTTAGGCTACTAGCCACTTTAGGAGGGAGCATGTCTGTGGATGGTTCGTAATCCTCATCCCTTGAGCGACCTCGTTTTCGGCTCTCGATTTCGCGGAGCTCAACCTCCATCTCCACAACTTCAGGTGTTTGATCAATCACTTCTGTGGATGATCCAGCCTTGGAACGCAGACGTTCCGATTTGCGGTTGCTCCCAGGAATCAGATTGACTTCTGGGAGCTCCACCGATATAGTCGCCTCAGACGAGACTTCATCGTCGGTTGACGAAATGTCAGCAACTTTTTTTTTGTTGCTCCTCTTCTTCTTCCTTTCTTGTGTTTTCTCCTTATTTTGTTCAACGTTTATTTTGTTTTGTTTTGTAAGTTTAAATCCATATTTAGTCCCACGATTGAGGGAGAAATAATGGTCAACCCGGGCAGAGATCCCCCAATACCCGGACAAGCGAAGATTTATGCCCAACCGAGGGGTCCGCAGATGCCCCGGCTGGGAGTGCGCTTGCGGCTGAACTACCCATCAGCCATGCATCCCCTGGTCACGCACCAGAACACGGGATTCGGGGTGATTTTTTAGAGAGGTTTTCTTCCTCGCAGTCCTGGCGGCTAAGCCAAGACCCTCGTTCCCGATCGGAGTGGCGAGACATGACCACGACTCCTTTCGGGATTACGATATGCCGACGGTGGCAAGGAAATTAAATTCCCATGCCTGCTCGGTGGCAGTGTGAGTGCACGCTGAGCCCGTCCTCTTTCTCCACTGTGCACAGCGGAGAAACGCCGATCCGTGGTAGGGTCCCTCCTTCATGATTTTTTACCGAGATTTTCATCCTCATAGCTCCGAAGAGCGAAGAGCCAACACAGGAATCGGCAGAAACGCCCCTGTGGTATTTTGCCTTAATTCATTATTTATAACTGCATTTTATATCTATCAGTAGCATTTACGAATAATGATGACGCACGGAATTGATTCAATATAAAAGATATTGTAAGTAAGTTATTAGCTCTCTTTTAATTATACTACAACTATGGAGACAACATAAATATACATATTTCTACAGCCACACTGGGTTTCTCTGACGAACAACCTTTAAAACAATACACCCCCTCTGTTGGACCAAGCCTCGACCGAGTGGCCGAAGAAAAATGGCCTCCTCACCTGACTAGAATATTAGCCGTTGGCAATGACGTACCCCCCCAAAAAAAACTGAGGAGGAAGCGTCATCGCCAAAGTTTCCAGGGTGCACCACGTGGAAGTTTTCTAGACAGCACCCCGAGAAGAGTTAGAGCCTATGGTAACCTCACTCATTCGGCAAAAAGCAATGCAAACATTGCTTTACTGCTGGTTTTCTGTGAAGCCGTGATTTCGCTCCCATGGCTCTTCCAGGATAATCAAATCAATTATTAATTAAATATTATAAAGAATTAAATTAATTATTCCCAAAATCTTCTAATATATAAAAATCTCGTGTCACAGTGTTTGTTATCGAATTCCTCCGAAACGGTTTTTTAATGATTTTTTTTTGTATATATTTGGTATGTCTAAGAATAGGTCGTAGATTATTTCTCCAGATTTTTCTTTTTAATTCTTTGGACAATTTTTTTTTTAAATTTGTTTATGATTTGGCATCAAAAAATACTTATAACCCAAAAATTTCACGAACACTATTCTATCCCAAAGTTCCACGCTATTTTACATGGGCTCATACGAAAAAATGGATGCCCCGCAAGCAAGGCACACCAAGTGATGCGTGCCCCGGTTTATTCAATTCAAACACTTTGGGCCGAGTATATACAGTCAATCCAAGGCAGACTGAATGCTTCTATCTGCGATTATTTCTGGTTAATGTCACCGGCCCATTGTCATTTCAAGATATACGCAAAGTGAATGGGCAACAGTATCCAACGTATAAAGATGCATGCTTTGCACTCGGCTCGCTAGAAGACGATAACCAGTGGGACAATATACTTGCTGAAGCAGCATTGAACTGGACAGCAACATAAATTCGTCTACTATTCGCTATAGTGTTGACTACATGTTCTCGGCTCGAGCAGATACGTTGTGGAGTAAGCACAAAGATTCAATGACTGATGATATATTGCATCGACTTCGTACACGGTGCAACGATCTAACGATAACGTGCAAGTGCGTGCAAGGCAATTGTCACTCTATTTTGTTTTTTTTTTATTTTTATTTGTATTTCTTTTTTTTTTTAAATGTTTCATAACTATAAGTATTGTTAGCACGAACATTACTTATTAAGAAATAAATACTTTTTCTTTCATTCCTCTTTCAGTCATAGACCCCATCCCTACATACTTACAATAAGTTAGTTATTTTTTATTTAACTACCAAAATATTCACTAGAAATAATTCATATAGTAAAACAACGTTTGCCGGGTCTGCTAGTATATATATAGATATATAGGATCATTCTGCCATCTTTTATCCCCAAAGTGCCCGGGTGATGGCAATAGGCTTATTTATTATATGAATGGGAACAAATTATTGTTGACAAATTTTCATCATCATCAGCCTATCGCCGTCAACTACTGGACAAAGGCCTCCCCCAAGGAGTGCGAACTATCCCGGTCTTGGGCAATCCGCATCTATTCGCTGCCAGCCACCTTCTTCAGGTCATCGTGTCGTAGGGCGCCCTACACTACGTTTGCCTAATCGCGGTCTCCACTCTAGCACGTGTCGGCTCCAGCAACCATCATTCCACCTGGAGACATGACCGACTCACTTCCACTTCAGCATACTGATTCTATGTGCCATGTCGGTTACTCTAGTTCTCTGCCGAATAACTTCATTTCAAATTTTATCGACTAGAGAAATACCGAGCGGTCCAACGGTGAGTGTCCACGTTTCGGCTCCGTACGTCATTATAGGTAGGACGCACTGGTTAAATGTCCTGGTTTTTAGGGATTGAGGAATCAGCGACTCGAAGATATGACGTAGCTTCCATTACGCCGCCCAGCCCAGACGAATTCTTCTATCGGCCTCCCGATCGAAGTTGTGCCGGCCGAGTTGGATAGTTTGGCCAATAAATATTCTTGCACAACCTCAAGAGTAATGCTATTTACGACAACGGAACTCGACTGGATGGGACGGACGGACTGGACGACATTTGACTATTATGCCATCCAGACCGGCACTAGTGTTCGGATTTAGTTTGTCAATAATCTTACCAATTTCCTCAGTTGTTGCTGGCGCAAATTCAGTTAGTTTCGCCATAGAAATATCTACTTGTTTGTTGTATAATTTATAATATTTTGAACTATCATGGTATTTACGTGGAATGTTATTTGCGAGAATGTAACCTGATGTAGGGGCTGATTGCGTCTCCAGTTTTGATGGAGCACTACTAAATTTTGTTTTGTTTGAGTATAGGTCATTGATGAGTCTTCACATCTTCAACGGTTTCTTGTCGCAATCCATAAATCTATACAAATAAAATGCTTTGTCCTGAATGACTGACTGACGGATCATCGCACAGCCTAAACCGTAGGTCGTAGAGACGTGAAATTTGGAGGACATGTTCTTTATACGACGTAGGCATTCGATAAGAAGGATTTTTGAAAATTCCATCCCTAAGGGGTTGAATAGGGGTGACAAAGTTAGTATGGGAACTCGTGTAGGGTTTGCTTGGTTCAAGTTGACAATAAAAGTCAAGACGTCAATCATGCGACAAGCGAGGTACATGGCGTTAAAATATGAGACTTTCCTAATAGATGGCGTTATCAGAAACTGTACTACTATATACCTACACATATATAATTTCATGACTTACAGAGTCATTTCACATTTCACAATTTTATTAAAACATATTGCAGGATAGTAAAAATAATGACGATACCCATTGTTTTAGAGCATAAACAATTTAATATTTAAAACACAATTAAGGAAATTTAAAAAAAAATTGTCAAAACTGTAAAGGTTATAAATTATAAATACGGGTAAGATACAATGCCATAATAGATGGCGTTATAATAAATTAAAAAAAGTTAGATTTTTCCGTCTTCAGTTTTTCATAAAAATAAATGAGTATTATTTACGTAAACAGGTAATAATAATTTGAAGGACGTATTTCTTGATGTAGGCGTTCTATAAGAAAGGAATTTGAAAATTCAGCCCTTAAAGGGTCAAAATAGGGGAAAATAAATAAATGAAACTTTGCATGAAACTTTGCCATTTTTGAAGTTAGAAATGTATCGCGTTAATTCCCGTAAATACATAATTATACCAAAGTTATAGTTGATAAAATGCGGGTGTTTAATACGCCTTTGCCAACCCTTTCAGGAATACAGGCGTGAGTGTAAGTATGTTTGTATATCTAAACCCATTGGCGAAGTGGATGTGTTGGTAACATTCTTGAAAACTTGAAAGTAAAAAAAGCATTTTTAATTTTACACTAATGTTTCCGACATGCCTTGAGATTGAATAGTTTGTTACTCAATCACCTTATTTCCACTAAAGACATTTTTGTTTAAGTGGACACACAAACAGATTATATTTACACATGTGCTGGATTAAATCCAGAACATTTAAAAGCCAAGGTATTACATTTATATAAAATTGGCTTTCCAAGACAGCGGTTTTCTCTATTATATGTAAAGTAAATCATTTGACTTGGAACAGAAATATGACAAGTATATTACTTGTCAGATTTCTATTGTTATAACATGAAACTTTTATATTTAAATGATTACATTTAAAGTTATAATAAAACTTTTAACAAATAATAGTACCCCATGGTTGGGATCGTAATGTATCCGGATGATATTTGATGTACACACAGTATCTTAATAATAATAATAATAATGAGGTGGTCGACATGTGGGATGTGGATTCGGCAATCCTTGTGCCGATAGTCATATCACCCCATGGGTTGATTGCAAAGAGCCTCGACGAACACCTTCAGAGGCTCACGTTAGGCAGCTGGATTAAGGGCCTGATGCAGAAGGCAGTCCTTCTTGACACGGCACGTATTGTGAGGAGGTTCCTGTCTCTGGAACCCTAACCACCGGTAGCTTGGTCCCTGTACTCGATACCGGTGGGTCACAATTTTGTTTTTTTTTAAATATATTTGTTTTTTTATAATTATGTATTTAAAAATGTAATTTATATGTTTTATAGATGTTAATAAAGAGAATAATAATAATAACTTTATTGTTATGTTCTCTCACACAGATACAAAGGTAGTACTTAAAATAATTGTAGAGATTATAACAATAACAGATATCTATGTGAGAGACTGGTATCTGTACTAGGAGACCTGTATGAAAGATTACCAGTCTCTCCAGACTCTGGACAATTGGGTTCAGGTGAGTAACAGTTATTACTATGTATTAGATGAGTTGTGAGGATGCGCATTAGTATTTATGTGTGCGTGTGTGTGTGTGTGCGTGTGCGTGTGTGTGTGTGTGTTTTCTGGTAGAAATGTAAATACTTTTGTCTAGGGACATACATTGAGTAAATTTTCAGTTTCTTCATAATTCAAGGACTTAGCCATACTTAGAGATTTTGTTTGCATTTAAATTTTGTTAGAGGGTAAATTGTGATCAACTTATTTATTTTATTATAAAGGTATACTCCTAAAAAACCAAAATATTTGTAGGAGAAGTTAGTGGACCATTGTTTATCCGACAAACAGACCTTATGAGTGAGCCGTTTATTTTGATTGCTTTGATTGGGATTGAATTTAATAAGAGAGTGCTACTTGAGAATGGTGTATCACTACATATTTTAAAACAAAGTCCCCCGCCGCGTCTGTCTGTCTGTCTGTCTGTTCACGATAAACGGAAAAACTACTGAACGGATTTTCATGCGATTTTCACCAATGGACAGAGTCATTCAAGAGGAAGGTTTATATGTAGCATACATCCATATTATTGTAGAGAAAAGTCGAGAAATTCAAAGATTTGAAATGTCATGTCGTAGCAAACATATTTTTGTGCGCTTACATTGCAAACGCTGGCTAAACCTTACGAGATAGATCAATTTAATGTACTACGGAATTGTATATCTTAAAATGATCAATAAAAAAATCCGCGATGGTATATGTTTATCTCCTAAGGATAACCCACAGTAACCATTTTGATCTTTTACATATTACGAAAAAAATATGGTTTATTTATCAAACTATTTTAAACAATACAGTATTATTCCTTATCCAATTAAATACATTAGATACGTTGTGCATTTCATGTAGATCAAAATTGCTCTTTACAGCATATTATTAAAATGAATATCTTAGAAGATATCAGACATTTAAAAAGCGAGGGCAGAGCGGCTGGCGGGCCGGACCGATTTTGATTATTCTTTTTGTTAGATAGGGTATCTCAAGGGTGGTCCCATGTCAAGGAAGTCAGGATCTGATGATGGGATCCTGATAAAATTGAGAGAAACCCTCGAAAATTGTAGGAACGAGTAGTGTTTCTGTTTACTTTTCATTACTTTATGAGGTTTTTGCCTTTAGAATCATCATCATATCATGTAGCTGAGCTAATGATGAAAAAAAAATCATATTAAAAAAAATCTTCACTACATATTATAAAACAAAGTCCTCCACCGCGTCTGTCTGTCTGTTCGCGATAAACTGAAAAACTACTGAACGGATTTTCATGCGGTTTTCACTACTAGACAGAGTGATTCATGAAGAAGGTTTAGGTATATAATTTGTACCCGTGCAAAACCGGGGCGGGTTGCTAGTAAAATATAAAGTTGCCGTACTGTTAGAACATCGGCAAGTCAATTTTAGACTAACTTTTAGTACTGCTCTTTGGGCTCTTTCAACTTTTATTAAGTTCGTCTTACATGCGCCGCGCCATACAGTGATGCCATATGATAAGATGGATTGACATAGGGCCATGTACACCATCCTAATGGCAGATTTATCAGAAACGTGTCGGAGGTTTTTGAAGATGAAAATCAGTTTGCGAGTCCTAGCTGATAGTAGTTCAAGGTATTGATTGAAGCTAAGGGTGTCATCTATCATAATGCCAAGGTATTTTATGTAGGAAGCTTTTTTTAGGTCTTCGCAAGTACAGGAATGGTTAGGAGAACAAGAATGTGCTATGATAGACAGGTTGTCATTTATTGAGGGTGAGTTGGTTTTAATAGAGAATGGTATGTATTTTGTTTTGTCTATATTGAGTGTGAGACCATTTTCTCGAAGCCAAGAAGATACAACATTGAAGCCATTTTGGGCGGTGGTGTAGGTTAGACAAGCGTCTGTGAATGAGAAGCAGAAGCTTTCAAACATATCCAACATAAATATGTGATGAGACTACGAATACGAATGCTTTTATGATACGATTTACAAAGTGCCCCTTTGAACCTTTAACAGGAAAAATAGTACATAATATGCAAACAAAAGTACTTGTAGTCTTATATGAAAACGAATGTATGTGTTTTTCTAAAAAAGTATTTTTTTTTTAAATGTGAAACTGTCACCGTAATTAAAAAACCAGACAAGTTTGTAGTCACAAAAACTATTTTTTTATGTGATATAAAAACAAATTAACGACTTTCGGATTTTTTCCTTTACTTGTGCTGTCAGACCTTGCTTCTTACAACATGATTATAGGTCAATGGGAAGTACCCTATAGGTTTTGTTTTGATTTACCTGCGAAATGTTCAAATTTGTTAAAATCTGTAGGGACACATACTTTGTGAGAGTGCATGTGCAAGCGTTAGCCAGTCTGTGTAGCACTCGGTTCGGACGCACATGTGTCTGGCTTTAATATAATTCTATATTACAAACATGTTTAATCTTTTATTACAAAAGACCTGGATAGTGAGAGTGCTTGTCTGAACATAAGAGGACACTATCTTACAAATGTAAAGCTTAATGGCCGTACCTTTTCATTGCGTTGATTAAGAAACTTGATTTTTTTACAGCTTCAAGGAACTGCTGACGTAGGTATTTGATGTTAATTTCAACTTGCTGCCTTCAGGGGTTTCTGAGTAAAAGGGTCTTGACAGACACACAGACAGATATAACAACAAATTAATGACTTTCGGATTTTTTCCTTTACTTGTGCTGTGAGACCCTGCTTCTTACCAAATTTCATGATTCTAGTCTTCAATGGGAAGTACCCTATAGGTTTTGATTTACCTTTTTTGTTTTTTTTTACGTGTGGAAACCCCCACGGGTACCACTTCACCGATTGCACGATGACGTGGTTATGTCGGACTCGAACCGACTAAAACCACACGGTTTACGAAATGTTAGCCTATAGTCGGGAGTTGAGGTATGCCCTAGAAGAATTACCACTCAACCCCCGATAGATTTCGCCTGCCTGTCAGGACATCAGGCGGCGTCGAATAGTGTGAGGGGGCTTTCTCCCCTCCTATATAGTTGCGTGGGTGGGATGCGTCTCGTCAGCGCTCCGGATCTGCCTATCTGCTGAACCCGCTGCTCTTAGGTCAGCGCTCATGGAGGCCGGAGATCGTTAAGCGCTCTCCGGCACCCGGTGCGTCTCCTGCGGGGTGGGAGAGTACTGATTCTTTCCCGTTCCCTCTCCGCCGCCTCTTTGGTGTGCATCACCTCCTCGCAGAATGAGGTGACGGAATCCCATGCGCTCTCGCTGTGGACCATGGACAAAACCATAATCTCCAACGAGAGGCAACCCGCACCGATAGCCGTCACGAGGTCACGGCGTTGATTCAGCCACGCGGGACATTCCACCAAAGTATGGAATGCGGTGTCCTCGTGACAGCCTCCGCAATCTTGGCACGCGGGCGTTGGCTCTCGGCTTATGCGACACAAGTACTTTCCGAAGCAGAAATGCCCTGAAAGAACCTGCGTCAGCCGGTAAGAGAGGCAGCCATGTCGCTTCTCCGGTCCATCCTAAATAATGGGTCTTACCGCCACAATGGTGGCGTGGCCTAGGTTTTGATTTACCTGCGAAATGTTCATGTTTTGGTATTTTAATACATGCCAGATATGGATGATTAAGACCTTTAAATATTGACAGAGCAAGGAAAATCTTAGCAAGACTCTAACGAAATTACATAAGAATGGGTCCAAGTGGTGAGTAGCTCATTTATTTCTAAGTAGGTTCAAGCAACGGCTTAAATAATTGGGTCGTTAAGACTAAAGACCTCTGAATCAACACCATGTTTTACAAAATTACTATTTATTGTCAAATACATCCAAAATTATTTTACTTATATAATAATATTATAAGTTTATGATCTATTCTCTAATTTTTTCCTAAATTTGTTTTGAATAATAATATAATCTAAATAGACAAGGATTTTGTTTAGTAACATTAAAACTTTCCTTTTGATATTGTAATTACACAACTTTTTGAAATTGGCAATTATAAAACAAATAGAAGTTATTAAAGTTTTTGTGAAAGCGAATATATCATAATTTTGGTAAATTTTTTCGAAATTAAAACTTCATTGTGATAAAATAAATTACTTTATTACTATCGTATTTTGTTAAAAGAAACAAATTCAGTTTTAATTTTTTTTTAACGTAAGCTACATCGGCGACTAAAAAGAGCCCCGTGTGTTGGGCAGGGTTGTCAATGCGGAAGAGACAACACTTGCTTACTATTTCCGACGTTGGTTCTTTTTTATGTGATATGGGGCAAACGAGCAGACGGGTCACCTGATGGTAAATGATTACCGTCGCCTAGGATACCTGCAACTCAAGAGTAACAAGTGCGTTGCCCTCTTTTAAGGTGGGGGTAAGAGAAACCTCCAGTAATCTCACTTACTTGGCGAAATACAACGAAATCATTAATGCCAGTTTTCTGTGCAGCCGTGGTATCACTCCGGTCAAGCAGGCTCATACGTGCTAAAGCATGGCTCCCCCACGGTGATTATACATGATTCTACACGAATTATAAGGGACGTTGCATATATCTTATGGGTATGTTCTTTTGATATAAGTATTAATTATTATTTATAAATTGTATCAAAATATAACAATTTGTGCAGAACATAACTTCTCATTTCAATTTCTCAATTTAATGAGAAAGTGATTAATTTGGTGTTTGTATATTTAAACAAAATCATGATTTGAATGGAATGATCTTTGTTTAAGACAGAGAAGCTACTATCCTGCAAGCAAGCTTTCTATGTGGGCGGTATTGCAGAAAGATGTGCTAGCTTAATATTAAAGTAAGTCATCTATGCGTAACTACCGATGTATGGGCTCTACAAAATTATTGAGTTCTTTACAAATTTACTACAAATTCCCCATATGATTTGGTTACGGGGTTCGCAAGTGGATGTGTTGGCTTAATTTACGTAAGTAACTTAGGCTGGAAGCTGGCGTAACCAGAGTAGACGAATTGTGTTGTCGTTGATTTTTCCGCCCCCACCTTCCTTCATTTTTCTTAATAGTTGTGGTGTGCTATGACAGCATTGTACTTATAGTTTTCTCTCTGCTTCTGAGGTGCAATTATGGCCTCAAATTGTGCAAACCATAGCCGTGGCGAGTCAGTCCAAAAATTGCAAACCTTTCGGCAATTGAAATTAACGAAATTATATCGGTACCTGAGTCAAATTATGTGTCCGATAGCGAGCTATAGTTCTTCTGAGGTATAATAGTAGGTGTAGCCATTTCGAGTTTTTTATTTATTTATGTTATGTGTATATAATGCCTCTTAAAACCTTAAAACCCTCTGGTGGAAGACCAATTGAAATGTGCTTGTTATAAAATCTGAGAAGTAGGTACTTACTATAAAAATCCATATTCCTATCTAATCTATTTTAATTTTAAAGTCTAATAGACAAACAATTACTTCTTGTACCTAGGCGGTCTGAAAGAAAGCAATTTCCGGAAAAGAGCTCTCCTTGGACAAAGGTTTTCTTTTAGAATTTGACAAGCTTGAGAATAGGTCGGGTTAATGGACGAGATACATTACCGAAGCACATAATCCTGATTTTTTTGGGAATATATCCTTTTATTTAAGAAACAAACAAACACACGGCTCTCCAGATGATAAGCGCTTATAGATGGTTGCGCATAGTGTCAGCCATATTACTCGTAGTTTGCCAAACACTAAATTCTTCAAAAGAAATTCAGTAGAGTTAGTTGAGTTGCAGTGTGCAGTGCAAGAAAGTTCAAGTTCATTACCTGGGTTAATAATAGTGCATGTCTTAAAAACGAATTACACAAACTTATTTCCACTGCAATTATCTGTAGAGTGGAAGTCCCCTGTCCCCAGTCGGGCCACATATAAAATATATAATAACATACATATAACATGCACAACATACACATATATAATAACATATAAAATACCGGACGAGTGCGCGTCTGACACGCGCACCGAGGGTTCCGTAAACAAGCCAACTTATATGTAGACAAAGTCAACAATCTAACCGCAAAATATAAATTTGTAATCACAAAAACTATTTTTTAATAAATAGTAAATAAAATAAAATGTTTTATTGTCAGACATCATAGGCCCATAGTATTAGTATTACAAACAACTTAATAACTATGTTAGTAAATAATATTACAACCTAAATGTGGAAAAGTACATACCTACAGAAGCTCTACTAAGCTACATGCAGCCTAATAAATCTGCTCATGGTATGGCCCATCCACCCTCTCTGCAAATACCCTCAATATGCCGTTGGTGCTTATCCTGACTCTGCGTATAATGCATACTACCTTCTTACGCATTATCGCGTAGTAATCATTAGTATCAGCGAACATGCCTGATGCACTGTAATACGGGGGAAGCCTCAACAATGCTGTGGAAAAACAGAGTTTTTTGTACAAAAACACGCTTGATTCGTGAACAGGTTTTTTAATAGTGGAAAAAACGCTAGGGGGCGACACACAAAAGGCGCGCTGTCACTCAGCTGTCAATGTCACTGACATTGTAAATGAACCACAGATGTCATATCGCGGGAAACAACATACTCCGGGGCCCTGAAAGCTCCGTCTTTCAGTCATCATCAGGGTCGAGCAGCGGACACAGATACTTGATGCCGCGTTTGTAGGTACCAGTGGTGGTGAAAACGTTTGCCACACGAGAGATGCCGTCATGTCCGGGGTATAGCTTGGATATGCGGCCCAGCTTCCACTGAAGAGGAGAGGAATTTTCATCCTTTATTAAGATGAGTTCTCCGTTCTGCAGCTCTCGGGACGGTGAGCGCCATTTAACGCGTTGTTGTAATTCAGCGATATAGTCCAGCATCCATCTCTTCCAAAAGTGTTGCCGGTGCTTCTCCAATTTCTGGAACCGGTCTAGTCTGTTGAAGTTAGTAGACTCATAATCTGGAGAAGGCAGCGAGGTCAGAGCGCGGCCAATAAGGAAGTGGCCCGGAGTAAGTTGATGAAGATCATCGAGTGAAGGGGACATAGTATATAAGGGACGGCTGTTAAGGATAGCTTCCACTTGACTGAACAATGTTGCCAGCTCTTCGTAGGTTAAGTTAGTATTGCCGAGGGTTCGTTTAATATGAAATTTAGCGGACTTTACCCCCGCTTTCCACAAGCCACCAAAATGCGGAGCATAAGCCGGTGAAAAGTGAAACTGAATACCTTCGTTTGATGCAAAGTCGGCAATAGAACGTGAGTTTTAACTAAGAAATTTACCTACGTTCTTAGACGCAGCTACAAAGTTTGTCCCATTGTCGCAGTATAGGTCAGTGGGCTTACCTCGGCGGGAGATGAAGCGACGTAGAGCTAGAATGAACGCATCTTTACTTAATTCGCTTACAGCTTCTAGATGTAAGCACTTGTATTTCATGCATACAAATAGGCAGAGATAGCATTTTGTTACAATTTTAGAGCCTCTCCCTTTTCGATTTATGACAGAAAACGGGCCTGCAAAGTCAGCCCCGACGCAAACAAATCGGTATCCAGCTGCGACACGGACCGAAGGCAATTCACCCATTTTAGGGTTTATTGTTTTGCCACGAAGTCTGCGACATTTTACGCATTGATGGTATATGGATCTTGCCAAGTCTCTGCCAGCAATAGGCCAGACAGTATTTTTTACAGAAGATAGCAGCAACTGGGGAGCAGCGTGCAGAAGGCGTAAATGTTCCCTTTGGAAGAGCAATTTAGTTAAACGATGCTTGCCGTGCAAAAGAATAGGATGCTGTTTATCGAAGGGATAAGGCGATTCATCGAGGCGGCCGCCAACACGAATAATATTGTTATGTAAAAACGGACTTAAAGGTAGGATGCTGTTTTTATTAGGTAGATACTTGTTAGCGATTAGTAATTTTAGCTCTTCCGGAAAAGTCACGCTGTGCCAGGTAAGCCAACTTTTCGAATGAGTATTTTAATTCGTCAGACTTCAGCGGGCAGGTAAGTCTAGTTCTAGTTATACAGCACTTAATAAATCTTAGTACATAAGCGAATATTCTCTGTAGTTTTATTAAAGATGAATAGCGATTGAAGTCAATTAAGTTTTGTTTGTTATTGTCATCATTATTAGTAGTGATAGAATGCACTTTGAGCTCGGGAAGTTCGTCATCATTATTTTCATGTTCAAAAATAGGCCATTTGGCGGGTGGTTCCTTCAGAAAGGGCGGCCCGTACCACCAGAGGCTGGTAGAGGATAAACGATGCGCGTCCACGCCACACGACGGCAGGTCGGCGGGGTTAAGAATGCCGGGTACATGGCGCCAGTTGCTCACGTCGCTAAGGGACGTTATAACCCCTAACCTATTGGCAACAAACGTCTGAAACTTGCGAGGCTCGATATTCAGCCAGCGCACGACTATGCTAGAATCCGTCCAGAAATATTTTTGAGTTGCAGGCGCGCGCAGTGCTTTGCTGACCGCCGAGGTGAGCTGAGCACCCAATAGAGCGGCACGGAGCTCCAAACGCGGTATAGGTTCAGGTTTCGTTGGAGCCACTCGAGCTTTAGAACACAGAAGTTGTACCTTGACATCGCCACTATCGTTAGTCGATTTAACATAGACACACGCAGCATAGGCGGCCTGAGAGGCATCGCAGAAGCAATGAAGTTCAAACGACGAAGGAAGATCGCATACGACGTGTCTGGGAATGCGCAAGGTAAGTAAATAAGGTAAGTTTTGTACAAATGATAACCATTCTACTTTTATGTCATTAGGAATGGGATCGTCCCACTGAACTTTAGAAAGCCACAGTCTTTGAATAAGAATTTTAGGTTTAATCGTAATTAGACTAAGTAGGCCTAAAGGATCATAGACCTTGCATGAGTCTGATAGAATTGATCTTTTAGTAGGTCTGTCACTTAGTAGGATAATTTGTAGGGAAGTGTATAACATCTTCGTTTGGATTCCAACCTACCCCGAGAATATGAGAAGATGAACTGATTATTAAATTTTGTTGAGAATCAGAGTCCATGGTTTCCAATAAAATGGATGGAAAATTGCATCGGTATTTACGTAAATTGAAGCCACCAGAGGAAAGTGACCGTTCGATGCTGTCTTTTATATAGCGTAGTTCGTCTAGCGAATCTGAGCCGGTTAATAAATCGTCAACCAGAAAATCATTTTGTATAACGGTTTTGATTTTCTCGTCATGACACTCTTGGCCAAGCTGCCATAAACATCGAGTACTGAGAAAACTAGCGCTTGCCAATCCGTATGTAACCTTACCGTATTTAACCTTAAAGATCGAATCGGTTCAGTTTCGCTATCGCGCCACAATATTAGTTGTAAATCACGGTCTCGCTCGTCGACTATTACTTGTCTATACATCTTCTCTATATCCCCGGACAGTACATGTCTATAGATTCGAAATCGAAGAATAATATTAAAGAGGGAATCCTGTATAGTCGGGCCAACCATCTGAAGACCAGTAACAGAGAAGCCAGAACTTGAAGGGGCGCTGCCGTTAAAATCGACTCGAAGTTTGGTGGACTCGCTATTAGGTTTGATCACTGCATGGTGTGGAATGAAATAGGCAGGATCCGGATTCTGTTCGGGAGCTTCCGAAAGATGACCCAAACTAGAGTATTCTTGAAAAAATTCAGAGTACTGATTTTTTAAATCTGGGTTTTTTTTAAAGCGTCTTTCTTGCAATAAAAATCGCTTCCGAGCTAGCTCGTAAGAGTCACCTAGACAATCTGGCTCGGTTATTAAAGGTAAACGAACACAAAACCTACCGTCGTCCATACGACGCGTGTTTGCTTGAAAGTGTTGTTCGCATTCCATTTCAGATGCAGACAAAAACTTGTTGGTATCAGGAATATTATCCACTTCCCAAAATTTGGTGATTTGTTTATCCAATGCCTCAAGTGACAAGTGGGTGCATTGTACAGTGTGAATGTTATGTATTTGGTTAGATTTGAGAGGTATAGAACCAGCTAGAAGCCAGCCAAGCTTTGATTCTGTAATGATAGCTTTGTTAATACCCAGTGAAACCTGCTGCCCTAATATTAATTGCCAAAAAATGTCTGCTCCTATTAACATTTCAACCGGTGCGGATTGGTAAAAAGTGGGGTCAGCGAGATGAATATTCATGGGTAAGTTTAATTGGGATATCTCTATTTGAGCATGAGGTAAGTCTCCTGATATTTTTGGTAAAACCAAACAGGTTAAAAGGGTTGTGAATTTGTAATATTTGGATTGAATGCGTACAGGGCATCGATCGACTGCCGAAGTGAATTTTTGGTCACCTATACCTATAATATTAGTACGACTAGGCTGAGAAGTCAGATTGAGTCTCTGCTTGAGACTGTCAGTGATGAGTGAAGCCTGACTTCCGCTATCGAGAAGCACACGGACAGTTTCGTGTTGATTGGTACTAGGGTTTATTACTTCGATTAGGGCGGTGGATAATAAAATGTGACTGGAAGTGGATGGCGACTGAATGGATATATTGATAGTGGCTTCAGAAGTCTCCTGGTCTGCAGTCTCTATCCCTACAGTATTATTAGTTTTGTCGTGTGTTGAGATATTAACTGACGCGCTGCTAGCCTCTGAGGTATTTCTCTGTGCAATAGCGTGTTATGCCTTTTTTTGCATGTAAAGCAAGGACCCAACCTGCAGCGTCGCGTGGGGTGCCCCACGCGCAAGCAATTCGAGCACCACCTCAACCTAGCCGCCTCGCTGATTCGCTCTTCGATGGACTTCGCTAAGAAGGAAGGGCAATGGTACACGCGGTGCGCGCCACCGCAGAAGGTGCATGGAACAGGTGGTGGCATGGAGTCGGCCGGAGCCGTGTTAGCGGTAGATGGACTCGGTTGTGCTGAAATGGTATAAGATTTTACAGGATATTTCTGGGGTTTAGATAAGGCCTGGATACCCTTTTCTTGCTTTGAACTTTGTGTGCATTCGAGAATCTCAGCACGATTCTTCAAAAACTTAAAGAAAATTTCTATGGAAGGCAAATCGGTGTCTATCGTAGCCTTATATTCTTCCCATCTTAAATTAGAATTGTTATCAAGTTTTGGTGCAATCAGGTGAATTAAAAGCGGATCCCAGTTGGAAGTAGAAACGCCTAAAGAATTCAGGGCTCTCAGATTTTTTGATACATGATCCAGTGTTACGCAGAGATTTTGCAGATTGTGAAATAGTAGGTATATTAAGCAATGCGTTCATAATATATGCTCTCTGGTGAGCTGTTTTTTGTCGTCATACCTTTCGCAGAGGAGATCCCAAGCCTGCGTGTAATTTTTGTCAGTAACCTCAATATTGCCAATGACCTGAGCTGCTTCACCTTGTAGGTAGGATACCAAGCAGTGGAATTTGTGAACCTCCTGAATAGTCTCATTTTTATGGATAAGTGAACAAAACATATCTTTAAACTGAAGCCATTTGTGGGGGCTGCCATCAAAGGTAGCAATTGAGATTTGGGGTAGTTGAAATCCGACTTGATTTTTCCCATTATTATGGCCTAAATCTGAAGACACATTCTTTTCCTTTTGAGAATTGAAAGATTCAATCAGGTCCTTGGCTGTTGATATTAATGTAAAAAATGATCGTTCAATTTCCTCCCTTGCGTCAAACTGACTGCTATCTATAATTTCTATGTTAGTTTGCAATTCATCGAAATTCTCAAATAAAACTTCAAACTTTTTCAACCTTACTGAAAGCTCAGTTATTTGACTCTGAATGGGACTATTTACCTCAGTGAGCTCATTAATGAATTTATTTGAAAAACTTTATACGCTGTTCAATATTATACCTATTAGTCATATATTCATCTATCTTTCTTTTAGTCATCTTGGATGTTTATAAAATCAATGCAAGTATTAATCAGATTTGTGACTTTCATGAATTTAGATAAATAAAAGGTTTTGTTAAATTGCAAATATAAAATAGACAAAATAAATGTAACTTGCGGCTTATGCTTCACATAACTGTGGTGCAGGGAGCGGATGTGAGGGCTGTGCGCTGCAACAGCACACAGGGATGCAGTGAAGAACAGTCCGAACCCCAAACTGGCTGAAATGGGAGTAAGTCCTCCCGCACAAGGTATAAGATGTTGATGTTGTTATATAAAAGCAGTTAAGACACAGGGGAAGAGAGAGTTGATGAATGACTTAATAAAATGCAGGTAAAAACTATAGAGTCAATGGAAAAAAGTTAAGTAATATTAGTTTAGTATTTAAGTTTAAGCATAGTTTCTTTCAGATTTTTAGCAATTATGAAGTAAAATAAGGTTTGTACTATAGAATATGCAACACACAACGCTTGTGGTCACTAAAGTTTGCTGTTAAAGCGGTAAAAGCTACCTTTAATTGCCAAAATACAACAAACTTTGTTTAGCTGACAAAGTATAGTTTGACCTTGAAAAGGCTCGTAAGCTACTTGAAGAACAATCTAGACAAAGCCTAAGTTGATAAAAATAGGTTCAACAAGCTGGGCAACACAGTTTAACAAGTGAGAAGGGTGCAATTTAGGAATAAAGATAGGATTAGTCCACTTCCCTTGTAAGTTGTCCCGTCGCTGGATTATTTGCTCTTGAAGGTCTTCTTTTGGTTGTTTTATTTGCCACAAGTCGCTGATATATTGCTATTATGTCGAAGATTCGAAGCTCGCAGTAGGCAAACCTCATGTATCACGCAACCTTCTGATTATCACGTCGGGGTCACCATGTGGAAAACAGAGGTTTTTGTACAAAAACACGCTTAATTCGTGAACAGGTTTTTTAATAGTGAAAAAAACGCTAGGGGACGACACACAAAAGGCGTGCTGTCACTCAACTGTCAATTTCACATTGTAAATGAACCACAGATGTCATACCGCGGGAAACAACAAATGCCCTGAAGGTATTGTTGTATTGTATACTCAGAGCATTGTCTGATTTTTGGGTATGATTGGCCCAAAGGCTGCTGGTGTCAAATGTTTGGCAATATGCCTTGAACAATGTTATTTTAACAGGTACAGAGCAACCAGCAAACCTTCGAGCCACCATGTTCCCCCTCACAGCCAATACTCTGCGTTCCCTATCTATAACTAAGTCATCCCTTAAGTCCTCAGTAACAATATGACCCAGATATTTAAACTGACTTACTCTCTTTAGAGGTAAATCATTAAGTGTAACAGGAGGGACACCACTAGGATTTTTATTACTACCTCTGAACATCAATAGTTCACTTTCCTTAGAACTATAATTTAACCCATGTTGTTTTGCATAATTTTCACAAATTAACAGCAACTTTCTTATTCCACATTTCGATGGACTTAAAATTACCTGATCGTCTGCATGATTTATGTTATTAAGACATATTCCATCTATATAGCATTCAATACGTTTGCTGCTAAGCTCAAGAAGCAAATTATTGTTATAATTATGAATATAGATACTAATGAGCCTATGAGGCAGGAACCCCCGCTTCTCTAAGCTTCGCCCAAAGGACATAGGACCTACCATATCAAAGGCTTTTGAGAGATCCAGGAAACAAGCATACACCGGTGTTTTCCTAGCAGTGTAGTATTTGACAGTGTGCTTCAATGTGATTTAACAACAAATTAACGACTTTCGGATTTTTTCCATTACTTGTGCTGTCAGACCTTGCTTCTTACCACATGATTGTAGGTCAATGGGAAGTACCCTATAGGTTTTGATTTACCTGCGAAATGTTCAAATTTGGTCAAATTTAAGACTTAAAATGTTCATATCTTATGACTGCGTTGGCTTAGAAGCTTGATTTTTTTACAGCTTCAAGGGACCGCATACTTGTATATAGTAATAATTTCAACTTGATTCGTCAACGGGTTCCTGAGAAAAAGGGTCTTGACAAACAGACAGACAGACGGACAACAATGTGATCCTATAAGGGTTCCTTTTTTCCTTTTGAGGAACAGAACCCTAAAAATATATATAAATAAGTTGGCGGGTTTTTTTTCGGGCATCATATAAATATAGGTTTACGAAGTACATAGTTATAACACATTACAAAGAAAACCAAATTAAACATAGAAAGAAGACCGTCTCAAGAGTCAAAAGGAAAGTCAAAAGAAAAGCAAAAGTTTCTATCCCGATAGAGTCATATATATTGAAAGTCATTGTTATACTTTGGGTTCGTGTTTCATGTGGAACAGGAAAAACACTGTAATTATAATTTCTAACTATTTTATTAATTATAAAACTGCGAAGCTACAATTTGTGGTGTGACACTCACCATGGCCGGCGGATAAGAGGGAGAGAGATAGGCATCGATCTCTCACAGTCTTAATCACATTATAATATTAAAACAAGACTGTTTTATTCACTATTTTTAACTTAAACTTAATATGTACTTAAACTTAACAATACATTTAAGTTTATATAGTCAAATATGAAACATATCAAATATATATACATACATATATTAAATATATATAATTACATACATCTAATATACGTCTATATAATTTGTAGTCCAGCCTAACTAGCAATATTTAAGGTTTTAAGCTCTGACTACAGGTGTTCATCTGGTTAACATGCCATTTCCATTTTAAACCATTTACATCAATGTAATAAGTTACTTCGAAGCTCCGGGTATAGTTCCTATAAGATGGTAACTAGAATCTAGGGCTTGTAACCCTTTTTATAATCCCTTGTCTTAACCTTATCCCCAATACAAAAGTTGACTTTTCTGTTACCTTTATTAAGCTCTTCACTTTCATTTTGTCCAAATCAAATCAAATTATATTTATTTGCTAAAACACAGGTACATTGTAGGATATTAATCTTACTAATATTATAAAGGTGAAAGTTTGTGAGTATGGATGGATGGATGGATGGATGGATGGATGGATGTTTGTTACTCTTTCACGCAAAAGCTACTGAACCGATTGCGATGAAACTTGGTATGTAGATAGCTGGAGATCTGGATTAACACATAGATTACTTTTTATCTCGATATTCCCACGGGATCGGGACTTAGGCGGGTGAAACCGCGGGGCGCAGCTAGTAATTACATACATTAGTCCAATCCATGTTTTACCATGCTGGTGCGCAAATATTACAGAATACAATTGAAATTACAATTATTAAGCATGGGATTCTATTCTAAGTCATATACCGTCTACAATATTAATCCCACTAATATTATAAATGTGAAAGTTTAGATGGATGGATGTATGGATGGATGGATGGATGTTTGTTACTCTTTCACGCAAAACCCACAAAACCGATTGCGATGAAACTTGGTATGTAGATAGCCGGAGACCTGGATTAACGCATAGGCTACTTTTTATCCCGATATTCCCACGGGATCGGGACTTATGCGGGTAAAACCGCGGGGTGCTGCTAGTGTCAAATAAAAAAAAATTAACAATTATCCATCTACATACCTATATTGTGTTTCTAGAAAATAATAATAATGATTATAGATTAAATTATAATTGTTATGCATACCTATTTTTATTCAATATTTAGAAATTAATGCCAATAATTAAGACCAGTTTATAATAGACTATTAATTATAGATTTAAGGTTTTGTCATCAAAATATTCTTGAATTGAGTAATAACATTTAATAATAAGCAGTTCACGAAGTTGTTTTTTAAATTTGGCAGGTTCGTTTATGTCCCGAATCGATACCGGCAGCGTTTTGTAAATGAAAGGTGCTCTGCAGAACATGCTTTTGTCCATCAATTTTGTTTTGCTTGGCACGACACACAGCTTACCTAAATGGCGTTTTCTGGGGGCACGGCAAAGACTAAAATATTTTGTATTTTCGGACCGAAAATACAAAATATTTTAGTTTTTCTTTGATTTATACACTAAACACTAATCGTATCCTAAATTTGAAGCTTCTATGTCTGCTAGAAGTGCCTTAGAGTTTTGATGATCGGTCAAGTGCATAAATAACTTTGTAATCCCATGAAAATATATAGGATTACAAAGTTACATTTGCAGTGAATGAATCAGTGTACCTGATAATACTATATAATAACATAATGGAATAATAGGTGTGTACCTTGATATAATTATGTTCAAAGGTAACTTGTAAAATGGTCAACGGAATGAAAAAGCAAGAATGGGACATATCTTATGAAGTTGTACCAATGTACCAAAATCCCGAAAATTATTAAGTAGACTAAATTGTACAAAATTGCCATGAAATAAAGAAAAGTAATAATCATGACCGCGCCCGTAATTGTAATTTTGTAATTTCGGTCTAGTTTTCTAGATACACCAACTGCATAACTAACTTTGTAATCCCATATAAATATATAAGATTACAAAGTTACATTTGCAGTGAATGAATCAGTGTACCTGTATATGTATAATATAATGGTATAATAGTTGTAGATAGATACCTAGATATAATTACGTTCAAAAGTAACTTGTAAAATGGTCAACGGAATGAAAAAGCAAGAATGGGACATGTCTTATGAAGCTGTACCAATGTACCGAGTCAATCTATTTTATTTAAAACATAAAAGATTTTTAATATTGATATGGTCACTATAAGATGTTGTTAGGTTAGCTAATTACGTAATAACTTAAGACAATAGGTCCCTTAAGTAGGGACTAAATAAATTAACCGACTAGGTATTACATAGATCCCACAACTTTTTACGGTAGAAGAATTGAGTTGCGAGACTTGGTTTTTTTATAAGTTTTGGTTTTGATGGCATCTTTCTCTTTTCAGAAATAAATGCATATTTTGTTTTACAAATATCGCGCATTCGTAAATATAAATATGCTATGGAAAGTCAGCAAACCATTCTCTTTAAAAAAGGGCCTACAGGACTCTCTTGGCTTAATGCCAAACATTGTTCTTATACAATATTTTTGCACTTCAAGTTTAAGAGGCCAGTCAGTTGAGTATCTCCAAAAAAATATACAATATCGCAATACTGACGCGATGTTTCCATAAGCTGTTATTAGTGCTTCTTTGTTAGTTATATTTTCTTACCTATAAATCCCGTATGCAGATTGGCTAATCCTTCTGGTTTCTTTGTCAAATCTGGAAATATTGGAATTGGCCTTAGAAGTGAAAATCTGTTCCGTGTTTCCCTCCCCAAGATCAGTCTTGCTGGGGAGACACCAATGGCTGTACTTTAGATAAAGAGTGACAGTGACTGTCCACTGTTCATTATTTTTGTTATATTTGATTTGAATGTCTCAACGGAGGTCGTGGGTTCGATTATCACCCAGAACAAATAATTGTGTGATGAGCACTATCATTTGTTCTGTGTCTGGGTGTAATTTATATATAATATGTATGTATTTAGTAATAGATAAGTATGTTTATCAGCAGTCTGGTTATCATAGTACACATCGCACAGGCTCTGTCTAATTTGGAATCAAACAGCCGTGTGTGAGGTGTGTTAAGTTATTATTATTATTATTATTCTCTTTATTCACTTAAATAAACATATAAATTACATTTTTAAATACATTCAGATTTATCAAAAATACTTTTAAAAATATAAAAAATAGTAACTTTTAAAAAACCTCCTCACAATACGTGCCGTATCAAGAAGGACCGCCAATCAATTATTGTAGTATATATTATTATACTTCACTAGGTTCTTCTGAAAGATTACTTATAGTAGATGCCTCGTACTGACGTTGTCACATAAATATAAAGTCGCCCAAATCAAATTCTTACACAGGCAACCCCACGAATGCACCCTCTCTCGCCCGCCATAATTCTTGTCATTCTATGTTTTTGTGCGGCGTTGTCAACGTGTTTATTTTTTCAAATATGGAGAAAAAAACATGGAACAAGTTAAATAAACTAAAGAAGTTGATAAAAAGAAAACGTTCGGCGGAATCTTCACCGAAAAGACGAAAACGTCGGCGTATAATCTCAAGTGAAAGCGAGTCGTCGGCAGATGATGAACAAGAAAACAAAAACCCCAACAGTTAGTCAAAACACATTGACTTGGCCTACACATTTAATCGATTGCAAGTATTGTCTGGATGGCATACGCAATATGAAAAATGTAAGGTAAAAAATAAATTTGTTGCAAGCATAACCTGTATGGTGTGCGCGACAAGTATCTAAATGTGTTAAATACTATCGCAAGTACTGTCTGGATGGCGTACGCGAGTTATGTAAGTTTTTATATCGCAAGTACAGTCTAGATCATAAACTAAAATATATTATACTGAAAGTCTAGATGACATACGCGACAATAAAATTAATTTTTTTCATAACCTTAAACCTATTATATCGCAAGTAGGTACAGTCTGGATGGCGTATGTGATAATAATGTACGTGGAATGCCTACATGGTGTAGCATTCGTCCCGATACGCAGCCTATACCAAATGTAACAAAATTACTGGTCAAATAATCTAGATATTTCTAGATTTGTCAACTGTGCTTCCCTCTTGTTAGACTTTGAAGGTAATTCGAATTTTTTTTTTCCAGTTTCCAATGTAACGGATGACGACCCGTTTTTAATTTTGGGAGAAGATCCCACCACCAGTCCCGATTTGGAGATGATATCTACAGTCACGTGGCCATAAGGTGGAACAATATCCGACAAAAAAGGTCTCAAAAAAAGAAACCAGGCTTGACTTATTACAAAAGTATCTACCCCCAGGAAACTGCACATTTATACAGCCACCAATTTTGAATGACGAAATTAAGGCTGCAGTCAATGATACATTACAAAAAAGAGACAAGAAGCTTGAAGAAAAACGAGCACAACTAGGTCCAAAGATCACATCAATAGGGAACGCCTTAGATCTTGCCTTAAAAATATCGGACAGACAACTACGTGATTAAATGATAAAACAATTGGGTGACAGTGGCCAAATTTTAACTGATTTACACCATCTTGAGTCCCTTACCAGGCGTTCTCTACATTCACAAGGGTTATCAAAAACAACGAAGGAGTCCATTAAAGATTTACCGCGTGACAAATATCTATTTGGAGAAGGATTAGCGGAAAAACTGAAAGCAGTTAAAGCTTGTTCGAAATCAGCTGTTGATTTAAAACCCAAGATAGTTAAACAGAATTTACCACGCAAAAAAGCAGCAGTTAGGTACAACAACACAGGAACTTTAAACTGGAGGGGCTCGTCGCGACGGCTGAAGACAACTGCCGCAGCGGAGGACAACCATTTGATGAGGCCGGTGCCAGCAACAGCGGCCACATATCGCGAACGACGTCCAGGACGAGCCACGAGCCAGACAGAACTAGGACAGGTAACTCGACATGCTAATTGGCAAAAACTCACTCGAGATAAGACTATATTAATGTGGATAAGAGGTTATACCATACCATTCTCATCAAAAGTACATCAAAAGGTACCTTTAGTTACTTACCCTCATAACAAAGAGGATGATATACATTACACCTGTGAAATAAATAAATTAATCTCTATTATTCTAATCTTCTCTCTATTAAACAATGTAGACCTGTAAAAAAACAATTTATTAGTAAAATATTTTTAAGAGAAATGGCGATAAGAGAATGATTCTAAATTTAAAATCTTTAAATAAATTTATTATTCCAACTCCTCACTTTATAGCTTGAAGATTATAGATCAGCTATAAAACTTATAAATAATGATTACTTCATGTGCACTATTGACTTAAAAGATGCATACTATTTGGTGAATATCAGTAAAAATCAAGAAAGTATCTTAGATTCCAATATAAATCAAAATAGTATGAATTTTCTGTTTTGCCTTTTGGTCTAAGTGTAGCCCCTCTACTTTTAACAAAACTGATGAAGCCAGTATTAAAAAAGCTCCGGAAACAAGGACTTCTATCTGTCTTGTACCTTGACGACTGGCTCCTTATAGGTAGATCTTATTAAGAATGTATAGAAAACGTTACACAAACATTGAAATTGTTAAATCGTTTAGGTTTTATAATAAATTATAACAAGAGTGTTCTAACACCTCAAAAAAAGTGTACATATTTAGGATTTGTAATAGATTCAAGTAATCTTACCATATCACTTCCTAATAAAAAGCGTTTTAGAATAAAATGTGAACTATTAAAACTTAAAAACTTGAAATCATGCAGTATCCGAGCTTTTGCACGCTTTCTGGGACTATTAACCTCTGCGTGCCCAGCAGTGCGCTATAGATGGGCCCATACGAAACTATTTGAAAGAGTCAAATATCTAAATTGATTACATACTGATAACTTTAACACTATAATGAAAATACCTTCTTATTTCCATGATGAATTTAATTGGTGGTTAAATAACATTGACAAAACAAAAAAACTCAATCAGGAAAGATAGTTACACGCTAACCATATACTCAGATGCGTCTAAATCTGGATGGGGTTCACATTGCGGGGCTCGTAAAGCAAATGCCCTCTGGTCAAGCACAGAATCTTCTAAACACATAAATGAGTTAGAGCTACTAGCTGCATTTTTTGCCCTTAAAACTTTCACAAAAAATCTACATGATATAGAAATAATTTTGCGAATTGATAACAAAACAGCTGTTTCATATATTAATAGAATGGGTGGAATACAATATCCACACTTAAACAGCATCGCTAAAGACATTTGGGATTTATGTAAATCAAAAAATATTTTTGTTTTTGCATCTTACATTACTTCAAAAGAAAACACTATCGCGGATATTGAATCTAGAAAAATAAATCATGATACAGAGTGGCAATTAAACGATTTGGATTACAAACAAATAGTTAATGTTTTTTCTCAACCTGAAATAGACTTAGTAGAATAAATCACAAATGTCTCAAATATGTATCTTGGCAGGGTGACCCGGACTCATTTTGTGTAGACGCATTTACTTTCAATTGGAAGAACCTCTTCTTCTACGCATTCCCTCTTTTCTCCTTATTATTAAGAGTTTTAACAAAAATAAATACAGACAAAGCTACCGGTATTGTAGTTGGCCGAACCATAATTGGTTCCCGCTATTTAAAAAGCTGTGTATATCACAATTAGTTATACTGCACGCTAAACCAGATCTTTTAACTTCACTTCTCAGTACACGTCATCCACTTCATCAAGATCTAACTTTGATGGTAGGAGTTTTATGCGGGAAGCGTTCAGAAGGAGAGGAGCACCCAATGAAGCACTGGATATCCTTATAAATTCATTAGCGACTAATACTATAAAACAATACTAGTCAGCATTTAAGGAATGGTACAAATTTTGTTGTGACAATAATTTTAACAGTTTTGATTCTTCAACTGAAATAATATTGAAATTTCTCACAACCACATGCAATAGAGGCGCGAAATATGGTACACTTAACTGTTATAGATCAGCTCTTAGCATAGTACTGGGTCGAAAGTTAGATGATGATTTGATTACTCGGTTTTTGAAAGGAGTTTCCAAAAGTACACCCCCTTTACTAAAATATGATTTTACTTGGAACCTAGCAGTAGTATTAAATAAACTAGGTACACTATACCCGAATGACAAAATATCTCTTTAGAATGGCTCACCAAAAAACTAATCACTTTATTTGCTTTGGTCACAGCCCATCGGGTCCAAACATTATCATTAATAAAAATATCAAATATAAAAATGAAAGAAGATAAAATAATTATAAAAATTCCTGATTTAATCAAAACTTCTAGATTAAATAGATCCCAGCCAATTTTTATTCTACCTTATTTCTCTGAAAAACCAGAAATTTGCCCAGCGCAAACTTTATTAAGGTATGTAAACCGTACCCAGCCTCTATGACTGATAAATAATGATAATTTGTTTATTAGTTATAAGAAACCTCATTCCAAAGTATCATCACAATCGCTGAGCTGGTGGATCAAGTTAATGTTAGAAAGTAGTGGCATAAACACAGATATGTTTACCGCTCACAGCACTAGACACGCTGCCACATCTGCAGCACAGCGACTAGGAGTCAATTTCCAATTGATCCGGCGAACAGCTGGTTGGAGTGGAACGTCATCCGTTTTTGCTCAATTAAGTTAAGTTATCACCGAGTTTATCGGAATAGTTTACTAACTGACTAATGATCGAATTACCTCCACTTTGGTTACATAAATATATGGTACATAATTGCAATTTAATAAGGCCACTATTAGAACGCAACGTTACCGAAACCCATATGTCCTCCGCTGACGAGCGCCAAGTTGGTTGTTCAACAGCAGCAAACCTACGGCTCTCAGCTAAGATAACACCACCACCATATCGCTGCGAGGTACTCTCCTAATCCCGGTCGCGTCTATAAACAATATATCTGTCATCAAAAAGTTCTCGATCACTGATTCCGTCCATTAGCCAAGACTCAGTTATTGATATTATGTCGAAGTAGTTTAGAATTACGTTTCTCTTAAATAAGCCAGTTTTAGTGCGCAGACCCCGAACATTCTGATAAAAAATATTAATTTGCTGTACCAAGGTTTATGTAACAATTTTCTACACTAGGTAAAAAGAAAAATATAGGATAAAGGTTGAAGAAACCGTATTGAAACACCCTTAAAAATGTGACACCAAGAAACATAAGAATATGTAAGCGTTAGGTAGTTATGAATATTGGCATACAAACACAATAAATAATATGCATCAGCTGGATACGAGCAAGAAAAACTTGTTTTAACATAACATTAATGTTGGCAGTTAAAATAAAATATGGTCTAACACCATTTAAAATGCATAGAAAACAGAACCTTACATACATTGAGTTACAAAAAACGTAAACATACCCCTACTACTGATCGACTTTGATTAACAAAAGCGAGGAGCGATAAGCAATACAATAAGGACAGGTTTTCCCAATTTTACAATGTCTTACCCATACGTATTTCAATTTATTTTCTAAGGCTATTTCCTTTTCAAAAGCGCCTTATTGTGGAGAGTTAGGTGATCGTTGACAAGCACTTTCCCTTCTCCGGTATATCCCAGGTCCGAAATTATAATACCCTTATGTTAACGAGCAGCTGCTACAAAGTCCTCCTTGGATTAGCGGTTCTTCAGAGCCATTGTCACACGTCATCGAGTGAACGCTTCGCACGCACCCCAGCACTGACCTCTCCCCCGCGCCGCGCCGCGCCGCACCCCGGGGGCCTATATAAACCTCCGCGCCCAGGACACGCTCTCTTGCTCCAGATCGCCATCACGACGAAGTTGAGCGCCGGAACTCCGACCAAGACCTCTCTCCTCTCAAGACCTTACGTCCCTGAGATTTAAGTAACTGCTGTAGAATAACTTTTCATATCTGTACCTTTACTGTACATAGATTGTGAAAGTGTTCCACGTGTGTAATTTCTCTCTCAACTTAACTCCAACCCTCGGGACCCACTACGTTACAGCTGGCGCCCAACGTGGGGCAAGGAAGAGGTTTTGGTCGGTGCTCATCGGCTACTTTTTACTATTTTTCTTTATCTTGTATTTTGTGAATTGTGTGAAACTCGTCCAGGCAAGTACCTTTTTAATTTTCTTTTGATGAAAGAACAGTGCAAATCATAACCACGTGTTTATTACCACCCCCATCTCAATATTTCTGCTACATTAATAGTGAATTTCTATCATTATAATAAACTCAACTTGTTTACGCACGCGTAGATCACTAGCAAAAACCAGTTTACCGCTGCGCTCGCGCATAGCTACCTACTATTTTCAAACCACCTACGTTCCACGTATAAAATTAAATTAAATTAAATTGCAAATACTCGTGACTTATTTACGCCTGGACGAATTTCCATATATTGTTTATTCTTTTCAGCAGTGCTTAATCGAATTCGTATAATTTTAACACTACAATAGGTACTTTATGTTATCTCATATATATCCCTTAAATAATTCTTTTTCCCCTCCCTTTAATCACCGTCAAATATCACTCCGGGTAAAATGGCGTACGAAATTAAAGTCTCACACCTTCACAGAGCCGAACTCGAATATGAAGTCTGTCTAAGAGGAGGAGTAAAATCTAACACCGTAGACGAACTCCGTAAGCAAATCTCTAAGCTCACTCCCCTTTCTCCTTTCGAGGACATTTTAGACTCGTACTTGCATCCCAACGAGGATATCGCAGCCGTAAACATCTCCTTATTTAAAACTGACAACAACATTAAAATGCTAAAATCGAAATTCGACAAAAATCTCTCGGCCAGAACAGAGGCACTTATACACCACATCTACCATAGGTTAAATCGTATTAATATGGATGCCCTATCAGAAATGAGTTCAATCGAGACCGCCTGGAACGAATTCCACACTTTACACTCGTCTTTTAAACTCTTAACCCCTCAGCTCCCTGAGCACGACTCGCGAACTGATAGCTCGATGGAGAACAGTCAGACCGCAGAAATTAATTTGTTTACTTACGAACGGAAACTTTTCTCTGAGTTAGCTAAATTCAAATATAATGGAAAAACGTGTGCGCGCTTTCATACAAAAAGTAAATAAATTCATGTCGGGCAGGAGCATACCTGAGGATAAAATCCTCTCTTTCACATTCGAGATCTCTTCGGAAGATACGTTAACGTGGTACCGAAGCATTAAATATAACGTCTCATCTTGGAGCCATCTATGTAAATTATTAAAAGAGATTTCAGCCCTCATGACTACGATTACAGATTAATATCGGAAATAAGACTTCGCTCGCAAGGCGAGCACGAGAACATAACATTATACGTCTCAAAAATAAAGGACTATTTTCTCGCCTCGACGTACCAATTAACGAATCCGATAAACTTGAAATACTTCTAAACAACATTAGACCATGTTACACAAACTCGCTCTTAACCGCGAACGTTGTCGATGTCCCCAGTTTAGTTGACGTGTGCAGAACTTTCGAGAAATACGATATTCGCAGCAAGGACTTCCGCGAACCCCCTAGAACAACTACTAGCACCCTGGCACCCTTCTCCTAGCATTTCCGACCATTACAGAAATAATTTCAACAATAAAAATTTTTATAACCAATCTCATAAGCAACCTCGTAAAACTCCGTTCTTTAAAACACAAGTTAGTGCTGTTGTACAGCACTTACTTGCCTTACGGCCTTCTCGACTCGGGGTCATATGTAACAATCCTAATAATTCTCATAAATATTTTTTAAATAACAATTATAAACTCGATAATTCCCAACAAATGGATCTAATCACTGTGAGTGGGGAAAAATTACATTCTTTGGGCTCAGTTTCGCTTCCTTTTGAATTTCAAAATCAATTAAACTCCTCGTCCACATCGTACCTAATATAAAAAATTCTTTAATCCTTGGCATGGATTTCTCTAGGAGTTTTAATTTATTTCCTAATAACTTACAATCTATTTTACAGTGAACTAAGGGCGGAAGATAGTGGTCACCTCGTCTCGTACGATAAATTATCGGTCGATCAGAGAACCGCCGCCGACAACATCATATCAAAATTCTATGATATTTCTTACCAAAAGCGGGGTCTCGGTTGCACTTCTCTTATTACTCACTCAATTGATACAGGGGATAGTCCCCCCATTCGCCGTCGTTACTATCGTATGTCTCCCAACAAACAGCTCGCTTTAATTAAACATCTTGACCAGATGCTCAAAGAAGACATCGTCGAACCTTCCGAAAGCCCTTGGTCTAACCCCGTTATTCTGGTCCCTAAAAAATATGGTGAATTACGTTTCTGCCTGGATAGTCGAAAATTAAATTCTGTCACTAGAAAAGACGCTTACAACCTACCCTACATCTCGGAAATTCTAGACAACTTAAGAGATGCAAAATTCCTATCCAGCTTAGACTTATCTAAATCATATTGGCAAACCTTAATTCTATATTCCCACACGCGGTTCATTTCATTTTAAACGTATGCCCTTCGGGTTATTCAATAGTGGTTTAACTCAACAAAGACTTATCGACATGTTGTTTTGCGGTCCCGAGTTTGAAAATAAAGTTTTCTGTTTCATAGATGACATCATTTGTATATCGACCAGCTTTCAGGACCATATCGCACTTTTATCACGAGTTTTAGAAAAACTGAAAAACGCTAACCTAGCCATAAATCTGGACAAATGTAATTTTTTTTAAAGACAAATTAAAATACCTGGGTTATGCCGTCAATTCAGAAGGCCTGCACCCAGACCCTAGTAAAGTCGACGCCATTAGAAATTATTCTACCCCGTCTAACAGAAAGGAGGTCCGCCGTTTCTTAGGCGCCGTGTCATGGTTTAGGCGTTTCATCCCAAACTACAGTACCCTCGCATCTCCGTTAAATAAATTAACATCTCAAGGAAAAAAGCACCTCCGTTTAGTTGGTCCTCAGAAGCTAACGAAGCTTTCAACAAATTAAAGGAATGTTTAATTTCTTGTACTGTTTTGTCTTGCCCCAATTATTCGGAGCCCTTCGAAATACATACCGACGCCAGTGACTATAGCATCGGAGCAGTCCTCTGTCAGGTTTTGGAGGGAGAAGAAAGAGTCATAGCTTATTACAGAAAATCACTCACTAGTCAAAAGAAAAATTACAGCGCCACTGAGCGCGAAACTTTAGCCGTTTTATCTGCCATTGAACACTGGCGCTGCTATGTTGAAAACGGAAAAAAAATCGTAGTTTACACCGACCACGCTGCTTTCAAGTGGTTCTTAAAGTTAAACAACCCTACAGGTCGCCTAGCCAGGTGGGGTGTTCGTCTATCATGCTATAATTTCGAAATCAAACACCGTCGAGGTTCCGAAAATATACTACCAGATTTTCTTTCTCGTTCTATACCGGTTTCCGCTATTATAAACAACCCTAACCCTAAAACGAAATTAATTCTAACCCAAATTCACCAGTTTCTACTAATGACTCTTGGTACCTAAACATTTATAACGGGTGTAAAAACTCCCCAACCTCCTTCGTAGACTATCAAATAATAAACAACAAACTATATCGTTTTAAAAAAAGTTTAAATCCATTCAATCGGAGTAAAGATCTAATACCATCTTGGAAAACCATGCATCACCGACTTCCGGTCATTTCGGCATTTTCAAAACATACAAACGATTAGTACTTAATCACTTTTGGCCCGGTATGTACTCTGACGTAGTAAAAGCGATCAACTCGTGTGACGCGTGCATCGCTCATAAACAACAAAACCATAACACCTTAGGCCACATGGGCACCCATAAATCATGTAGCAAGCCGTTCCAGATGTTAAGTATCGATCTGATTGGTCCGTTACCTCCCACGAGGCAACAGAGCACGTTCATCTTCGTCGTATCTTGTTGTTTCTCAAAATATTGTTTACTATTTCCTATTAAGCGGGCTACGTCGGAAATAATTCCCAAAATTCTAGAAGAAAAAGTCTTCCTCGTACATGGTATCCCTTCCTCCATAGTACTGGACAACGGCAAACAATTAATTAGTGCAACTTTTAAAAATTTATTAAATAAATATAAAATTCCTAATTTACATTACACACCGTTGTATACACCTCAGGTAAACGCGGTCGAAAGGTACAATAAAACCATTATTACAGCCGTTTCTACTGTCATAACCTCAGATTATCGCATATGGGACACCTTAATCTCTAAAATTCAATTCGCTCTTAATGATGCTGTTAACGAAACGACTGGTTTCACTCCAAATTTTCATGTTTTTGGGCGAGAGCTTATCACATGCGGTTCCCTCTATATTGTATAATAGTTTCGACCATAATATAGTTCACGAACCGAGAGATAGTCATGCTGAATCCTTAGGCCATTTATCTTCTATCTTTGAGAAGGTACAAGCAGCTTTAATTGAGGCCCATCAACGTAATTGTAAATCATATAATCTTCGTCGTAAACCGGCAGAATTCAACGTCGGTGATATAGTTTGGCGTAGAACATTTTACCTCAGCGACAAAGATAAATGTTTTAGTAAAAAATTAGCCCCCAAATTCATTAAATGCAAAGTTGTTTCTAAAAAGTCCTCTCTAGTTTACAAATTAGCAGACATGTCAGGCAAACCGTTGGGAAACTGGCATATTAAAGATATCAAACTTATAAATTATAAATATTACATTCATCACCTTATTCAATACATAACTCTTTACAAAACGGGTCCTTAATATTGTGGTTTCCAATTGTTGTTTGTTCTGCGTCGAATGTCGATAGAATTTTTACTCATAGATAATTATCTTAAACTTACTGCTTAAATAAGTACGTAAAAGTTAGTACAAATATTGCTTTATGAATTTCTAATCAAAATCTACCATTTAATTTTTTTTTACCCCACAGCTCAGTGGTTAAAAAGATCAGTCAAGTCTGGTATACAGGTTCGTTTCTGTTAGTAATTTTCTTCAATGTTCCGTCCTTTTGCACATTTATTTTACATAGTGTTTTAATCACTATAAATCCCTTTCACCCTTTACCTTTTTATATAACAAATAAAAAAAATAATAACTTTCGTTTCGTATGCAAACATAAAACTACGACATTATTCGATAAAATTCAAACCACACTTTAAACTATACCTTACGGCCCAAGACTGCGTATCTTTATTATCCGACAACGTTCATTTCCAATGGAATGTATGACTCATTCGAAACCGGCTATCGGTAGTCAATCGCTCAACGGTTTGATTTCTTCTGCATCGAGCAATTTCGTTTGCAATACCAAGTATATTTTAAGCTTATGGCACTAAATTATATTTTATTTTCAAAAAGTAAAACAAAATACATAGCCTTGCATAATCCTACTATGTATAGCCCAGCTGAATTTCGCACCAAGCGGGATCGATGTTTTGAATGTTAGTTTGAGCACTGCTATAAGTGTAAAGACGCATGATTGTGATATATAACAGTCATTTTCATAGGCATCCTTTAATGGCGATGTATGTAAGGTTATAATGGTCATATACATTTGTACTTAAATCACATTCTGACACCCCTTCTTAAAATTGTTCCCAGCGTACCAGCGGAGCCGCCGGCCGGGGTGCCCCGGAGGGAAGCAGAAGAGAATTTTTCCCTCCAAGAAAAATTCTGGCCTAGTGGGGGGAGTGTGTCACACGTCATCGTGTGAACGCTTCGCACGCACCCCTACCACTGACCTCTCCCCTGCGCCGCGCCACCCCGGGGGCCTATATAAACCTCCGCGCGCAGGACACGCTCTCTTGCTCCAGTTCAGCATCACGACGAAGTTGAGCGCCGGAACTCCGACCAAGACCTCTCTCCTCTCAAGACCTTACGTCCCTGAGATTTAAGTAACTGCTGTAGAACAACTTCTCACATCTGTACTCCGTACCTTTATCAATTTAGATTGTAAAAGTGTTCCACGTGTGTAATTTCTCTCGCAACTTAACTCCAACCCTCGGGAGACTACGTGCTTCTCATGTGATCACCCACTACGTTACAGCTGGAGATGGACTTAGAAGAGTCAGATTTAAGGCTAGGAACGCGAGCAATATATTTAATGTCCTCTTTGCGTACAGAGCACTTAATAATGATTGATTTTAGCCACCATATCATATAGGTTCTCAGACTTTGTGAGTGGTACACCTTTGATCTCAACATTATTGGCACGTGCCCATTGCCCATTGTCCTGTAGGTCTTCCTTAAACTTGTCCACGTCATCCTTCAAGGTATGGAATTCGTTGACATGTTCTTCAACGCGCGAGATTCTAGATTCTAGAGAACCAACCTTCGCCACTGATTCATCTGCAGTTTTTGTGCATACTCAACAGAGTCCTTCAGGTCGCTAACATCTCGTTTGATGGTTTTTACATCTTCAACCAATGTTGCCAAGGGAGCCAACTGTCGCATTATGCAGCCCAGCGTTGATCGTAATTCACTTAATTGTTGAGATAACTGCTGATTAGAGGGAGCTCCGGGGGACTGTACTGTTTTACAGCCCGTGCAACGCCAAGTATTTCTGCGGTCCCCAAGCTTTCGGAAGCCAATATAATACCAGCACACGCAAAGTCAAACTGGCGCTTACACAAGCTACATGTAACACCATCAGATGCATTTCCACTACATTGCGAACACAAAAACATGTTTAATTTGAAGCGGCCCCAAAGTTTATCCCCACTGTGGAAACAGGTAGACGAGGGATGCGTGTTCCCTCAACTAGGTACAAACGATGAATGAATATAATATGTCATTGATGAATATATTTTAAATCACTGGTTGCCCTTTGCCCTTATCCTTGTCCGCCCATTGTAACTTGTCCACCCTTTGCTTCTTGTCGTACTTTGTGTCAGATTTGCTTGAACCAATACTGCCTCTACAGTCTGGGCTAATGCGATAAGCTAGTCCAAAGGTTGGTTTCCAATTTTAAGTAACTCAAATTTAACCTGTGGGTGAGCCACTCCATTAATAAACTTTTCTTTCACTTGATCAATCACATCTTTAAATTGGCATTTGTTTGCTAACTTCTTAAGTTCTATTATATATGTTTCTGTGTTTTCTGAAGATAGTTGGTTTCTTTTACGAAAAACTGAACTGTCTACTGGCGTTTGTTTGTGTATATTTGTTTTTAATATTAATATTAAATCTGTTTATGACTTTGTAACTGGTTTGTCAGGGGAACAAAGGAGAATCAATGTTTCGAACGCTTTTGAGGTTATTTTCGTCAACAACAATGGTGTATGTTTCGTGTAGGAAAAACACTTTAACTGTAACATGTAACTATTTTACACTGGTCCACTGATCATCATTAAATTTTTGCATACACGTTTTGTTAGGGGTAGAGAACAGCACATAGGGTTAATCCAGACAAAAATTACTGTTCCCTCATATACGTATAGATTTTTCTAACATTAGGGTGGACATTTTGTTTCTCACATGTTTATGGGATCACTGGTTAGAAGGGAGTGAAACTCACGTTTTAAAACAAAGTTAGTTTTAATGGATTTGAAAAGATATACCGAAACTAACTTTGAACGATGAAGGGAGGCTCGACATGTTGAATCCACAACAATGCATGTAAAGCGTGTGCGGGTAGTGGATTCCTGGAGAATGCAAAAACGTATCTTTCTTATTCTATTCTCTTCATAACCTTCTTAGTAATTTACACCCGTAAGTATTCGGGTAAAAAACTGAACATCACGGAAGTTAATACAAAACAAACATTACAAACATAAGTATTTGGTTGCCAAAAAACATCACAAATAACCTCAAATGTTCTACTTATGTTTCGGCTTATGTAGTCTGACGTGAGTCTGGCATACATCGTAAACAAGAGCTTTTTTTTTGATACCATTAACGGCATACAGAAATGCACTACCTATTTTCATCAATATGAGACTATACATTCCAGGTAAAAGAGAGTGGTGATGATGACAAATCTTGTCACGGCGTTTCACCTCTTGTATAAACTTCAAAAATGTCAGGTTAGTTTGTTTATAAATTTCTAGGGACAATAGGGGCAAACTTTATAATCTTATTAGTCGTAAAACGATTTCATCAAATCCTTTTCTTTAATTTAATTTTGAACAATCAGCTTGTCCATAAACTTAAATTAAAATTTCCTTGTTTCTGCCTATTCCACTTCGCGTTATTTTATTTATTTTGGAAATAAATAGAAATGACAAAAGAAATATGAATTTAATTTTGGTAATCATTACTCCTTTAATTGGAATGTTTGATTAAATTTCCAACAAGTTCTCGTGTGTTATTTCATAGAAGACTGAATATTCAGCAAATTGCCCCAAGCCAGTGTAAAACGTAAAGTAAAGTCACTATAAGACTATTCTTTACCATAACTAAGATCTAAATTGCTGTCTATAATACTACATTATCACCACTAAGTAACTGTATATGTGTATGAATATTTATGTATATAAGTGTTTGTCAAATATTTCGAATAGTAAGCCATAAACTACTAAGTTTTTATTAAATAATCTTGATATTATTTCCATCCTAAGGTTGTCTGGTAGAGATCGCTTTTAGCGATAAGACCGTCCATTGTACTCTGGTTTGTAAGAAAATAAGTTTTTCAACTGTATTTTATTAATGGTGTACAATAAAGAAAATTCTATCTATCCATCTATCTAAAGTTTTCTGAAACCATCACTACATTGAATAGTGCTTATGTCTGACTTGTTTTTGTCTCAGAGTACAAGTGCCTAATCTATATAAACCCAGCCTCGTTGTAGATTTATTAACTTTTGTTACCTGAATCTACCATATAATAAATACCTAATGAATAAGATATAACAAAGTACTGCTCCCGAAATAGAAAAATAACCTTAACGCGTGCGGCAAAAACTGGTATAAAATAATAATAAATCTGATCGCAATTCCTCGTCCACGAGTCAAACTTCGATCCGTCCTATGTTTAAACGTGTGTGAGCGCCTTCAACTTGTTTAATATCTATAAATTCCATAAAGTTTGTTAATGTGCCATATTTCAGTAATTTGGTTAAAAGTAGTTTTTTAGTATACGGTTCATTCAATTTTATTTTCTTTAATTTCATTAATTTACTCCGAACTCAATTCAAACGACAGATCGTCACTTCTCGTCCCAGAAGCAGGCCTTTTTCTTGCACAGAGAATTAGCATTGCCATTCAATGTGGCAATGCTGCCAGCCTTCTGGGAGCCTCTGGGCTATTGATCCGGGCTGCCGAAAACTAGTCAAACTGCTTGGCAGTATGTGACTTCCATTTCAAAAGTCAGAAATATTATTAGCTGAATAACTTAATCTACGAAATATTACTAATACCTAAGAAATATTATCCCACAATGTACTTATATTACCAAGTAAAGGTAAAAAATTACTATTAACCCATATCATTACGAAATATCTCAGCACTACAAACCGCAAATAAGACTAAATCAGGTACTTTAATCTCAACTCTGAGGCAAAGGAAGCGACAACTTTAGGCCCCGTCTGTTTCTCTGCGTCTCTCTGATTATCGGAGGGTACAATAGAGACAAGGTGAGCAGGTGGACTGTTTCGTCGTTCCTGAATTCTTGCGGTGCATTGGATATCGTTTAAAATAAAGCTTCATTCGGTCTAAGCCGTAACCCTGAACGGCAACGCACTGGAACGGAAAAATAAACCTCTGAACAATATTACCCAAATAGAGACAGGGGGCGGGTTTGCTCTTTTTTACCTGTTTGGAGCCAACCTGGCAGAAAGCTGTTTTAAACCCTCTCCGGGTTTGACACAGATCTCCGCCTGGTCGGCTGATGGTGACACTAAGAGCAGCCACTCACTCGGTCACCAAACCAGAGAAGGTAGTGCGTTGCGTCATAAAAGCACGTTGCATGCATACTTCCTCTAAACGTTATATCTGATGTCGGACCATAAATTGAATGAGTTAATTTCGTCATTGAGAGCAATCTCTGCACTAAAAACTAAAAGAAAAAAAAATAATAATTAAAATTTTACTTAAATTTAGCCTTAAAAAAAAAATATAAATAAATTTATTTTATTTATTTATTAAAAAGAAAAATAACCAATTACTTGTATACATATTACATATTATTTGAAACACCTACATGCTGTTACTTAGGCGTCCATTACACGGTAGATTTTGCTGACAGTTTTACCACAAGCAAGACTGTGACTGACGGGTAACCTATCGTCAAATACAGTGATTGACGGTTGCGTGATATTGATTGCCCAAAATCTGCATAGTTTGTTTTTACATCAAGCAACCATCAGTCGTGTCTATTGACTGACGCTTGCATGAGCGTGTAATGCACGCCTTAGATACAGGCGATAAATAATAACTAGCATCTATTTTATTGCCACTTTGCGCTTCCATGTCCCTGTTACAGAAAAATATCGCGCATCTTAAATTATGGTTATGGATTTTTTATTCTAATCGACCATGTCGGCACGTACTTCAAATAGCTTGTATTATAGACGTTATAATAGACCATCCAATATATAATACATTAATACGATATAATACAATACATCTGCATTTGCGACTTCAACAGACAGACAGATGGACGAGGCGAAACTATAAGGGTTTCTTGTTAGGACTACGGAGCTGTAAAAACTACCTTAGTTTACTTACTTTCGTGCGCTGCAGCTGCTCCCACCCTGCACCTACAAACAATTAAATTGTAATTTAGTATCAGGCCTGTGATCCATCACAATCAATTTGAATGCAGCAAATTTTTTTATTAAGTTTGGGGGAGTTGCCAGTTTTTATGTGTTTAGCTGTAATGTATTGACAGAACCTTCGTATACAAACGCCTAATAAAATGCCTATGTTTATGGGACTGCACAATAGTTTCACAAACTAGCCGAATACAGAATACAAGATGTAACTTCTCATTCGAACTTCCTTGCCTAGACTAAACCTTTAACTTTGATTGTTTTACAAAAGTTTACAAAACTGTTTTGCAGGAGCAGACATTACTGGAAAACGTGTATAAAGTTTTAAATGTCTACGATAGTGAAAACTTATATTTTATTTCTTATATAATGTTTTATTAACATGAAACTCTGATACAGGCATGTGAGTCTCTAATCTTCTTCTACCCCTCACACACTTCGGCCCCTCAACAATTTTCGTGTAAAGATAATTTTTTGTCGTTATTAATTTGTATGTTAATTACTTTACACACAAACAAATTTTGTCTATCGTAAAAAGCGATAACTTTAAAAATATTTAAAAAAATTATTTCAAACTTAAAAGAGCATCCAGCTTTCTCACTCTCGTAAAACAAACAGTTCATAAACTTTATTTTAAGTTTTTCAACACAAATTTATAACAGTCTAATTTTAAAACTTCTATTACATAGTTTCTTGTAGCACTTCGTAGCTGTTTCGTAGCAGTTTCGTAGTTGTCTATAGCCATAGCTCACTAGCACACTAAACTATGGGTCCTTTATATTCAGCTGGAATATAAAGGACCCATAGTTTACCGTCTCCGTTGTCTTGTAACTGCGAGACGGACTTTTGTTAACTGAAAACTCGGCTTTTATGATTGCAAGACGTGGGAAGGAACATCCATCATTGTTTGTGAAATTATGTTTCAGTTTATTGTTCAGATTGCTTATAGCGCAACAATTAAGCTAAAGTAAAAGATGTTCAGACACATAGTGTTAAAATTATGGCCTTAAATCCGTTTTGTTATTTTACACACAAAAAATTAAAACATTACAGTGTTCCACTTGCACATAATGAACAGTTATAGACGCCTACGTGTTGGGACACCATGACCTCTAATAAAGTCGACAAGCTATTGCAAAAAATAACATTATTTAACCTTAGCAACAACATGGGGTTCAACCCTCATCATTCACTGAACCACTCTCGCTATAGTAACTTTCATCCCCAAAATCGACTACCGCGCCTGTCTGATTGATTGATTAAGATGCTTTTTCGTGAGACATGCAATATTGGTAAAAAGATCGCTTATAAGAAGAACATACGAAAAAGAATATTAAAGGTTTCCACACCGACCACTTGATATTTTCATAATTACTTGAAGTATCGTCTGTAGCAACGAACCCTACTACTTATTTTTTACTTTTTTTCACGTAAGGAACATAAACTTTCATCAAACCGTATTGTGTATTTTTGATAGTTTGATGGAATCCCATTAAGTTCTAATAAAGATGGCGAAGGGAATATATCGAATGTTTGTAAAAATTAAACATTTCTGTTAACAGACACGTGGGTGGGTAATCCACTAATTGCCACCTACATATTTCTATTAGAAACGGGTGAATAGACAAGAAACAGGTTATTTTTTAACTAATGTACATCCAAAATGATTATTATCATTTTATACGTCTGTCATTTGTAATATTAGTTAGGACTTCTTAGAAGTTCAGAAAATTTTAATGTGGCTTAAATTTAGAACAACACACTAACTTTTAAACTCCGCGTTCCACGATATATAATTACTAGCAACCCGCCCCGGCTTCGCACGGGTAGGAGAGACATCTTCAACAATCATCATCATATTTCAAACAATTTACACAAAACGTTAACAAATTATACACCTAAACCTTCCTCATGGATTACTCTGTCTATTGGTGAAAACCGCATGAAAAACCGTTCAGTAGTTTTTCAGTTTATCGCGAACAGACAGACAGACGCGGCGGGATATATATTGCGATATGCTCAGGGGAGCTGGTATCAGGAAAGAAGGATCTGGTTTTTAGGGAAGTAGTAATAAAAGATTATGCGAAGCAACTTAGGTTTTTACTGAAACCTTTAAAACATTACATTCACTTTTAAAAAGGATTAATAACTTCAACAATCGAATTCACATTAGAAATATATCTTGAGGTTTCGTGTGTCCTCACGGACAACCGTCTCCCAGGGCTTCTCAGATGGGAGTCCTCTGGTTTTTTAATCGTTCCATTCTCTAAACTATTTCAAATACGAATTCAAATCTTGAGTACGAAGTTGCCAGCAAGACTTTCACGCGTCCAAGAAGTTTTAATCATCAGTCCACGAAGGTTGCAAGAGGACGCGTGGAGTCTAGACTCCACATGAGCTTCGCCCACTCGGCAACGTCGTGCTCTTGCCTGCCTGCCTCACACGTTCCCTATTCGGTGGGAGTGTTGATGCATCTACGGCTGCTTCCGTAGATGGAAGTAATGACTGGCCTTTCGCTGGAAACAAAGTTAAATATTAAACATAATCAATGATCACAACTTTTTTTTTTAAATTCTTCGACGGCAGGCGAGTCTCTTGGGCCTTATAAAACCCACCCAAAAGTAAGACCCCAGCAAATCTAAAAGAAAGAAAAAAAATACATCATTTAGTTAGTTGGTTCTACAACCAAGCTCCTATCCACAATGTTTCCTACCTGGCCTAAATTTTCTTATTTCTTTTTTCCTCGTTTCATGAAAAAAAAACAAATTATGACAATATCAACGTTCAACACAATTCCAATTATCATAATACAATATTTCAATACATAAGTTATTAATCCGATAAGTGATTCAACTATATTTGTAAATCATGAAAAAAAAACTTCGATTCACTAACACCAAACTATTCAGACAACTCTATGATCAAAGTCAACCTCAGCTTAGAATTTTTTTTTTTTTTGTTGACGTGGTGGAAGATCCTACATGGATGTCCTCCGCCTTGGGGAGGCGAAGGGGTCTGTCGGACTTTTTTCTTACCGACTAAAAACCACCCCGGTGTTCCACTACTTGCCTATGATCAGGGGAGCGACAATCGCTATTCCATTCCCAACCCCCGAGAGGCATTGACCCGTCTCACCCTAAACGGGTCCCGTCACCCGGTGCGACCATCACCAGTCGGCCGCACTCCTCTGAGAATCCGCTTAGAAAAATAAATTAACTGACAATGAGTTCTGTCATCTAACATCTGTCAAGAAATTTTATTTAAAGTCGCGAACTATTCCTGGAGAAAAAAAAATCTATTTATCCAAAATTAATTGTTTCAATTTATCCCCAATATTATAATAATTTCCCCCCTAATAAATTGAATTGAAGCAATTCAAGTTTCAATTTAAATCACTTCACTATCCATCGCGAACTTTATTTATGTTTATTTCAGGTAACTGTTTCATAATAATTTCCGAAGTGTATCTGTTTATAAGCCTTTTTTTTTTTTTTTTTTTTTTTGTGTGGAAACCCCCACGGGTCGTCACCTCACCGGGGCAACGGTAAGGTGGTATGTCGGACTCGAACCGACTAAAACCACACAGTGTTCCGTCATTGGTCTTCTTGCCGGGGCCTCAGGTGTACCCTAGAGAGGAAATCCCTGTGAACCCCGACAGACTTGGCCGCCTGTTGAGCAAGGCGACCCCACCATGATGTACCTGTCCAATCTAATTTAGAGAGGCGCGCGCGGAACACGTCGCGCCACCGTCTTAGGCCTGCTTCTGCTAAGGCGACAGATAGCCCTGTCGGTCGCCCTCAGGCAATCGCTTATGGAGGCCGGAGATCGTTTTGCGCTCTCCGGCGCCTGGTGCGTCTTCTGCGGGACGGAAGAGTACTAGTTCTCTCCCGTTCCCTTTCCGCCGCTTCTTTGGCATGCATCACTACCTCACAGAACGAGGCGGCGGAACCCCACGCACTCTCGCTCTGGACCATGCACCTGATCATGGTCTCCAGCGAGAGGCTACCCACACCGATAGCTGCCGCGAGGTCAGCACGCTGCTGCACCCACGCAGTGCACTCCACCAAAGTGTGGAGTGTGGAATCCTCGCGGCAGCCCCCGCAGTGGTGGCACACAGACGTTGGCTCCCGGCCTATGCGACACAGGTACTTCCCGAAGCAGCCGTGTCCGGTGAGCACCTGCGTCATTCGATAGGAGAGAGCGCCATGTCGCCTCTCCAGCCAATCCTCCATAACGGGCCTTACCGCCACAATCGTGGCGTGCCCTGCGCTTGGTCACTCAAGTCGTTCTTTCCACTGAGCCATGAGCACCTGGCGGAGCTGGGACCGTTGCGCCTCTATTATACGAGGGACAGGTCTCAGGTCCCACCCCTGCGCCTCCCTACGCCACTGGTATAGTGTTGCGAGGGATTTCGCCTCCAAGTCCCATGGCAGAGTTCCGGCTAGGAGACTCGCCGCTTCAAAGGAGACCGTGCGATATCCTCTTATGACCCTGACGGCCATAACCCGTTGTGGGCGCCGCAAAATTGCAGCATTGCAGGTCGTCAGGGTTTCCGCCCAAATTGGGGCCCTATATAGGGCCATGGACCGCACGATCCCAACGTATAGTCTCCTACAGGAGGCGCCGGGTCCCCCCAAGTTGGGTAGTAGCCGCGAAAGCGCGGCTGCCGCCCCCATAAGCTTGGGGACCAGACTTCGAAAGTGAGGTCCGAAGTCCCATCGGCTGTCGAGTACGAGTCCTAGATATCTCATCGAGGACTCGATGCCGATGCGAACACCTCCCACAACAAGGCCGGTTCCCCTAGGTGGTCCCATGCGAGGCCCATGGAAGCAGAGGGCTTCAGATTTGTTGAGAGCCACCTGGAGACCCAGCCGCCGAATTCTTGTAACGACTTGAGCGACCCCAGCCGTGGCCTTTATGGTCGCGTCGTGGTGCGTCTTGCCTCGCGCCGTCACGAGAGTGTCGTCAGCATAGCACGTGACAGCGACACCTCCCAAGAGCACACCGCGCAGCACCCAGTCGTAGGCGATGTTCCACAGAAGAGGGCCCAGCACAGAGCCCTGTGGAACACCGCACGACATGTTTCGCCGACCGTATCCTACCCGAGTCGGGTAGATTACGGCTCTCTCTGATAGATATGCCCCGACAATGCGGCGGAGGTGGAGAGGCACACCGTGATAGACCAGTGCCTCTCTAATACAACTCCAGGGCAAGGTGTTGAACGCATTGGCTATGTCAAGAGACACCGCCAACACCGATGCATGATGATGCACCATGCATGATCGCATCCACAGTAGAGCGCCCCCTGCGGAAACCAAACTGATTATCCGCCAGGTCCGGCCCCACTCCAGAGAGATGCTCGACATCTGTTTATAAGCCTAGCAACGGACATCGCTCGTAGTATAACACAACCACGCTTTTATATATTATTACGATATCGCGAAATATTATTTAAATTTATTTATATACGACATCCGCGGTTTTCTATTTAACCCCTTGCATGAAACGGCTTAATCAGGTTTGTACGCACTGTGTCCGACCAATTATTATTGTTTATTTCCGCGATTCGACAATTATTTTTAATTTGTTTATTAGTTTTAATCCGACCTCTTCTACGTTTTGGACGATAAACTAAACCTACTTTGCCCGGATATTTAGCTTTCTTAACGAAATATTTTTTTTTCTCTAGCTCGCGATATGCTTATATTTTCTTTAGTTTTATTCACGAACGCGTTTGCTAACTCTCGATGCGCAGAATAAGATTTTTGTGAGTTAAATAACTCTTTATTCACGATAAAATCCGATTTTAATCTTGTTTTTCGCGCGACGATTACAGGTTCACGTTCCTTCGACGCTTCGACTACCGGATTGCTACTACTATTATCCGCTGCGACGCTCTGCTTTTCAAGACAAGAATCTATTTCAGCATCGCAAGTCTTAATCTTTGAATCTATTAACTTGACATTATCATCCCTTTTTATATTATTATGTAAAGGGTTAGACACAATGTCGTCCTTTTGTTCAATTGACTTAACGGAATATAAATATTTTATTTGAGGAGTACTGCGAGTTTCTGTATTTATTTTGCTGCTCACAACCTCCTTTTACACAATTAAAGAACTCAAAGGCTGAATCACATTCTCATTTACAGACGGTATTGTAAACTTTCCTTTTATTCTCAATGCTTTATCTGCAAAATCAATCATACAATTAATATTATAAAGAAACTCTATTCCTAGCATAAGGTTATTCTCAATATTTTCTACTACAATTAATTCTAATTTAACTAAAATATTTTCTACTAATGCGTTTACGCAGCATTGGCCCAATGTCTTCACAAAGGATCCATTTATGCTCTTAATCGCCGTGCGTACATGTTAAGATGTAGCTTGCGCGCCAGTGTACTGTCGATGACACTTACTGAAGCCCCCGTGTCCAACATGGCATTGCAATTGATCCCACAAATATTAATAGAAATAAATGGAACGAACAGACCAGACTACATTATTTTATTCTATCATCAATAGTTTTCGCAGCGCACGCGATGTAAAGAATATTTTAGGTAATTTTTTTACACCTTGGGTTACATTATTGAAGTTTTAGTAAGGATCCCTAATTTTTTGAAAATATAATGTAGCCTATGTCACCCGGGGATAGTGTACCTTCCTAACAGTGAAAGAATTTTTCAAATCGGTTCAGTAGTTTCGGAGCCTATTCATTGCAAACAAACAAACAAAGAAACAATCAAATCTCTTCCTCTTTATAATATTATATATATATATATATATATATATATATATATATCTATCAATTCAGAGGTATGTAATACCTATTTCATGATCGCGTTAATTCCCGTACTTCGTCACGTTAATTAGAACAATACAATTAAGCGCAGTATATCTGTTCACTCTAAGGTTAGATGCATTGCATATGCATCAATACTTTTTTTGAAAAATATTATGTACGTACCTAACAATACACGAGTTTAATACTGAAGCGGCAGACGGGCCACCTGATGGTAAATGACTACCGCCGCCCATGGGCACCTGCAACTCAAGAGTCACAGGTGCGTTGCCAGCCTTTAAAGTGGGAAGGGTGGAAGAGGGGTAGAGGGGAGGAGGGAAGGGTTAGGGCCTTCGGTAACCTCACTCACTCGGCGAAAAGCAATGCAATCACTGCTGGTTTTCTATGAGGCCGTGGTATCACTCCGGTCGAGCTAGCCCATACGTGCCGAAGCATAGCTCTCCCACGAGTTTATACCATGAAAAGTCGTCGGTTCTAATTATTATCTAATTAGTTAACTATCAACATTGTATAGTAACCGTATCAATATTAGACATATTTATTTCTGGCAATCCCTGGATAATGACTTGGCAATCGCACACAGTAATGTTTGTGTATGTATAAAGGCTCGTTAGTGCTATGTTCAATTAGGAGTATTGAAAATATTCATCAATCTAGGGCACTGATCAGACTAATAGAAAATTGTGGGGCGTAGCGTAACCCGAATAAATATGTAAATGATCGTTCTCTGATGTCGCACCATGATAGTGCCCTATTTACTTTTACACACATTTTGCATAAGTTGTCTATTGAGAAGATGCATCCAAACCATATAATGATATGAGCGGGCGGCTGTAGACATTCGACGCGCCCCACGTTTTTATTTTATGGTGTGATGACTGGTCGAAACGTTAGGCAATTCAAAGGTATGTAATACCTTTTCGTGATCGCGTTAATTCCATTTTAAATACATAATTATTTCATGGAACCCGAAAGTATAAAAGTTAGTACAATCGTTTAGCTTAGCTGGAGGGGTTAACAAGAATACTAGGAATGTGTGACCCACGTTGCTAGTATTCTTTATTAAAAAAAAATTAGAAAAACGTATTGCCAATTACTACTAGTATACGCTGCATCGTCAAACTCACATTTATGCCGTCGCTCAGTAAAACCATGACAATGAAACCAATTAATAATCTTTCTCTTGTGTCATATTATCTTTTTATACTGTATACGTCCTCTACTCTTAGTGCTCTCAATTGCGTCTGTCAAGTGATTTCATTGGGAATATGAAAAAATAACATGTGTACCATGTCACGTCTCGGATCGCTGTGTCGCTGTGTCGCTTTTACATAAATAATTTATGGTAAAATAGTAAAAGAACTTTCGCGAACGTGTAATTATCACTGTTTTACAACTGTGATAATTATACATTCGCGAAAGTAAGCCTATATATATATATATATAGTATACATATTCATAATTATATAAATTGGTGTCTGTACATCATTGTTGTGTCTTGTGAATACTCTGAAGCGTTCTCTTAAAGCACGAGTGTTCGGAGAGTGCACGCAGTGGGTAGGGTCAGTACTGAATAATATATATAACAGAAAAGAACGAGTTTGAACGACTTATAGAACTACCTGTTTACTTCTTATTGTATTAGTATGATTGTGCACATACCTCTGCTGTAGTAGGTATTAAAGTGAAACGGTAATAGGTTTAGTTCGTCCGCGCTGTGAATCCAGGGAGCCGTGTCATTGCATCACTTGGTACAGTGAACACTGAAACGGGTAGAAGATTATTGCAGCTAAAATGGTTTACGCTACTATGATTTATAATAATAATTAATAATAAATACTCTTTATTGTACACAAAAAAAGGAAACAAATATACACAAACAAATTATACATAAAATGCACAATGGGCGCCCTTGTCGCAAGAAGCAATATCTTCCAGGCAACCTTTAGATCGACAGGAGTGTAACGATCTGCGTGAGTGGTTTTCGTATCGAAATGTCAAAGAAGAGCTTTGTAGGGGTTTATGCAATCTGTGAATGGATTGCATAAATATTAATACATTCATATATTAAATGTATGTTATATTAGTACGGATATACGTCTATAGCATCTATCGGCGTTACGCAGAGTCTAGGCGGAGGGTGTTGGCCTGCGGACAGACGAGCTCACTTTACGTTTGGTCACCGCTGAGTCAACACTAACCTAGGAACCGTACAGTGTTTCTTTGCGTGTTTACAATGTATCAGTGATCTAATTTCAAAAGGGACTTTTCTCATCGCCCGTACCCACTTCGTGCCCACATTGTGCCTAGTCCTGTGCTGAGGATCGACATCAGAAGTGAGATGCGAGCGGGCTGAGCAAACTTCTAGTGATTTAAGTAGTGCGGATAAATGATTTATTTGAAAAGCAAAGTACCCACATGTTAGCGCTGATTAGTGCTCTTCGAACGCAGAGTTCGAACCGCCAGATTAGCCTGCCGGATTTTGACGACGACTGAGTAAGCCGCTAAAAAGTGTTACATCGACGTGGCTATCGCAAATACCATGCCAGCATATGACATGGAGCGAGTTCAAGGTATTGTTTACTTCGAGATTTTTCATCTAAGCGGGAGTACCTTCATCAACCTAAACGTCAAAAAAAAAAGGAAAACGTTTGCTGCATATTCAAGTCGTTTGATTACCTCATCATCTACCTCTAACAAAGAACAAATTGCGTTTGCTACCGTCCTAGCCCACATATTAGTTTGATACGAGGTTACAACGATTGACTTTCAGGACCGAATTAGCAACGGAAGAAACTACAACAAGAATTACATGCTTACTCGCACTTGAAACTAAAAGCAACTACCCTCTGTAAACCATCAAATGTGTCTGATGCGAAACGAAACAAGATTTCTTCGATCAAATGTTATTCGTGCGGAAAAATGGGTCATAAGGGAACAGAGTGACTTTCAATGTGAAGCCAAGCAACCGAGAAGCCTGCAGCGAAGGCGCTTGGTATGCTTCAAGTGTGACAAATCAGGTCACATCACGGACCAGTGCTTGATTGAAGGTGGCAGCCAAGTGGTGACTGGCGGTGGCTTAACGCGTGCGGTGCATGCTGAGCGACGTGTGGACGTCTATGTCGTGCAATCGCCTTCGGGCACGAGGATGCATAAAGGTCAGCTGTATCGTTTTTATTTTGATTCCGATGCCGAGTGCTCGCTTGTTAAAGACAAAGTAGTGGCTTAATTAAGTGGCAAGCAATTTAACAACATAGTTTGAATGATTGGTAGTGGTCAAACACAAGTAGTCGGCACCGAACATGCATCATGCTGTGTAACGACTGACGATCATTCTCTTGGGCTTTTGCTACATATTTTGGCGAATAGTTGCTTACAGAGGGACGTGAAATTCTAAAACTAGGTTTTGCCGCGAATATGACGGCTAATGATTATTCACTAACTAAAACTGTAAATGCGATCAGAATCGCGCCGTCTAAAGGCGACCGCATAGGATTTCTAGTCAGAAACGTAGTACAGTATGTGATCGGGTTGAGGAATTGAGCGCAAACATCATACGACGTAGCTGCTTCTAATTTTCAAGCCGTGCTCTCTTAATGGTTCAGATCGTATGGTAATAGATTACCGTGAGCTCAAGAATAACACTGTACCTAACCGGTATCCGTTAACTTTGATATCGGACCAGATTGCTCGTCTCTAGGGTAAGAAGTATTTCATCAAGCTACATTATGCCAATGGCTTCCACTTAATCCTAGTTCCCAAGTAATCCATAGAGCGTACAGCGTTTATCACAAATCTGGCTTAAAAGTGCTATTTCCGTCTTTCAGAGAGCAATCGCCATATGCTCTTCGTGTCCTAGTGAACGATTATCTCACTATAAGTAGAGTTAGAACTTCAGAGGCTTAACAATGCTAACTGTCATAGAAACTAGCAAATCGTGGCTATTAAACTCTATAGGTGAAGTTGTAGTCGGTAAAATCCGAAAATCCGCAAAGTACGAGAAATAAAGTTTTCGATCGTTTGGTAATATCAGTCGAAATTAGATCCAAAGTATAAAGGTCCTTTTAAAGTAGTCGATGATTTGGAAGGTGATTGTTATACACTGAAAGCTTTAAACAGTAAGCGTACCTACAAGTATGCACATGATAGATTAAGAAAATACCAGCATGTCACGTACCAGTCAAGATTAATGTAGATGATGATAATGACGAAGTGTAACCTTAGATGGTGGTGGACACTCAAGACTGGACTCTATAGGCCATAGTAAGTTCGACCGAAATCGGTGTCTCTTGAGGCAACTCAAGTAGTCCGTGGGTGTGTGTTTAACTCTGGCGGAGGTCGGGGTCTGCAGATACCATACGTGTAGTCAGTGGGTGACACACAGGTGAGAGCAATATGATTGCTGTTCGGCTGGAGAGCCGGGGTGTTAGATGTTTTACACGAGAGTTTCTGTGATCTGAGTTTTCTGTAAGCTATGTACAGTTGTACGGAGTAGTTTTGAAACTTGAAACGAAAAAATTAAAGAAGTTATCTATTTGCAAGTATTTATTGCCTTAAGTTTGACAGACTGTGTGATAATCGAATTAAAACGTTATACAGTGTTATTGCAAGGATTAAAGACTAAAAAATATACAAATACAAACTTATACACTAAAGTAAACTATATCTACCCTAAATTAAATAAAAGTGAAGTGAATATTTACAATATGTACAAAAAACTTGTTCTTGGTGTAAGCTGTGCGTTTAACAACTAGACTCTATGATTGTGGCGCGTAGTATGGTGCTATGTTGTATGCTAAAATGGAGAGCGTCGAAATCGAAAAAGAGAAGTTTTATCATCATCCTCATCTTCCTCCGCGCCTTTTCCCAACTAAGTTGGGGTCGGCTTTCAGTCTAACTACGATACGGCCGAACTTTGATATTTTACGTGGAGCGACTGCCATCAGACCTCCACAGGTTTAGGGCCAAGTGGCAGTTGATTGCTGGTTATATGACGTGTAATATCCACTAAGCTTATATTTTGTTAAACCTTAATTTTATTTATTACCTTTAAAAATTGTGTAAAACCTCATTTAATGGTTATTAACGAAATACCAATTTAAATTGATTTTATTATGAAAGAATGTACTTTGTTAAATAACAATTTAATTTATTTCTTTTTATTTTTATTAAAAGACCGTTAGCGGCGTGCATCGCGGCGCCAACTTACCAGTTCGTGTGTAAGGTGGCACTTGATGTATGATCGTTAATCGAGAGGGATCGTGGCAAGAGAGAGTGAGGGTAATTGTCAGGCAAGGTGAAATTGGTGCCGCGAACCTGAACTCGCATGTCACTTAAAATAATAAAGTGATTAACTTGCGGTATATGGGTTTGTGTTCGCATTCACCCCTGGTGACGCCCACTAGACCTGTCACTACCGACGACTGTACCGATGTAATTAATCCTTCTTTGATATCATAATAATAATATATCTCTTTATTGTACACCAAAATAATTTTAAAGAGTAGGAGCACAGCAATGTTGGGTGTTAGATACAATTGGCGGCCTTATCGCACTGAGGCAATCTCTTACAGGCAACCATGGGATGGAGCGAACATAGGAAATCGATTTAAGGGCAGTATGGTGTACGCTCAGTAGGTATATTAAACAACTTAAATTGATAAAGTATCTTACATATAGTGTGAGAATATACACACAAGAAGAGCAATAGACAAATAAATACATAAGCAAATATCGGTATAGGGATTCACATATAAATCGAATAAAACATAGAAATATAGGATACTTTGCTACGTTGAGTCAAATAAGAAGGCAAATAGGCAATTATGATACGTTGACATCACCCAGGTAATGTTCTTTTACCAGTTTCTTAAAAGTAGGTAGTGATTGTGCACGTCTTATTGTCAAAGGCGATAACCGAACGGCTCGGACAGAGAAGGAATTGTCGACGAATTTCGTGGAATGTCCAGGTAGTTTTAATATCAGGTTCTCCGACGATCTCAAAGATTTAGAATGAGTGTCGTGTAAGAAACTGAACCGTTTTTGAGGTAAATAGGAGTTAGGGGATTAAATAGAATGCTATATAAAAGCGAAAGAATATGTGCATTCCGGCGAAGGCGTATAGGTAACCACTTGAGCTTTTTTCGATAATTAGAAACATGATCATATTTGCGTAGTCCAAATATGAATCTTATACAGAGATTTTGGAGTCTCTCAAGCTTATTCAATTGGTCTTCAGTAAGATCTAAATAACTGGCATCAGCATAATCAAGAATAGGAAAAAGAAGCGATTGTGCAAGCGCAATCTTAGTGGTGGTAGGAAGAAAATTGCGAAGTCGGCGCAAGGAACCTACAGCGGCAAACATTTTGCGACTCAGCACTTGCAGCTGAGGACCCCAGGATAAGGTATGATCAATGTAAATTCCCAAATTCTTGACCTTGTCACTAAATGGAATGTGTGTACCGTTGCAAGTGACTTGTGGTAGAATTGTGCAGTCAATTTTAGAGATCATCCTCGGACTTCCAACTACAATGACTTGAGTCTTGCTTGGATTAATCTTCAGACCGTACGAGTTGCTCCACTTACATATATTTTCCAAGTCATCATTAACAGTCTTAACAGCTTCTGTCAGTTTATCCGGTTTAGCCTGAGAATAAATCTGGAGATCGTCTGCATAAAGGTGGTAGGAAGAAGACATGTCGTTAGTGATGGAGTTTATAAAAACAGAGAAGAGTAGGGGAGATAGCACGCCGCCCTGTGGTACACCGGCAGTAGTTTTGCACCAGGAAGAAACAGTGTTTCCAATACTAATGCGCTGCTGGCGACCAAACAGATAATTATGAAACCAGTCAATCACCTTTGGAGATATGTTAAGAGAGCGCAAAATACCCAGTAAAACCTCAAAGTCCACGGTATTGAAAGCATTACTGAAGTCCAACAGAGTTAGAACCGTAAGTTCGCCGACTTTCATAGCTGATCTAATGTCCTTCGTAATATGAACTAGGGTAGTTGTGGTACTGTGACCGGGACGAAAGCCAGATTGGAAGGGATTTAATAGCAAGTTTTTGGAAAGAAAATTCGTAAGTTGAATGTGAATAAGGCGTTCAAAAACCTTCGAGAGAAAAGGCAGGACAGAGATAGGGCGGTAATCAGAAAAGGATGTGGGGTTTCTCTTTTTGGAAATGGAAATAATTTCCGCATCTTTCCAAGCCGTAGGCAACACGCTAAAAGTAATAGAATAATTTAAAATATGACAAATAACAGGTAGGATTTTATCGATGATAGGGAGGATCATATTACGGCTTAGACAGTCAGATCCAACTGCACTTGAAGTAATAGATACTATGCTCTTCTTAACATCACAATCAGAGAATTGACTAAAGAAGAAGGGAGAACAATCGGGAGTGGACGTAAATGAAAGATGTTTTAGTGTAGTTTCTTTTGTCAATTTATCAAAATTTGACAAAGCAGAGAAATGTTGATTTAGTAAATTTAAGTTTAAATTTTTAGGAATCGACTCATTGTCAAATTTGCATACTCCCAATGATCTTAGAAATTTCCAGACTTTTGCTGGATCTCCGTTCTCGACAGAGCTATGGATAAATCGGCGTTGTGCATTCCTACAAACCTTGCTGCAGAGATTCCTGATGGACACTTATTTATCCCGGTTAGTCTCAGTTGGATGTTTTTTGTATTTAGATTTGGCTACCGCTTTTTTCTGAATTAAAGCTTTAATCTCATCGGTTAGCCAGGGTGACGGGAGACGTTTCACTTTGAGTTTTTGGATTGGAGCATGCATATTATATAAACTGGTCAATTTGGTTATAAAAAATGTCACCTTTTCATCAATACATTCGGAACTGAAGAGTGGTTTCCAGTCAACGTTGTCTGCATCCCTGCCCAAGGCATCAAGATCCATACCCTTAAAGTTCCGCTGCAGGATTGTCTTAAATTTAGGTTTAGGAGGACGGAGACGATAGGATAGATATAGCAAGTCGTGATAGGAAAACTCAGCAGCTGAACACTGCCCATGCTTAGCTACATGGTTCTGAGCAGAAACAATGATTAGGTCGAGCAGAGAAGGAACAGAGTTTGGGAAGTAATGCGTTGCACATACTTTTCTGTGCCAATTAAGCATTATCTTGTCCCAATTTTATTTGAGGTCGGCGCAATAAATTTTCTTCTACCATTCTACTCATCATCCGTCATTTCACTGCTTACTCCTTTTCCAGCCATATCTTCTTTTACATAGTCCATCTTTTCCTCGTTGGTCCTCTTCTTTTGTACCTGTCAACTTCCATACATAAAAGTAATGTTACTTTAAGGCTCCCTCTAACATATCCATTTCTCTCTGTACTAATAAAGCATGACATAGATTTTGTACAACTCTATTAAACTTTAGATATTGTGGAATTTTCTTCGTGTACGCGCCACAAAACCACTAAGTAACAGTTCCACTATGTAAATCCAACGTAGGCTAGGCAGTGAATGTATTCAGATAAGCACAAGTGCTTCTTCACTGAGAAAAATGAGGTTGGGTCCGTTCAATGCACTAATGAAATTTACTCCCGTATGAGAAAAGTTGATAAAACGCTGGGACTTCAATTCAAAAAAAAAGTCCTTTAATTTGCTTATTGATTAGTGGATATTTACATAAAGATTCCAACTATACGTATGCTGACTTCTTACGTGCCACAGCCTTGAGTGAATATTGTGAGAATAGTTCTTGTTAGTTGTCAAAGAGAACATAAAAATATGCGTTTTAGCCATTCGGCTGAGTTTACCCAGGAATTGCTTAATAGCTAGAATGAATTTAAGTAAAAAAAGACGCCGTAATAAATTCATTTGTTCGTTGTAATCTGAAAAAAGATTATGACAAGTACTAAAAAAAACAAAGTGTCTCGCCTGGTCTCGCCCTCGGTTGTAATATATATTGTGTCCATTTTTTTCTTTACGCTTAGGTAACATTTACATGAATTACGCACAATTACAAGGAGGACGAATATTGATGGTGTGTTGGGTGTAGGTGATAGTTTGATATAAGTATAAATAAATTATGTTACGAGTACATCATCATACAGTTGGTAAACTTTATTTATAAACATCGTAAGTACGTTAGGTTCAAATACCGATATTGAATAGGGTATTCAAACCCTATACTTTTCGATACAGTCACAAAGTGTACATTGACTCCTGTTACAGTACATTATAAAATTTCGTAAAAAAAGTATTATTAAAGTAATTACATCCTTTTGTGCGTTAATGTGAATATTGTGAAGAGAACCAAGTGTACAAATGTTATCTTTAGTGCAGGAACATTGTAACGCAAGATAAAAATAGTGAAAATAATACGAACTGTAAGTGAATATTGATAACTTGTTGGTTTGTAGGTGGCTGCGTGGGAGCGCTGAGTGAAACAATATTTACGTATCTGCGTTTATTACAAGACTACCGTGACGGGGATGTTACACATATATATATAGTAACGGTCTGAACCAGTAATTTATGTACTACCCTATAGTTTACATTGCAATTATTAGGATATTATTTCCTACCCTATATTACATACATAACACTTGTGTATGCCTTTCTTTCTTTTTTATTAAGAATTAAGGCTAAACCCTCACAGACGTGCGTCTTTTCAAGTATAAAGTCAATAATAAAGTGAAAATTTAATAAGTTAATCATAAATAAAATCATATAAAAAGCGCAGCTGGTGTCGAATAGGCGTAAACACACATTTTGAACTGCCAAAACCGTTAAAAGAATTGATGCTATATATGTAATATATATATATATATATAAACAATCATATAACTCATATATAAGGAATTTGAGTACACATGTTAGCGTTGCTACACAGACAGAAGGCGGTCTGGGTCTTCCTATTGCGCTTTCAGAAAAAAGTGATGTTAATGTGCTGCCTACACAAAATATTTTTTTTCGCTGATATTCTATCCACAGATCAATCCAGTCTTATAAGCAAATTATATTTTGAAACAGTAAATATTTTCCACCAAAACTTGTGTGGTATTAGTAATAAAATAAATGAATTAGAGCTTTACATAGAAAACATTCATAATAAAGTGTATTACTTGTGTATAAGTGAACATTTTCTCAATTCAGAACAGGCATCTCTGCTTGATCTGACTCATTACAAAGTCGTATCTTATACCACAAGGGTACGTAAGTTAAGGGGAGGTACTGTAATTTTTGCACTAAAAGATAGAGAATGCGTAGAATTACCTATTGTAAATAAATTGTATAAGATGGAGAGTTTTGAAGTATGTGGCGTCAAAGATGCTTTAACTGGAATAGCAATATGCTGCTGTTATCGCACTCCTTATGACGTAAACTTAGTTGTTTTTATGGACAGACTTGAAAAACTGTTAGAGCACCTCTTTAATAGAAATAGCTGTATTTGTGGCGATTTTAACATTGATCTACTCGCGAATAATCAGAAAAAGAATGACTTCTTGAATTTATTGAGTTGTTATAATTTTAGACCACTTATTAATTCTACTACCTTTATTCGACACGATCATGGCTCTTGTATTGGCAATATTTTGACAAATGTCCATGATAATAACATTCAAGATTGTGATATCGATCACAATGGAATAGGGGATGGGCATGCAGGACTAACATGTAATGTGACATTATGTAGTAGTAAATATAAAAATAATAATTCACTGACATTTATTAACAAAAGGACGTTTAATGGCAAGAATAAAAGTATATACAGAGAAAAGCTATTAGATCAGAATTGGAACTGCATGGGTATTAACACATTCATAAAACAATTTGACGTCACATTTAAACAGACGTTTCCAAAACGTAAAAACCAAGTTCGTTCCAGTCCTTTGATAGACCTTCACTGGGTCTCGAAAGGAATAAAAGTTTCCAGTAAGATGAAGAGATTTCTAGTAGTGGGTAAGAGCAATAAAAATGATGCAAGTATAGTAAGTTATAGGCAAAAATACATTACTATATTTAATCGGGTCGTAAAAATTGCTAAAAAAATTCAATCCAAAGTGAGATAGCTAGATTCAAAAATGTTTCGAGAAATATTTGGAGAGTAGTCAATCGACACAAAAATAAAGGAAAAAAGGCAAAGCAAAAATTAATTTTAAAACTAGATGGCAAAGTAAATTCAAATCCATCTGAGTTGGTAAACATTTTGTCAAATCAATTTAATAAGCATTTTAGCAAGGTCCAGGGCTACTCACAACTGGCATTAGACATATTAAACAGATATACAAAAAAAGTTGAAAATGAAATTGCATGGGACGCTATCACACCTAGCAAAGTGCTAAAATGTGTAAATACGATGAAGAGTAAATCATCGTGTGGATACGATGATGTACCTATTACAATAATTAAAGACAACATCGACTTACTGGCTGAGCCTCTTGCTAATTTTTGTAACAATTGTTTCAAAGAGGGTTAATTTCCAGATCAACTAAAAATTGCTAAGGTTATTCCAGTACACAAAAAGGGACCAAGAACAGACCCTGCCACGTACAGACCTATTTCACTTTTGCCAACACTGTCAAAGATTTTTGAAAAGTTGATAAAGGTAAGGCTAGTCCGCCACTTAAATCTAAATAAGGTATTGCACAGAAGGCAGTTTGGATACCAAAAAAGTTTAGGTACACAAGATGCTATAGATACTTTTATCAAAGACATACTTAGTCGGCTGAATGAAAAGAAAAAAGTTGCAGGGCTCTTCCTAGACTTGAGTGCCCCGTTTGATACTATAAATCATGAGTTACTGCTGATAAAATTAGATCACTACGGAATTAGAGGTAAGGCAAAAAAACTTTTGACATCATATTTACAGAATCGAAAAATGTACACAAATGTAATGTAAATGACAAATTGTAAATACAGTACTCATAGTAGGGGTAAGTGTTAAGAACCCTTTATATCTAAATTGGCACAAATTAGAACTGGTGTCCCGCAAGGCTCCATTCTGGGTGAAATGATATAATCAGTTATGTAACACAAATATCAGCAGCAGATACACAATTGGTTATGTTCGCCGATGATACAAATGCGGTCTTATCTGCAGACACACTTGACACGCTCAAACTGAAAGTTAATGAGGCTCTGAATATGTTTTCTACGTGGTTCTCAGCAAATAGTCTTAAACTAAACCCTAACAAGACCAATATTATATTATTTAAAACTATTGCTAAAAATAATTGCACACTAGATTGTGACGTGGGGGATAAAAAAGTAGCTACAGTAGATGCCGTAAAATTTTTGGGGGTATATATTGATGAACTTTTGAATTGGAAACATGAACTTGCTCACTTAGAAAAGACTGTAAGCTCAGCTTGCTATGTTCTGAGAGGTCTTCGAAACGTAGTCAGCATAGAACATTTAAAAATGGTGTATTATGCATTAGTAGAGTCAAGCCTCAGGTATAGTATCCTTTCCTGGGGCGGAAGGTATGATTGTAACATTCAGCGAGCTTTTATTTAAGATTTAAGAGAGAGTACGCGCAGGAAAGATTTTCAGGGCCAATTCGTACCTAAACTTAAAATAGTTAAACACAGTACAGCTTATAATTCTATAAGGATGTTTAACAAACTATCCATAGATTTAAAGGGTCTAATTTATAGCAGCAAATTCGAATCCAAATTAAAAGCGTTTCTCTTGAAAGGGTGCTACTATTCTGTCGAAGATTTGTGATCTCTTTTTTTTATCTGGACATTGTTGTTAATTTTGTTAAAATGTTTGTTTTTTTATTTTTAAAAATCACGACCCCCTACATTTCTACATTCTTCAATTATTATTATTCTCTTTATTTACTTAAATATACACATAAATTATATTTTTAAATACATTCAGATTATACACAAAATACATTTAAAAATATAAAAAATAGTGCCTTTGACCGAGTAGCGGTGAGAATTTAACACCAGCTACTCGACAATGCTGCAACAGCCGCATAGTACAGAATTGACTGTGGATTACTGAGACCTATGCTTTTTTCTAAATTCTCTATTTTCTAATTTCTCTTGAAAGGGTGCTACTATTCTATCGAAGATTTGTGATCTCTTTTTTTATCTGGACATTGTTTAAAATTGTTGTTAATTTTGTTAAAATGTTTGTTTTTTTTTCTAATATGGTTTATTTAATTCGAAAATTGTTGTTAAAATGTATGTTTTTTTAGATATTGTTTAATTAATTCAAACACAATGTAACAGTTGTTCTTGAATAAATATACTGAATACTGAATACTTGAATTCCTGGTTGAACCCTGCTAATCCAATTAAGTACCTCAACTTACTATCTTAATTACTTTTTAGCATATTTCTTGAGTCGCGTTTGCAGTGGATTAAACCTAGATTTATGTCCATATGTGGCAGTGGATTAAAATTAGATTACACTTTACCAACCTGCTGTAGGTACCATAACATTTAACTATACGTAAAATGTTCACTACAGAATTAATAGAGACACCAACGAATAGCGTTAAAAAATTAATCACAAACGAAATCAGCTGACTACATCTATATATATATGCAATTGGTTTATACACAACTACTGTGTTAATTCAATTCAAAGAAACTAACGCTGTACCTAATCCAGCACGAAATTTTTTATAGGTAAATTGTTGTAACAATCACTCTATAATAAGTAACAAACCTTGTTACCGGCGCACTCAGTCGCCACCGAGCCGCTTAAGTTCCCTGCGGCGCAGTTTTTCGCCCATAAATCCCGTGTTAAGTGGGCCAGTGCAACCGTAAACTTTATTCAATATAAATGAAGGCGAACTATAGTCATTGTTCTGATCTCGTTTCCCTCATTTTAGTTTGCTCGTGAAGTTTCTTTTTATTGATAAGTTTCACTCTCGGGTTATGTAACTCTTGTGGGAAACAGAGGCAACCTGCTCTCTGGTAGCGACACTTCCCTTTTTGATATGCATTGGTCATCTGTTGTGAAATTATCTACTTAAAACTAGGCTTTACGCTCATGTTTATGGCAACACCATCTAGTTCAATCATATCGAACCTTTTAAAATAGCTGATAGTGATTCTACTCTCAAAACAACATACGATTTCTGGAGTCACCACAAGAAGTTGGCTCTTAAGAAAAAACAAGTTATTCATTACATTCTGAAAATAAGGAAGAAATAAGCCATTAGGTATCTGCACAGGTTTCACCACTTTCCGTAGAACGTTTGAACAATGGGAAGATATGAAAGTTTTTTTCCCAAAATTATACAAGTTGGCACGAGAATATTTATCAATCCTGCGACGCCGACATAATCGTTCTAAGGGGACTGACGTCGCAACCGGTCGCGACCAGTCAGTCAGTAAGTACCGGTAATAACAAAAACCCGAAACCGATTACCGCCAAAACGGCTCGATAAACTTCTACTTTTAGCGCTTGTACGGAGAAGGAATGGAAGGAAGGGAACTTTAATTATGTGTGATAAATAAATAATTTAATATTTACTTTTAATACACTTCTTGATTTGTGAATTTACAGTTGTTTTTTTTTTATTATATCTAGCTAACCCTGCAAACGTTCTTTTGCAATATATATAATTTATTGTGAATATTTTGGTAGTTAAATAAAAAATAACTAACTTAATGTAAATATGTGGGGATGGGGTCTATGACTGAAAGAAGAATTGAGCGCTTCGGACGATGACGGCCTATAAAAATAACAAAACACCAACCATTCATTTTCTTAATTCAATGAACTTCATAAACTTATTTGGCATATTTAAAGTTTGACCCCATTGAAAAAAAAATCAATATCAATCTCGAAGAGCAATCGAGTGTACGATATTTTTTATCAGTCCGTCTTTAGCCAACACAAACAAACTGGATGGTTTGCCCACGCGAGAACATGCCACGTATAATTGTCCGTATAAAAAACATGGTGCCGTAATCTAAGCCACAAATCAAATCAAATCAATACATTTATTTGCATGAAAATATTAAAAAGTTCTTAAAAAATAAATATCAGGAATCACAGCTATCATCTGAATTTAAGAATATCAAAACAATGAAAATTCTGTACTGTACTTTTGGCCGTAGTCACCTCGAATATGCATCTTAATCCAAGTTATAATGTCTACAACGGGAAAAATATGTTTCCCTGAGAAATCCCTGCAATAAGATGTGTAGAAATGGTCAACGCCAACATATCCACTCATCCGTTCAAAATCATCATCTTTATGTAGCTATAAGAATGTGATACTAATCGGAGATATTAATATTAATATCATCCCGACACAGTTGAACAGTATGGCGAACGATTATCTTAATCTAACGGCATTACATGGACTTTTACCAACGCACAATCTACCTACCAGTGACAAAAGTTGTTTGGATCATGTTTTATTGAAATCTAATCTCAAAACTAAAACACTAATAATGGATTCCAGTATCACAGACCACGCACCGGTTCTCTTTAGCATGGAAATGTTATTAAGACCAAACAAACGCAAAAGTCACTCTGTCAAAGTAGATTATTATTCTGTTTACGCGGATGTTTCGAACACAGATTTCTCACAAACATTAACTACTTCTGATCCTAACGTTGCATCTAAGATGTTGATTGGAAGTATTGGGTCATTAATACAAAAGCACTCCAGTATAATGCGCACACCATCTAAACAAGTAATTTTCAAACCTTGGATCACTAAAGGATTGCTCAGATGTATACTCAATCGAAACTCCAAGAGCACCCTTCCACTTCCCTATTCTCCTATCATCACCTACGCAGACGATACTGCAATACCTGTTCGGGGCAAAAACTGGCCGGAGGTGTTTGTTCGTGCAGAATGCGCTCTTAGTCTTGTAATGCAGTGGCTATCGAACAATCTACTAACACTTAACCTCAATAAAACTACTTACATCACGTTCTCAAGGACAGCTATAACCCAACCATCTCTGGAAACATTCAGTATAAGAGCGCATACTTGTTCGACATACACATTTACTAATACCTGCGACTGCCCAACAATACTAAGATCTGCTCACACAAAATATCTGGGAGTATTTATTGACAATCTTATTTCATGGAAATACCCACTGACTAATATTACTGCCCGCGTTCGCAAGATGATATTCATTTTCAAAAAATTACGTTACTCAGCTGACTTTGACACCATGAAATTAGTTTATTATGCATTATGTCAATCTGTTTTAATGTATTGTATATCTGTCTGGGGTGGAGCTGTGAAATCGTATTTTCTGCCCCTAGAGCGAGCGTAAAGACCAGTTCTTAAGGTAATGACTTTTAAGCCTTTTAGATATTCGACTGCCCAACTATATCACGAATGTAAACTGCTTACCGTCAGACAGCTCTTTGTGCTTCAAACAATCTGCAGAAAACATATTAGTCTAAATTTGGCATCCAAGTCACAAGAAAGCGCCGTGCACATAAGGTCTGCCAAGCCCAAAGCTTTAAAAGTGCTTTAGCAGCGCGCAACCACAGTGTTGTAAGCTGTCATTTATATAATATTGCCAGTAAATATTGTAACATCTATCCATTAACTAGACCGCAATGTAAGAAAAAGTTACCACATGGCTCTTGTCCAAATCTTATGAAGATACGGAAAATTTGTTTAAACTTAGTATATTATAATCCAAAATGCATCCCTCACACACACACACACACACACACACACATGTACACACGCACACACACACACATGTACACACGCACACACACACACATACACACGCACACACACACATACACACGCACACACACACACGCACACAGAGAAACACAGACTTCCAATATATATATATGTATAAATACATATAACCCTAATAATACTATATAGGTATAGGTTTATAATTACCTTCAGCAATTCATTCATGCATACTAATCTACGATACACTGCACTCTCATTAACAACCTGTTGCAATTAAGTACGAGAGCCCTGGTACCCATACCACAAGTTAAATCTTATTTTGGGTACGAGTGGTCAACATAATTATTGTACATGTTAAGATTGTTATGATTCATGTGTTATTCCTTTGTATGTATCTTTTTAAGATAATAAATTATTATTATTATTCTTCTCTTTATTAACATATATAAAACATATAAATTACATTTTTAAATACATTATTATAAAAAAAAATATATATTTAAAAATATAAAAAATAGTGTCCCACCGGTATCGAGTACAGGGACCAAGCTATCGGTGGTTAGGGTTCCAGAGATAGAAACCTCCTCACAATACGTGCCGTGTCAAGAATGACTGCCTTCTGCATTAGGCCCTTAATCCAGCTGCCTAACGTGAGCCTCTGAAGGTGTTGATCGAGGCTCTTTGCAATCAACCCATGGGCTGATATGACTATCGGCACAATGATTGCCGAATCCACATCCCACATGTCGACCACCTCATGGGCCAAATCCAAATACTTCATTTGTTTTTCTTTTTCAGCCCTTAAGAGATTGTCGTCATGGGGAATGGTGATATCTACAATCATTGCTCGGCGCTCTAATCGGTCTATTACCACTATATCAGGTTTATTGGCAACAATAGTCCTGTCAGTGATAATAGACCGATCCCAGTACAATGTTACACGACCATTTTCAAGAACTGGGTCGGGCACATATCTGTAGTACGGTAATTCCATACTCACAAGGTTATATTTAAGAGCAAGTTGCTGATGGACTATCCTGGCCACTTGGTTATGTCTGTGCAAGTACTCGCCGTTGGCAAGACGAGAACAACCGGAAATTATATGCCTGAGGCTTTCTCCGGGACGATGACATGCCCGACAAATGTCAATCGTGCCATCCTTCAGGATATGTTTCCGATAGTTGTTCGTCATAACAACTTCATCAGTAATTGCACAGATAAAACCTTCAGTTTCTCCAAAGAGGTCACCGAAACGTAGCCAGGACACAGATGATAATAGATCTACTTCGGGCCCATTTAAGGCCCGATAAAAACGTCCATGCAGCTCTTTGCTCTTCCATACTTCCCTGCGATCTGTAATATTGAGTACTGCAGGTTTGCGCCAGTTCTCTCTACCTAAAGCAAGCGGGGTGAGTCCGTTGTCAACTGCCACAACATCCCGATGCACCTCCACGTTAACAGAGAGGAAGTAATCTCTGAGATTGCATACCTCGCGGTTATGTAGTGTCTTGGCATTTAAAAAACCACGACCCCCACATTTCCGCGGGATATACAATCTCATTACCGATGAACGTGGATGGTGCATTCGGTACGCGGTTAGCAATGTACGGACTCTTCTATCCAGGGCATCAAGTTCCGTCTGAGTCCATCTAAGTATGCCAAAGGAGTAGGTTAGGACTGGTATGACCCAATCATTATAGGCCCGCACCTTATTACCGCCTGACAAAAGACTTTTTAATACTTTTTTCAGGCGGCCAAAGAAGCGTTCCTGTAACGATTGCTTCATAGTCAATTCCTTTAAACCTAACGCCTGTGACATTCCTAGATACTTGTAAGTTTCGTTTGCGGAAAGACGTCTAAGGTGTGTAGAATCTGAGAGTTCCATGCCTTCAGATTCCACAATCTTGCCTCTTTTTACATGCATGACTGCACATTTATCCACACCAAATTCCATCCTGATACATTTACTAAAGTTTTCAGTTACCTCTAGTAATTTTATCAGTTGAAAATTGCTGCAGGCAAAGAGTTTCAAATCATCCATGAAAAGGAGGTGGGATATAACCTGACCTCCTCTCCGCAAACGATAGCCTAGTCCTGAACCCTCCAACATAGTGCTGAGAGGATTCAAAGCCAGGCAGAACCACAAGGGACTCAAACTGTCACCCTGAAATATACCCCGCTTGATCTTTATATACTCGCCGTCACCCTGAGATTGTCGACATCCTGGATAGCAAAGAACTGTTCTCCATTGCTGCATACATGCCTCCAAGAAAGTGCATAGAGTTGTATCAATCTTATACAACTCCATCACCTTCAGGAGCCACGTATGCGGCACAGAGTCATAGGCTTTCTTATAGTCTATCCAACATGTCGCCAGATCTTTTCGGTTACGGCGAACTTGTTGGTTAATGGTCGTGTCAATAATAAGGAGCTCTTTAGTGCCACGTGCCCCACTTCTACATCCATTCTGAGAGTAAGACATAACAGAGTTGTTGGTAACATGAGATGCTATCTTCACTCTCAGAATGGACGTCAGTAATTTATATACTGTTGGTAGACAGGTGATGGGTCTGTAGTTTTTGGGATCCGTGGCACAACCAGATTTATAGAGCAGGTGAGTCACGCCTGTGGTCATAAAAGTTGGAAGCGAACCCGATTCCAAGCATGATTGAAATTGAGATGCCAAACAAACATGTGAGCTACGGAGCCACTTTAACCAAAAGTTATGCAGTCCGTCCGGTCCTGCTGATTTCCAATTCGGCAACGAACGAACTGCATAAGCTATATCGATGTTTGAAATCAATACTGGCTCCATTCTATTAATTGACTCACATGATCGTTCGACATCTCGCATCCATTCACCCTCAGTGTGAGCGACAGGCATCGACCAGATGTTACGCCAAAATGAATTCGTGATTTCAGCATCTGGTAAATGAATGTCACTCACTAAATCAGGCTGCTCCCACCTTCTATAAACCCACCTCTCATCCCTTTGGAATGTGCGATTCTGAGTATATCGGTCCACCCTTTTTTTGTACCTTCGTATGCGATTTGCCCATGCATAAACCTTCTGTTTCAGAAAGTCAATGCGCTCTGTGACTCGCGCTGTATAATCACAGGAACTGATACCAGTTCCCGAAAAAGCCCGATTCACAAAACGCATTACTCTCGGGCGTGTGTTACCCGATCTGAAACAGATAAGCTTGCCAATGAGTACCCTCGACTCAGCGATACGACGCTCAATCCTGCATTGCCACGCCGGAACAACAGGTTTGGACCGAGTAGTGGTGTCATTTCCTGGGAATTTAACACCAGCTACTCGGCATGCTGCAACAGCCGCACAATACAAAATTGAGTGTGTATCGCTGATATCTATGCTTTTTTCAAAATAAACAGGTAACATCGAATCAAGGGTACATACTAGCGCTTTGTTTCGTTTATGCATTGGCAAACGCGGTAAACGTGGTCTACTTTCAAAACTCATGGACCGATATTCCAGAATAGCGCCTTCCAAAGTATTCCTTATTATATCAGAGTACTGAGTATTATTATTATTATTCTCTTTATTAACATTTAAATACATATAAATTACATTTTTAAATACATTATTATATAAAAAAAATATATTTAAAAATATAAAAAATAGTGTCCCACCGGTATCGGGTGCAGGGACCAAGCTACCGGTGGTTAGGGTTCCAGAGCTCCTCTCCGCAAACAATAGCCTAGTCCTGAACCCTCCAGCAAAGTGCTAAGAGGGTTCAAAGCTAAGCAGAACCACAAGGGACTCAAACTGTCACCCTGGAATATACCCCGCCTGATCTTTATAAACTAGCCGTCACCCTGAGACCGCCTGAGACCGCATATATGCCTTCAAGAAAGTGCATAGAGTTGTATCAATCTTGTACAACTCCATCACCCTCAAGAGCCACGTATGCGGCACAGAGTCGTAGGCCTTTTTATAATCTATCCAACATGTCGCCAAATCCTTTCGGTTACGGCGAACTTGTTGGTTAATGATCGTGTCAAGTATAAGGAGCTCTTTAGTTCCACGGGCTCCACTTCGACATCCATTCTGAGAGTAAGCCATAATGGTGTTTTTGGATAAATGAGATGTTATCTTTAAGCTCAGAATGGACGTGAGTAATTTATAAACTGTTGGTAGACACGTTATTGGTCTGTAGTTTTTGGGATCTGTGGCACTGCCAGACTTATAGAGCAGATGAGTTATGCCTGTGGTCATAAAAGTCGGAAGCGAACCTGATTCTAAGCATGATTGAAATTGAGATGCCAAACATACATGTGAGCTACGGAGCCACTTTAACCAAAAGTTATGCAGTCCGTCCGGTCCCGCTGCTTTCCAGTTCGGCAGCGACCGGACTGCATAAGCTATATCAATGTCAGATATTAATATTGGCTCCATGTTATCAATCAACTCACACGAACGTTCGATATCTCGAATCCAATCACCCTCTGTGTGAGTGACAGGCATTGCCCAGATGTTACGCCAAAATGTATTTGTAATTTCAACTTCTGGGAAATGTGTGTCACTCACTAAATCAGGCTGCTCCCACCTTCATCCCTTTGGAATAAACGATTCTGAGTATATCGGTCTACTCTTTTTTTGTATCTCCGAATACGGTTTGCCCATGCATAAACTTTCTGTTTCAGAAAGTCAATGCGCTCTGTGACTCGTGCTGCATAATCACAGGAACTGATACCAGTTCCTGAAAAAGCCCGATTCACAAAACGCATTACTCTCGGGCGTGTGTTACCCGATCTGAAGCAGATAAGCTTGCCAATGAGTGCCCTCGTCTCAGCGATACGGTGCTCAATCCTGCATTGCCACTCTGGGACAACAAGCTTCGACTGAGTAGCGGTGTCATTTCCTGGGAATTTAACACCAGCTACTCGACATGCCGCAACAGCCGCACAATACAGAATTGAGTGTGTATCACTGAGATCTTTACTTTCTTCTAAATAAATAGTTAGCATGGAGTCAAGGGCACACACTGGCGCTTTGTTTCGTTTATGCACTGGCAAACAAGGTAAACGTGGTCTACTTTCAGAGCTCATAGTTTTTCCATCCAATTTCTAATATTTTAAATTTTTACTATCTCCGAGACAAATACATATATATATTCTTTAAATAATGTCCGTAAAAATGCAGACCATAATAAATATTTACAATAAAAGGACAATACAGAAAATGTTATTATTATTATTATTAAAAAAAACATTTATACAATACCATTCCAAAACCTACTTACCTAACTACCTTAGTCGTTGTAGAAAGTTTCACATCCTCCTACTTTACGAACGCAGAAAAATAGCGGATCTATCATTTTTTAAATGGCGTTATGATTGACTTATTTGATGTTCCTGCGTTGGTTAACAAGGTAGGCCTACGCGTACTAGCGATCGGTCGTCGACGTAAAAAAGGATAACGAAAGTAGAACGGTCCAGTCGCGTTCATCAACGAGTTGATCAACTAGTAAAATTTTTAGACAAGTTCAATTTTTCAACTAGTTTACGTGTTAACTTAAGCAAACTTTTTACGTAAGCTCCATCTCCGATGCGTAGATATTTAAATTTATAAAATGCAGGTGCACCCAAATAATTTTTTGCAAAAGTTAATTACACTATTTATTATTAGGACCTATTTACAATAAATCACAATATTTATATACCTATAGTATCCGCTATAATGAAATATACACAAAACCGATAAACTAACTAGTTAAACTCAACATTAAAAAAAAACTTAAACCTTATAATTAAATTATTTGCTATTAGAACGTCAATGAACCAAATAGGTAAAATGTTTATATTACCTATTCTGTTTAGAAAGTTTAGTAAAAAAATACCATTGTATGAGCCTACATACCTTTGTCTAGCATCGCTCAGCCAGTCCATCTAAATGTTTTTACTTATATATGCCTGTAAATTTACCTGAAATAATAAAATCAAATGACTATTATGTGTTCTGTGACTATAATCCTGATAGATGAAGGGGAGTCGAAGACTGTAATTTAGTCTAAATAGACAATTTGGCTGTTCTGAATACTTGCCGTAGCGTCGAACAGTAGGCACTGGGCAGAATTTGCATTGACCTAATTTCCATCAACCTAATGTCCACGACGGCAGCAAGCGATGCATATTGATTGAGTGTTTAAACTATTTCGTTAAACCTCTCGCGCTATCTTCTGACCACCACAACCAGAAATCTACCGTACCCGGCATCGACCGATAGCTGCTCTATAAGGATCGTTTGGTTGTTTGACAACTTGGTTGTATCAAGCAATGTTTTTTTATACCTGTTATTTATTATCTGCACCTCAGGACAGGGTTTAAGTAAATAAGAATCTTCTCCATACGTAAATCAAACATATATTTAATTATCCTTTTTCTAAATATTATTTCAAATATTACATACTTTTAATAACATAGTCACATCTTTTACTTACATGCTCACAACAACAATCCAGTGATAATACTACTTATCACCTCGACGTCTCAAGCAGAAGTGCCGGCTGCTAAAATGTATTGAGTAAAAGAACAGTTGATGATCGATTCAATAATTGATTGAATAAATGACTCGAGTAATAATACTGAATATGAATCAGGGTTGCCCGCTACAAGCTAACACTGTATATATGTATTATTTATTTTTACAAATTGATAGGTTTGCCCGGGTTAGTTTATTTTATACGTGTTTCTTTATTTCTTCCAATCACTTTTTTGTCTCTGAAATAGTTTACTTGTTTCATATGATGCTTTAATAATTTTATTAGCTTCACTTGTAACTAGCTAACTAACTATGTAAACATATCTTTAAAGTCAGTTTTAACCTATTTTTTATTGTCGTATCGAAATGGAACTTTGTATGTTCATGTAGTTTGGATGACTATACTTTAATTTGGCATCTTGGAGCTGATCTGATGATGAAGCAGGGAGGTGGACAGTGGAACTCTGTTTTACTTTTTAATTCGGTTGGAGATTAAAGCGTGTTTTTTTGGTTTCACTAAACTATAATTAAGTACTCAGCCAATTTAAAAATTGGCTTTTTGAACACTTTGTAGAGATTTAAGTTTTTCTCAATTCTTCCAATACTTTTTTTGTTTCTGAAATGGTTTACCTTTCTTATACGGACTTTAAAGAATAAATAACCGAAGTAACAAAACGAAAAAAACGAAGCGGAGTTTCATATGATGCTTTATTTTTCTTATGTACTTAGTAATAAACAAATATTTTGTACAAATAAAACTGTATTGAAAGTAGAAATAAACGAGGCGCAATGAGCCTACTCAGTCGTTAAAAGGTGCCCGAGACAGAGTATCGAGCTGAAGTGGTTTTAATTGGTACTATTACTTTTTGTTCACTGGATTGAAATAAATATTTGAAATGAAAGGAGAACCTGAACGTTAATTATTCTATTACAACTGTTACAAGTGAACGCTTGAACACCGTCCTGTTCAAGCGTTCACTTGTATGTAACGGAATAACAAACAGTTTCGGTTTCGGTATTATTAATATAATTGATATTTATATGTTACTAGCTGTTGCAACCCGGTAAACGTTGTTTTTCCATATAAATTATTTCTAGTGAATATTTTGGTAGTTAAATAAAAAATATCTAACTTATTGTAAGTATGTGGGGATGGGGTCTATGGCTGAAACAGGAATGGAGCGCTGTGGACGATGACGGCCTATAAAAGTAACAAAACCCCAACCATTAATTGTCTTCATTCAATGTACTTCATTAACTTAACTTACATATATCTTAAATTATGACAATTAAAAAAAATCAATATCAGTCTCGAAGAGCAATTGAGTGTAGCAAACACAAACAAACTGGATGGTTTGCCCACGCGAGAACATGCCACGTATAATTGTCCGTGTGAAAAATATGGTGTGTCCAAATCTAAGCCACAAACAGACATCGTTTGGCCTTGCGACTTATTGATTGTCATTGCGAATGCCAATCTAATTGTAAATTGACGCGTTTGAATTCAATTCCCACTTCTGTGGGAATCATTGGGATTCGTAGCAGCAATACATTTTCGCTTCGGAACTTGCCATTCAAAATGCTGGCTTTGACAATGTTTTTCATCAATTTTTCAATGACTAATCGCGTGCCATTGCACAGCCGTGGTGGGTTCAAATTCCGAAGTAAAATAAGCGGAGATCCAACTTTCAGGTGTGTTGCGGCGACATGCCTGGTCAAATCCAATGAGTTCAAAAACTCTGTTGGGAAATTTCCAGCTTCATTGGCATCACATACTGTATAGATCGATTTGTATGACACCAAGGTGCCTGGCAACAACTGTTGTTACTGGAAATTTAAATTGTTGACGTCCACATTTTTTGTTGCCAAAATGACTCTTTCGGACAGCCACTCATGAGTCATGTATTGTGTGTATAAATCGAGAAATATGCGGTCTATGAGAGTATTTTGCGAATTAATGATTGTGCAGAAATGGGTCGGCAATTTTATGTATCCAGTATTTTCATGAACAGCAAATTTTCCATCGCCTTTTTATTATGAGGTCACTTAATTAACTGAAACTGAAAACTATCTTCAGCAATTATTAATAAAATGAGAATTAATAATGATAGCACTGCAAATTGTGATTAATCAATTACCATCTTGCAACCCTATTGTGCATCTGTGGATGAAAGTAAAAATACTAATAGAGCTATTAAAAAAATAATGGTTGGTTGTAGAATAGTGAAAGTTTAGGGTTATGGGTATTTTTGATGCCAAATCATAAAAAAATTTAAAAATAATTTGTCCATAAAATTAAAAAAATTATTCTAGAGGACCACCCTTATCACCTAAGGGTAGAAAAAATAGCCTACAACCTATTCTCAAACCTACCAAATGTACACAAATCCCCCGGTAAAGAAAATCTGAAACTGCCATTTTCTTAATAAAATAAAAACGTACGCAATACGTGAAACTGCCGCATTATTTCATCAACTTCTATTAACATTTAAATTTGAATCTTTTGTATATTTTAAGATAAGTTTTGTCACAAAGTGGAGCTTCATGGTAACATATCTAGTTGTTTTTCATAGTAACGCAACATGTCCCCGACCTAATGCGCAGACAAACTTAACCAAAAAAAGTATTTTTCTTTCAATGCAGCCCTATGTAAAAAAAATCTAATGTTTATTAAATATGTTCGCGTTTTTTTATGTTTTCAGTGTATATTTTTCAACTACAGTTTTTTTCAAAAAAATTAAAATAATTTTGTCATTGTCTGATAGAGAAGAGCAAGCAAGAAAAATGGCTTTAGAAAGGTACCACAGAACAAAACGCCTTGTCAAAGACTTAACGGAATGTGAACATTGCCAAACCAAAATAAACTAACAGCAAAAGGGACCGCATTCGTGCTCTGCAATCTATTACAAGAAGTACCCCTGAATTGACTCTTGAACCAGTTGTACCTCATGTGAACACGCCACCACCTGAACAAAATGCACATATTATTCCTGAAAATCATCCGACACCACATTCTCGCAGATTGTAAATTTCTTCTTTGTCTCCATCTCCTTTTTCTTTGCGCCAGATTGCCTCTCAAAAAAATACTCGACAACAGACGCTTAGACAATCACTATGTCCATCTCTTGACTTCAACTACATCAGCAGTTTCTGCGAAGAAACGTAGGCCAAAACAAGTGAGAAGGGACAGAACTAAGGTCTACAGAGAAAACGTAGATCTAAAAGGAAAACTAAAAGCAGCTGAGCGAAAATACCAAAAGTATAAGAAGTGCCATAGATGAACCAAAGAAACACAAAAAAACGAAACGGATAAGTACAAAATGTTGTGCGAATACAATAGAAGAACATTACAAGAAAGTAAAGAGTCGAAAAGAGAGAAGAATTTTCACGAAAATACTTGAAGACCAGTCGATAGTGGCATCCAGGAAGAAACGTGATATATTTCGAGAAGCCCTCGACCTGCAACAAGGCTATTTTAGAAAAAGCACACTAATTCCAAAAACGACGACATTACGAGCAAACGTCACTGTATTTTTCAAACGGGATGACGTCTCTAGAGCCACTGCAGGAAAAAAGAAACGATTACAGTCAAACAAGAAAAAGTACAAAGAAGATAACTACTATGTCCATGAAAAAGTCTTTTGAAAAGGAAAATCCCAATCTGAAATGCTCCTACAGTTACTTTGCCAGACGCAAGCCATTTTTTGTGCTTACCCCATCAGTTAGCGCCAGAGAAACATGTCTGTGTAAAATGCATGCTAATATTCAACACATGGCCAATTGTCTGCACAAACACAAACGCATTGTAAGTTCTGATCTTAACCAGATTTTAGCAGATCGCGTTTGTTTGAGGTACTCTCTGCAAACGTAATGATTGTACAGCGAAAAAGATTAATTATAATAACGCCGTTGATACTGATTTAAAAATTAAATGGCCACAAGGATAAGAAAGACTGAAATCATAGAAAAGGAAGGAAAGAAGATAAAAATATCAAAAAATGTTTTTGAATTTATCGAAGGTACAGTAAAAACTTGACCGATTCGTTTGCAGCATCTCTCGAAGACTTTGCCCGCCACGTATACTTTATCAAAATGCAGCACAAAAATTACAGAAAGTGCATCGATGGACTTGGCGAAGATGAAATAGTTATACATATCGATTTTAGTGAGAACTACAATTGTAAGATGCATGAAGAAATTCAAGGCCACCACTTTGGTAGTTCACGGAATCAAGTGACTGCATACAGGAGTGTAATACATCAAGGGACGTGATTCTAATATTGATGTTCGTTCCTTCTGCACTGTATCTTAAAACAGATCGCATAATCCGGCTGCTATTTGGGCACATCTACATCCCGTGCTCCATGATTGGGTCAAATTTATTCATTTCTTTTCTGATGGCCCAGTCACACAATACAGAAGCATAACTTTTATTTTATGTGTACAAAACTTATTAATGACTATGGCTTTAAAAAAATCACATGGCACTATTTCGAGGTAGGTCATAGAAAAGGCGCTGCAGATGGCGTTGGTGGCTTTTTGAAACGCATGGCTGATCAATTAGTCGCTACTGGACGAGACATTTTAATGCCAAAGACTTCTTTCATGCTTTGCGTGATGTAAAGAAAGATTCAAATATTCCTGATAACTAAAGAAGAAGTTGCGCTATTGAAAAAGAAATACCAGATTTTGTAGCGCCTTTAGTTGGGACCATGAAAGTTCACCAATTTTTTTCTGAAAGTCCAGGCAAACTTATGTACCGTGATTTAAGCTGTTACTGTACCCGTGAAATATGTTCTTGCCTGAAACCAAAAGAATATGCTCCAATTGCCCCCGTCGATGACTTGATGATACCGAATGTACTACGAGCTGCAATTGAAACTCCACTTGATGAGTTGACTGTTGATATGATAAATAAGCCACACCAACCTCTATTCCATCACATTTACTCCTCAGACTCCGACAGCTGTGACGATATACCTCTTTATGCGTTTAAAGACATTTCCAACATTAACGAACACACTTTGCCCAGTACTTCAAAACAAAGCGACAAACTGCTTCAGAAAGAAAATCTGCATCCAAGTAAAATCATTCCCGGAACTTATGTATTATTGAAGATACAAGGTAGAAAACGAATTTATACATACTTGGCTTTTGCATTGAGTGACGTTGATGAAGATGGATACGTAAAAAGTCATGTTTTACAGAGGTGAAAATGATACTGGCAAACTATTTAAAGATGTCGAAACAGACATTAGTTGCGAACATTGTGATAGCATTAGCATAGTTTCTTCACCAAAAAGATTTTTAGAGGAAAACGCAAATACTACAAATTCTCTAATCCTCTGGAAGTGTTCGAATTTTAATTGCAATTATTTTTTAAGTAACCCAGCCTGTATAAGTGCTGTGATTTAGCAAAAAGATTATAGCAATATATATATATATATATAAAGAAATTATTATCTTCAACCTTTGTTGTAACTAAGAGACTGATTAGCATTTTTTTGTAAAAGAGAATGTTCTATTGAAACAAGTTTGTTACTGTTGAACAACTGTGTTATGCCATTATGTCCCTACTAGCAGCGCCCCGTGGTTTCACCCCCGTAAGTCCCGATCCTGTAGGAATATCGAAATAAAAAGTAGCCTATGCGTTAATCCAGGTCTTCAGCTATCTACATACCATGTTTGATCACAATCGGTTTAGTGGTTTTTTGCGTGAAAGAGTAACAAACATCCATACATTCATGCAAACTTTCACATTTATAATATTAGTGAGATTTCTACGTAGAGGCTTTTTGATTTCAGTTGTACAATTGGTTTATAAATTACATTAAAGGTATATCAGATGCAAGATAATATATATTTCTATCAATGTTAAATACTTTGCTAAGATATTTTTATACGTATACATGTTATGGCAAATATTTTGAAACAAAAGTGCAAAACAGTAACACAGTTGTCGTTTAAATGTGATTTATAAGACTTAATAAACACTGAGTTATTATTACGAGCATATTAATAAAGGATAATTTCTAATTACAGTTATGAGAAAGAAAGATTTTCGTTCTTAAAATACGTTTTGTTATTTTTGAAGTGAAAACTTCTTTAGCGGCGTTGTGCACTTTTTAGGATGGGTAAAAAATGTTAAACTTGCGTCAGGACACGTGACCTGATCGAAAATTCGTAAGACGGAGCTGAGTTTCTTATATTTAAAAATATATTTTTACATCATCTGTGGATTCTGCGCGATACTACTGTAGTTTAATATATACTTATGTATTATATGGTATAGATCCACTAGAGGGCGCTAATCTAAACATTGAGTTTTGTGAGCTCTTTGCTAATTAATCTTAAAAAAAATGTGTTTTCACTTCTGACGTGCAGTCCTACGATTGACAGTTTTTTTTTTGTTGTAATGAGTGACTAAAGCTGCTCAATAAAAATATTTTGATTGGTAACAAAGTGGTATGATTTTTCTACCTTGGTCGACAAAACCTTTATTTTCAGAAAAATATATGTACACAATTCGCTGCAAGCAGTGTATTGCAAATGTTTAGGTATAATTACGCATACTTACAATGAAATAACTTCATTTATTTTTAACCAATAATTTTTTGAAACCTGTTACTACTGACGCCAAAAACCTGCAGTAAAAAGAAGAATGGCCTACATACAAAACAGAATAAAATAATATAATTATGCATTTAAACGGGAATTAACGCGATCACAAATTCACGTTCTTAATCGCGTTAATTCCCGTTTAAATACAGAAGTATATTACCGAACGCGCAAGTTTAAAAGTTAGTACAAGAATAAAATAGCAAAAGAAGTTGTAAAACTATCTAATGATTTAATATTTTTTTAACTTGTGTATAACACACTCTAAAGCGGCTCTCCGACGTACACGATAATCGGTAATATCCTTTTGTTCATTAGGTTCGTCTAAGGTAGGCGAAGTGCTTGCAGGCACACTTAGATTTGGGCTATCATCTGCAATAACTATCGCGTCTGGCGTCAAATCCGGCTTATACTCTAATGAGTCAGTATTGGCTTCTACATTATCTCGTCTGCACAAAAAGTATAGTGACTTCCTACGATCCTTTTATGCATACGTCCATCAGACTGGACATTATACGTTACTGGCCCCGAGCGACGGACTACTACTCCATCTGACCATTTTTGATTATTTTTCGAGTAATCTTTAATTTTTGCATCATCGCCTGGTTTGAAAACCCGAAGGGGCGCACCAGCGTAACGCTTCAAGCGCGTTCGTCGCGAACGCGTTCACCTACGTCGGCGCGCAGCAGATCTAGCCTCCTGCGCAGCCGTCTTCCGAACATCGCCACTGCTGGTTTGCGTCCCATTGTGCTATGTTCGGTATTACGATACATAAATAGTAATTTACCCAGTGCGGTGTTTTCATCAACCCCCTCCACGAAAGCCTTCTTTAAAGCTCTTAATTGTGCGCACGGCATGCTCAGCTGCCCCATTGCTGGAAAGATACTATGCATATGTTTTATTACGGGATCAAAATGCGGCAATGAGGATCATTCACATAACAAAATATTAGATTTCTAAATGTAAGAGCGTATGCGCTATAACATTCTGATGATTTCGTTTTTTAAATGATTCAAATCCAACAAGAAATGAAAAAGCTATTAAAGTTTTCTGTTCGGCTATTTCAAAACGCTTGGAGCTGCGCTTGGTATGGTGACGTCACACGTCGCGAATCGCGCCCTCCACTCGTGCAAAATCGCTAGTTTGGTCAGTTTGGTTCAGATTATTCAGCATTTCGCTTATGTCGTGGTATGTTAATTATTTAGTTTTTACTATAATTTGATCTTATATTATTAGTATAACAGTATTTATATTGATAGAGTATCTATTGATATCTAAATAAATACGAGTAGGTAGCTACCTATTATGGAGGTCGGTTTTGTAGGGATAAAATGAGAAGGTAAGTAAGTCTATACCTGCCTACTTCTACTAAGTACATAAAATAGGTATCTAAATACCTACTACCCACATTAACATCTTAGGATGAGATTTTTCTGGATTATTTAAATCATTCAAATATTATCTCTAACAAGTGCAAAGCACAAACCGAACAGCATGTTTTTCGCAGGAAAAAGAAAATGCTTGTTTTGCGTAGCGAGCCCTCAGTTTAAACAAGATAAATCTTTAGCTATACATGAAGTTGACTATGACGAAAACTATTGTTTGACCATTTCATCCGAATGGGAGAGGATACAAATAAAACAATACTCAACAGTCAGTAACGGGCGTCGGGCGGCAGGCGCGCTTTCACACATAATCACAGATCGCGTTTATCACATGACAAAATCACCTGCCCGCTAAGGGCATTTTTTTTTTATGGTATAGGGGGCAAACGAGCAGACGGGTCACCTAATGGTAAATGACTACCGCCGCCCATGGGCACCTGAAACTCAAGAGTCATAAGTGCGTTGCCGCTCTTTAAGGTGGGAGTAGGGGGAGAGGGGGGACGAGTTGGAAGAGTGGAAGGACGGGAATAGGGAAGAGGGCAGGGTTAGGGCCTCCGATAACCTCACTCACGCGGCAAAAAGCAATGCAAGCATTGCTTCACTGCCGGTTTTCTGTGAGGCCGTGGTATCACTCTGGTCGAGCCGGGACATACGTGCCGAAGCATGGCTCTCCCACGAACAAATCTCTCTCGTAAAATCCTCTCTGTAACATCGCGGTGGTGGTCTGAGTACAGCCCTGGGCTCGAATATCCTTTTGTTCGATTGTTTATTTGAGTAGGTAGGCATTAGGCATGAATGAACGAACATCAAAGCTATCCGCGGAAATTCAAATGTTATTAAGAAATGATAGAAACGATGCACAATACGTAGGCATATTATACTCTATACGGTCAGTGGATCTATTCGTGAATTTTAGCTGTTTGACATGGCAGTGCAGCTTTTTCATACTAAATTGTCTACTGCGCATCGAAACTGCTAACTTTACGAATGATTAGCACTAGACCCATATTGTACCTACTGATATTAGGTAGATACTCTAGCTAGGATACTGTAGGTACCTACTTACGTCAAAATAATTTTCGCAACATTACGTCCTATAAACCATTTCGGCATGACAGAGGAATTTTGTCATCTCTCCGCATTGCTTTACACCATTTTTTTTATTATTTGTGCATCTTTCGGCACAGTCAAAAAAAGCTTATTATTAAAACTTGTATTTTTGCATTTTGGGACAATGCAATACTTATTTGACGGCATTATCACTTTAAAAATAGTCTAAAAAATCAGCAATCGTCAGGTCGTTGCACTAACTGCGCTAGACTAAAAGCTTACCAAGCTGGCGACGCGAAGGCGACCCGCCACTTTTGCCGATACGCGATGAATGACGTCACAGCGTCCCCGGCATTTCTCGCGAGCGTTTTTTAAGGTGGTGCACTAAAATCTCTGTATCTTGGTCATTTTTGATCCGATAAAAAAAATTTAAACACAGTATTTATTGTTTTTTTCATAGCTATAAATCTGCATACTTAACAAAAAACGTGACTGATCCTCATTGCGATCTTATGAGGTTAAATAAAATTTAAATAGGTTTTCTCTTTTTCATCAGGTAATAAAGCAAAAATTCATGGTACAACTACAGTATGGTTTGATCCACTATGGTTTTGGACAGGGTTTGAATGTAGCGTCTATAATAATTTACCATTTGGGATTAATTCTCTCGCAATCCTCGATGCGCGAGTCAGACTCGCACTTGTTCAATTTTATTTTGTTTAAGTACAATATTTTCCTGTAAATTTACTTTAAAAAATATCAAACATTTCTCTAAGATACTTTTAATTTCGGTAGATCCCATTAGTAGCATTTGGTAGTCCCATAATGGTACTAGCGGGATTTTTTATCCTAATTTCCATGTAATTGCACCAAAAATATTAATAAAAAAATTAAATTAAGTTAGTTAAGTTTAATTTAGAAGTCCGGCCACGGGAAAGTACCCTATTATTAAATGAATTATAGAGTTTCTACACATGTCTTTTATTTTTTTGAAATCCATGCTATGCTTTCGTATTTGCACGTAGTCAACATGTGCACATTCTGGTGATCCAAGGGAAAAAATAATTGCCCGTGGTCCACCCAGTTAAACAACGCAGGTGGACCACGGGCAATTATAAACGATATTGACAAAGAATTTAGAATAAAAATTAACAAGTTCTAACAAACCGCAGCAACGTAACATGAACTTTCTTTTCATTAGTGTGCAAACCATATTTGTCTATTTTATACCCTAAATAGGTAGCTGATTCCTTAAAAAATTGGTTTAGTCCACTCTCGACCCCTCGACCTCCAATTGGCACTTACTAAAATTTACTCTCAAACCATTCTCTTTCAATATATGTAAGACCGCCCTCAAATTAGCCATATGAGAAGCTTTGCATTTTCCGCTGACACAAATGTCATCCGCAAAAACAGCCGTGAACTCAATGTCTCTTCCATTATTTTCTGAAAATTTTCAGGAATGCATTTTATACCAAATGGAACGCATTTGTATATAAATGTACCGACATGTGTGGTAATAGCTGTTAACGGCTGTGACTTCTGTGTTAAAATACATTGGATAGATCTAGCTTTGTATAGTATTCTCCACCTCCTAATACTGCAAACAAGTCCTTGATTCGGGGCAGAGGGTAATGAAAATTTTTTAAACGTCGATTAATAGTCACTTTGTAATCAACGCATATACGAATATCTCCATTAGCCTTGACTACGGGCACTATGGGTGTTCATAGTCTGATCTATCAACTTTGTAAATAACATCTTCCCTCTGCAACCGATCAAGTTCTCGTACGATGCGACCGCGTAATGCTAATGGTAATGGTCACGCTTTAACAAACACAGGCGTATTTTCTTTTAAATGGAGACGTAACTTAGTCTTATATTTTGATGGATTTCGAATGGAAATATTTTCTTGCGAAATTGCGAGGGAGATAAACAAATACTCATTACCGGAGACTCTTATCGGAATAAGAGTCTCCATGACATAGGTAGCAAAAATATATCACTATGTAAACTCACTCTCCAGTACTGTTATATTGTCCGCATAAAATGTTATCTTAGCTCTATATTATGTTTTGTATGTACATTAAATTCACACACACTCACAACACACACGTTCACTTTCATACATCTCTCACAAATCATTCAATTTGTACCACTCTACATTGAATATGTATATAAATTATATAAACAGTACATATTTATTTCGTTTCACCATAACTTTTATGATCTGCGATGTCATTGTGATACACTTACAAAACTTATTAAGCGCTTTTCGGTACACAAGGTTGTTTTATTAGTAACTTTTTATTGTAGTATTTTTATATTATTCTAAATGGCTAATCTAATCTATATTAACAATGAACTTGAGCAAATAACTGTAGGTAATTCATATAATTGTAACCCAGAGGAATGTTTAAATTATGTCAATCAGACTATAAACGATATAAAATTACTACACCTAAACATACACAGTATAAATAAAAATTACGAACAGCTACACTAAATATGCATATTGACATAATTATTCTTACGGAATGTTGGCTTAGTAAACTTTACTAATATACTTATAATAACAGATTTTCAGGCACACGCTCCTCTAAAAAACTCTAACCAAAATGATGGCATAATAATTTATTCGAGACTAGGGTTGCAAATTACGGTATGGGAGCCAAATTTTAAAGGTGGGAACTGTCTAGTATGTCAAGTCGACAACAAGCTAGCACTAGTAGCAGCATACCTTTCCCCGTCATACAACTCAAAAAAAAATTTTGATAGTTTTCTGACTAGTTTAAATAGCGTTTATGAAAGCATCTCTAACCCAAATATTGCCTTAGTTGGTGATATAAATATAGATATAAGGCAAAACAACTTAAGCGATCGGAGCCTGGATTATCTCATTTTAAACGACTCTCATGGACTCCTACCAGCCCACTTATTTGGCACGCGATTGGAAAACATTATAGATCATATACTTTTAAAGACGAATTTTGACGCTACAACCCTTGTCATAAATTCATACATCACAGACCATAAACCTATGTTATTATCTATAGCTGACGTTAAGCCCACTCGTAAAAAAACCCCGTATATATGCTCGAATAGATTATGAGGCAATCAAATTAGAGTTAGAAAGCACAGACTTTACAACCGTTTATGCTATGATGGATGCAAATTTAGCTATGTATCAATTCATAAGTTTAATATAATCTGTTATATCTACACATACCAAACAAATTAAAATATCAAGACGTAATAGAACAATAAAACCATGGATGACACCTGGTCTACTTAAATGTACCCGACATCGGGATAAATTATATATGCAGTCAAAAAAAGCACCAGACAATCTAATATTAAAAATAACCTACACACGTTATCGAAATTTTTGCAATTCACTTCTGCGAAAACTAAAAATAAGTTACGAAAAGAATGAACTCGAAAAAGCAAGCAAAAATCCAAAGGAGTTATGGAGAACGATTAAAACAATAACGAATACTCAAAAAATTGTAATAGCCCAGTTGAATTATTACAATTACATAACGATCCCAGTTCATCTATTAATGAGGTCTGTAAATTCTTTGGTGGGATAGGTTATAGTGCTTGTGTTTTTATCTGCACTATTTTAAACTCATAAAGAATATACCAAAACTTTTCTAAACTTTGTATATTTTACAAATACTTAAATTCAACAAACGAACAAGGAAGTGACATAAACAGAAAAACGTTAACTGCACTGTTACACCTGTGTTTTTGAATCTACTCAAAAATGCAAAAATCATTCACCGGCGAACTAATCCGAAGAGCCCCGAGAGCTCCCGAGTGATCGGTTCGCCTCGCTCACAATTACAATAGCGTACATAAAATATCAAGTCCCTACATGTCTTATATACTACCTAGACTACTAAATTAATAATTGCATACAATAGATATTTGTTTTATAACAGGGCGGGTAGCAATATGTGTACATGAGTATAATTGTTAGATATTGTATATGTATATAATAATGATATATATTTAGGTTTAATTATGTTACTTTCGTTACATTATAAACAATAGGAAAATAAGGGATCGCTTGATCATGCTAACATGTGTGTTTACATAATATTGCTGTGTATGTTACGGTAGGCGTTATTAGTGAATGAAAGCTTATATAAACGAAAATAAATAAGAATGACACTACAAGGTAAAAATATGGCTGAAGAATGCATGTTACGGGGTAACAACTCTCATTCATCTGTGGTTAATGCTTTGCACCGAAAGTTATGCAGTGCGTCACACACTCCTGTAAATTCACTTGGTGTAATCGAGGTGGATGAGTTCGAAGTGGATTCCTTGACCTTACAATTACGCAATGATTGCGCTATTGGATGGGATGGAATATCGGCTTTATTATTAAAAAACAGTCGTCCGGTATTGGTACCAATTATAACCCATCTCTGCAATCTTTGCTTGCAAACGGGTGTATTTCAAGACTCACTCAAAAAAGCGATAATACACCCGATTCACAAGGGAGGGGACAGAAACTGTGTCAATAACTATAGACCCATATCTGTTCTGCCTACGCTCTCTAAAGTTTTGGAGAAGATTCTTAACAACCGGTTAAGAACTTTTATAGAGAAATACAAAATTATAGCTGACAACCAGTACGGTTTCCGAACAGGCATATCGACAAAAGATGCTGTACTGGAATTGACACAGCTGGTCGCTGGGAAACTTGATAACGGTATAAAGTGTATGGGGATATTCTTGCACCTTTCTAAAGCATTTGACACAGTTTCTGTTCCTAAACTTCTTTCGAAGATGGAACGCCTGGGTGTGAGAGGCATTGTACTAGACATATTCAAAGATTACCTGCAAAATCGCATTCAGCGTATTAAAATTGATATGTACCTAAGTGATGAAGAGCTTTTGACCTACGGTATCCCGCAGGGAAGTATACTTGGCCCTATCTGCAGGATGAATTTTCCAAACTCCAAGCTATACGCTTACGCCGACGACACGGCAATAATTGTTTATGGACCTACTTGGGATATCATTAAAACAGAGGCAGAAACTACTCTCGGTAAAATAATCAACTGGCTAAACTCTAACTTGCTGACCCTAAACCTAAACAAAACTGTTTTCATCCCCTTTACCAACCGACGTAACACCTCCCCGCCTCCTTCTTTTTTAATAACTGCTCATTCATGCACAGACCAATCTGTGTCTTGTTCTTGCCCGACACTCAGTAGGACTGATAGCGTTAAATATCTGGGTATACTTATTGACGATGCACTAAAATGGGACAAACATGTAGATACACCAACCACTCGTGTAATGCACCTCATTCACATTTTTAAGACACTCAGAGAGTCTGCTAACAGTGCTACATTAAATATGGTATATAATGCCTTATGCAAGTCAATTATAGGGTACTGCATTGCTGTTTGGGGAGGAGCAAATAAAACCAAATTTCTCAAAGTAGAACGAGCACAAAGAGCCATACTTAAAGTCATGACCAAAAAGCCCAGAAAATACCCAACCACAAAGTTATATTCAGAATGTAGAGTACTAACAGTGCATCAGCTCTTTGTGCTCAAATCTATCCTTAGGACACTATCTATCATTATCTTTTATCATCTATCTTTAGAAAAGACCTTCCCTCAGGCACCCCACACAATACTGCATTTGCTAGATACCAGTTCTATACGCAAAGCACTCACTTATATAAGCAAATCCATAAAAAACTGTGTATTAGAGATCTTAACTTTTATAAAGTAAAATCTAAAGTGACTGAGTGGCTACAAAACCAAGAGTATTTCCAAACAGAGTCTCTTTTAAAGTACCTCTCATGACCAAACACAAGCATACATACACACACACACACGCACACACTCGTACGCAGACACGTACGCGCGTACACAGACATCATAAAATACATACATACACAATTGGAAATAATAATAAGTATTTATGTTTAATTTACTTTGATGTAAGATCAACACTAGTTTCCAACCTGTTGTATTACTTAAACTTATTACTGTAAACTGATAGCCGAACACTATCTCTTAAAATACAGGAATACCTAGTTTAAGAGATAGGGTTTATTATTCTGATTAATTGCTGTTGTGATGGTAATATACATAAATGTAGCATGTATTCCTTAACGTGTCAATAAATTATTATTATTATTATTATATGTACCAAAACCTTCGGCAAATACCTCGGGAAACTCATTCCTTAAAGCTTTAGGTATCGAGTCCGCCATGGTCATATTGTGCAGACATCATCATCAGTCATCACAGGGGTAAGTATTAGGTGATGTAATTGAAACACAACACTGGTATTTTACTATAGCAGCGGTCGCACGTATGCTCGGCACGCCTGTCAACACCGGAGTGAAGTGAGCGAGCCTGAGCCCGCGGCGCGATATACCGTCACACCTTTCCCCTTTTTTCAAATACAGATTAACAACATTATTATAACTTTTAATATCTTTACATTAATTTCCTTTATTTTTTAATTTTACAATAGGTTTACAATTTTGAACAAAAAATTGTCAAATTTAAAAAAGTCCACCCCGATCCCCACCCAGCGCAAAGCTGCTCATAACACAGGCCGCGTTTCCCCGCTATACGGCAATGGACAACCTTTGCGCCAAGTAAGACCCGGAGCGACTGTCAAATCCCCGCTCTCTAAGCCGACAGCCGATCTCTCTGATAAACGTAAGGGCATCAGACCCCCAACATCCCGACGTCTCGAACGCTAGTGTGTCATGGAAGTAGTAGTCTGTCATGGAACCAGCGTCAAACCATCCGGTCTCTTGCCATCAGCAAAAGGTATGATGGCCCTGCCTCCATCAGGTGATAAAATTTTAGAGACCAGACCAACAACCCCATACGCCGATGCGAGAAAGGCAGGAGACACACATCCCTCACTCGTCGCACACCCAGTCCACCAGACCGTACAGGCAAAGAGGCTTGGCTCAGCTGGGTAGCATTCAACGATACATTCAAAATGCTTTCCACCGTACACTTCAAGGAGCTATCAAAAGGAAGATACATCCTGAGGGAATAACCAGACAGGAGCCGTCCTTAGAAGATAGGTAATCTTCGGAACCGCAAAACACATTCTCAACAGAACCAGGGCTACGTGCGCAGAGATGTTAGTGAGACGGTTCTGAGCAAGTAAAAGGATCTCCCGACTTCAATAGCCTCGGAACTGCCTCAGGAAAAATAGATGAACCCAGAAGATTAAAAGTTTCACGAGACAGCTCCTTGAGGCGAGGTAGAATGGAAGAGAAAAGAGAGAAATTATTAGAGGGGCCGGCTCCGCATTGAAAAAACTCGAACTTATCTGTGTTAATCTCCAAACCTAGGTCTTTAAAGAGGGGAAGCAAAGTAAGGATATCTTCCCTCACATCTTCTGGCTTTCTCCCAATAGTACCATCATCTAAGTACCATATATTAAAGGGAGATTTTATAGACAAGATTGCCTTGTTAAAAGTAAGCGGTCCAAGTGGATCGCTCTGCTGTGCACCAACGTGGGAAAGTATTAAGGAATTCTCAAAGAAGAGGTTAGAAGGGAACTGATAAACCTGGTGAAGAAATGGATAAAGAGAAGGAATGTTTCTACTGACCTCATCCAGGAGTACGTCCCTTTCCACTGAGTTGAACGCGTTTCTTAGGTCCAATTTTATTACAACGCATTCTGCGTTCCCCGGCTGTGTAACAAATGTACGTGTTGCGTGTATTGCTGCTTCACAGCCCATTTGGGTTCCGAAACCCAACTGGTGCGGCTGGAGGCATTCGGCCATATCCTCTCTGACAGCACGACACCCCAGCTTAGCTACTAAACGACGGAAGACACTCCCTATTGCAATTGGTTTAATACAACCATCTTTTTCTGACAGCGCGCATAGACTCGCTCCGTACATGTATGGACAAACTTCCGGATTTAATTGCCCACCAAGAAGAAAGTTACACAAGGCAACCAGAGATTCAAGTAAACGCTGCCCGTTGTCCCCTGCAGAATTTGAGGTCAGCTCTTTTAAATGAGCTGGACGAATACCATCCAAACCACCCACCGAACCATTATGGAAACTGCCCAGTGCTTGGACTACGTCTTCCTTTTTAACTTTTAAGATTGAAGTGGAACGGTCCGGCGCCAGAGGAAAAGCTAGTGGACGTGTGGCGATGGATGCTTGGACCTCAAAGAAGCTAGAGTTTCGGGCCCAAGCGGTGCTATTGTATCATCAGACATTAACAAGCGCACCGCCCCCCTCACGTTCCCCTCAAACACCTTTGACTCGATCATCTTTTGGACTGAAGATGCTCTATAGGACACATCCATCTCGACATCATCGGGTACGAAACAGGATGTTAAATTGGCCTTCACCTTGGACGTAAGGTTACCTAAGCCCACCAGAAGTGGCACTTTTAGTGCAGTATACGAAAATGTAAGCAGTGTACACCAATCTGTTGTTCCATTGGTCTCAATACATCTGCTTACAATGTCGCACAATCTACCAGCAGCGAGGTTCCTCGCCCCTTTAGGCACATGCCTTAACACCCTAACAGATTTCCTGAGTAACGCTAGACCACCAAGGACATTATTCGGCGACTGTGAAACCTGAGATGGTGCACCTATACCATCATCGTCAGGTAATAAGACTAGGGCAATAAGGGCACGTTAACCTTAGGCAGGGGGAACTCATATTTTACAAATAAAAATATTAATAAAGAAAAAAACAAAAATAGTACGAAAATCACAATGACAACAATGGATTTCAACCAAAATAAAAATAATTCACAACACAAATAATAACATAGCTAATTAAAATTCAATATTTTTGAAGGTTAATAAAATTAAATAACAGGTGTAATTAACCGTGATTACGGTCCTAAAAAATCATATATAACTGTAAACGCCGGTTTTGAAGCGCGTGTGCCCTTCCGACATACCAGCCAGAACCTTACCCCCTTAGAGCGAAGGGTAAGTCACCTCCAATAACATAAAATTCAATGATTAAATAATTAACTGTAAAATGCAATAAAGGTAAAAGTAGAATAAAAACAATCAATTAAAATTAAAAAAAAAAGAAAAAAAAAACAACTTTAAAAACAATCTTCCTGAGAATTTAAATTATTCAAGTACGATGCAAAAAATTTATTAATCACTGTGTACAAATCTAAGGGACCACAAATGGGACCCAGTCAACATCTTACAAATTAAAACACAGATTCAATTCTTTAAAAGAAAATAGACACTCATTTATTGATTTAGGAAAAAATATTTTCTAACTTGCACAAAATAAAATTATGTAAAAATAAAAATTACAATATAACACACAATATAGCACGATACAATTGGAAGTCATTAATACATTTATTTATACGAAAATAATACTAAATAGAATTGACGGCAACATAAATAAAAACATAAACAATTAATAAAATATCATACGAAGATTAAAATTTAAAAAAAAAAAAAAACAACATTTAACAAACAAAAAGTTAAAGTTCGTGACCGGTCTCGAACCCTTGACTGCGTGCTGCTTTACGTAAACGGCTACGCTCCAAACCGCTACGCCACCCGGGTAATGATGTCATCGATCAAATATATTGTACTGTTCATTTGAGTTGAACATCTCCTAATGCAGGATTGTGCATCGTTCAAAAGAGTGCACCAACTACCGTCAATGAGTTAGAGAAAGAATCACGACTTGCAATAATGGTTTTTTCTTTTACTAAATTGCACTTGGATTTCACTTGTTTCACTTAATCACTCAATTCTTGATCACACCAGGCCTTGTTTACGTGATATTGAATGATGTCCACCGGCTGTTTTGATGGTTTAAAAATGAAGACTCGTAACCTCCGAAGTAAAGTGGATTTCGTTCACTAATACTTAATCAATAGCGGAGATAACACTTATTGTCACTCTTTAGAACACATAGACCCATAATCAGGTAAGAGTAATTACGCTTAAGCACTACAGGTATTTTAATTTTAGTTTTAATATCTTTTGTTATTAACATTACAATTAGTTTATTTAACTTTTTCGTATTTTACTTACACCAATAAATACAACAAGTTATACAAACAACACAAAATCATGTTTACAATTATTGAATTATCAATCAATTTTTCAAATCCAGATTTACAACATTATTATAACCTTTAATATCTTGATATTAACATTACAATTAGTTTAACTTTTCGTATTTTACTTATACCAATAAATACAATAGATTGGTATGCAAACACAAAATCATGTTATTAAATAAAAATGGGATGGGTGATATAAAATAATCGTTTAGAAGTAATAGTAAAAAGTTACTTGATTTAACCTTCAGAAAATCTATCAATTAACATATTCATTCCAGGAGGAGTTTTAATTTAATTTCATCTCTACTTTGGTTTATTTTGATTATTATCCTGTTCTTTATCTGCGTTACTATATTAGTAATGAAAGCTTACTTTCTCTTACCATACTTTTTCAAAAACCTGTTGCTGACTCTTATGTCAATTGCATCGGATTTCCTTTTTTCTATTCTCATATCCCTCTCCTTTTTCTTCATTATTTTATATTTATAACTAACTAACTTCTGAACTAAACTAGCTTTCAATATTATTTGTAAGAGAAGGTACTTTGTACCTAAATTGTGTACTGAAATATACATTTTTCGATTTCTTAGTCCTATTGTACATGGTAGATACAATTATAAGTGCTTTCAATTTTGACTGCACTTGGCTTATTGTAAAATAAATCTGTATACCAATTAACACAAAAAATATTTTACTTCTTTAAATATTATAGGCATACTACCTATAGCGATTTCGATATTTTTTTAGAAATTTGCAATTGCTCTTGGTGCACCAATTGAATGAAATGGGACCGATGATGTGGATGACCACCGAAATAACTCGATAATAATTTTGTCACTCGTTACAATTCCATTAATTTAATATGCTAAGCATTTTATATCAGTTACAATGCACATGGTACAGTGGAGCGGCTCCACTGGAGCCAATGGTACAGTACCAGGAGAACTCAACAATTACGTCCCTGCATCGGGAAAAGCAGTATATTGTAAAAGGTGATGAGTAGTCGTCATAAGGCCATTGTAACAACCTGTAATTAATAGCGTAGATAAATTACATACTGATGAACTATATATATATATATATATTGTCACGCCTCTGTGACATACAATAATTCTGGTGGGTGAGAATCTGCACTGAGTTATATGGAACTATATTTTTGAAATGTATAACTGACAGAATAGGATAAAGTTTGATGAGAGCGACCGGGGATGTCAGAATGGTTTGCCAAGGAATAATGTGATCAAGATATTACTTCAACTGTGTTATTAATGTTAAATGTGTTAAGCTTGATTATAGCCTTACGAGTTAGTTTGGGTTTTAATTATTCTCCTCTCGGTAACGACCCTGAAGTCCTAGTACCGGGACACCCCCCGGATACAACAATATATATGAATGAAGACAGCTTAATACAACTCATAACGATCAAGGTGCATCAAAGTCAGTTATACCTTAATATATTTAAATTGTTTCAACGTAAGTTATAGTTTTCGTTGTCTTACTACTAGGTAATAGGTTAATGGACCTAGAAATTTCAATTTTGTGGTGGTAACTCACGACGCTTCATTGGCATTGGGGGGATTGGGCACGGATATCTTTCAACTTTTTACGAGTCTAACTATCAACGTCTAGTTTGGGCCACCATAATTAGTGCGTTAACCCCAGGATGCCCTCGTGCCGCTTCTAATGCTTGATGACGTAGTTTACGTGATATCATTATTTTGCAGTTTCTCAGCAAAAGACCTTGAATGTCAAGAGCTGTTGCAAACAGGTAGTGTATATTATTGGGTCCCATTTTTTTTATGGCAGAGCCTCTTTAACTTTTTTGAACTTCTGCATTATTTATTTAACTTTAATGCACAGTCAACCCTCGGGCGATGCCGAGAAAACAGTAAGGGCATTAAAGAACCTCCTTTTAAAAATATTATAGTATACCTAACTATTGAATTTGTATTATCTATTAATATGCAAACTAAATGTAATAGTCCTTTTAAAAATATTACAGTAGACCTAACTATTCAATTTGCATTCTCATTCATTCATTAATATGCAAACTAAATATAATAGAATATAACATAGCGTGATATGCACATACATATATAGGTACGTATCTATCCCTGCTCAAGAGATCGCGTGTGCCATCTTTAAAAGAAGAAAAGTGTAAGACGTCTTTAATTACACTTAATCTCCTACTCTGATATCTGTGTTAAATCACCGAGTGGCAGTTGTTGCTACTATTGACAGTTTATGTTAGCCATTTGATTCCTGACCCTACCTTCTGTTTTCCATTTGCGGTTTCCACTCTAGGACCCGTTTGCTCCAACGGCAATCGGTCCTTCGGTAGAAGCGATCAATACATTGCTACTTTAGCATGCTTATTCTGCGAGCATGTTGTAATTTTTATTTAAAATTAAATTTTAAATATGTATTGATGCCCCTTTACATTTTTTTGTTTTCAAAAAACAGTTTCTAGGCCTTATTTCCACTTATCAGGCAAGCAGGTTCGCCTTTGCAATCAAACCTTTCGAAAGGCGGTATTAGAGGTATTTTGGGGTGGCCTGCGACAGCCGCTTTCATTAGTACATACCACTGACATTGTCAGTTTACTATTATTGTACACTAAAAATTATGTTATTAAAACCAAGCGACATTATCGGTTGGATATACTATTTATTTTATTTGTACCAACCGACATGATCAGTTCACTACTATTAATTTTATTTTATTAGTACCAACCGATGTTATCGGTTTACTAATATTTATTTTATTAGTACCAACCGACATTATCGGTTTACTACTAAGTGTACATTTATATGTACCTATAAAATTATCTTGTTAGTACCAACCGAAAATATCGGTTTACTACTGGTTATTTTATTAGTACCAACCGAAATTATCGAATTACTACTATTTATTTTATTAGTACCAACCGACTTTTTCGGTTTACTATTACGTGTACATTTATATTTATACTTGTGTATTTAATTATATTCTTAGTGCCAACCGAATATCGGTTTACTACTGGTGTACTTTTGATATTTTCGTTAGTACTAATTGATGTTCAATTCAATCAATTTACAACTTGGTACACTATTACATTTATTATATTGTCCCATGTGGGAATCAGAGCCGTAATACCATACCAACTAGACCAACAGGCCAGTCTAGTAGCTTATAAAATCGGTCCAACCTTTCTTAAGTTACAAATGGTGTAATTAACCCGACTTTGTTTTATATAAAGTATATTAAAGTTAACACAACATTATTTGATTCTGGGGCGGTACGAAGTTCGCCGGGTCAGCTAGTATACATATAATCTAATATTTTATTTTTTATTTTATTTATTTAATTAAGGTTCACCAACAGTTGTTACAGATATTATACATACAGATAGGAACATACAAGTATTTGTGTCTTAAATCTAACTGCACAACCAATTATAGGCAAACACCGCGTGCAAAGTGTACTTTAGAAATGATTCAAGTGTTTTTATCATTTTGATGTTATTTATTGCAAATACAATAAAATACAACTACGTATTTACAACTATGAAAGGTTTTTTATACTGATTCAGGAATAGTTAATATCGATTTATAAATTATGCAGTAGAAACATAATATGTTCCCAATTCATCAATACGTACAAAATTATTGCGCAAAACATAAATGATTTCTTTTGATAAAGATGCTACAATATGTACAGTATCATAATGTCTACAATCTACGAATGGTTATTTTATGTGTAATATATTTTTGTACTTGCGTGCTTTAAAGGTTATTTTACAAACTGTGGCAAAGTTACATTCTCATGCAACTATCGAAAGGAAATAAGCGAATGGACAGAGTAGTCTCCGGTGGGTCCACAACAATGTCGTTCACTTGCTTTACATTGTCCCCACTAGGTGTGGGTATAACCAGATCTTATATCGAATTATCCGATAATTTCTATAAATATAACATGAGACATAACGTAAAATATGTAAATATTTAGTGTCTTAGACCAGCAGCCGGCCGCCAGTAGTGTAAAAATGTGAATTGTGTTTATTATTGCTCTCGGGACACGTAAATTTTTTTATTAATACCCACGGAGTAATGGAATTAGGAAAAGTCACTAAATAGTTAGTGTAGGGAGCAGTGAGTTGCGCGGCGACGGCAGCGCGCGGGGTGAGTGTTGCGACGCGCGGCATTCCGCGACCGCTAGCCGCGCGCGTCTCTTGCCCGCACCCGCTCCGACTTCCATCTGAATCACGACTCGTAACACGTGAACTTTGGAAGTAACGTGGGTGCATCGGAAGTGTGACACACCACCCCGCGGTGTTCTTCTAATACGTATAAACATGAGAAGCGCCGCATTTTTTGTGGATAAAGTTTCCTTTAAAAAAATTGCCCACATCGTGTTAGTGCTTAAGCCGTAATTTCTAGGCTAAATATTTTAGGGCCTACGATGGACTATAAAAGTGGAACGATAATAGACCATGGTGATACTAGACAATAAAGTGCACGAATTTTCATTGTGATGGCAGCACGGAAGGAGCACGGTGTGCATTGTTGTCAGTGCACGTAGAAGCGACATGTCACCGTTGGTCTGGAGCACTCCTGGAGCCTCTCGCTTACCGCGATGGTGGGTCGTAGTGCTCGTGCTGCTGTTGCTCTACTCGCCGTCACAATTGCAGTCACGTGCATTCGCACAATCGTACAATAGCTCCAACACAATATCTCACCGCGCCTTGCAGTTGAATGCGAATCTCACGCTCGCTGCATGGCGCTTGGAGCAACGAGCTCCTCAAATGCACAGACACGGTCTTGATTTTCACGGCTATGAGTATGATCTTATTAATATTTCCGCCATCTTTAAGACCGAACCTAAAATGCTTAGTTCCTCTGACTTTCTTGTGTTCATGGAAAATCTGGCACCCAGAAAACCCGACAGGCACAAAAGGGAAACGCATTCATTGATCAGCCCCTTTGATATTTCCAATATGTTTAAGAAAAAGAAGTACAAAAGTAAATCAGTGGAGGAGCTCCGACCAAGCGCGTCATCACTCCAGGCCGCACAGCTGTCCCACTCTACCAATAGTGAGACGCAGCAAATTGTGGCGCTCGCAAACGACACACGTTCAAACTCGTCGAGGACAACGAGTCTCCCAAAAGACCTCATCTCCAACACGGAGGGATCCATAACCGTCATGAAGCCCAATATTTTTACCATCCCGGCACGCATCTTACCCAGCGAAAGTGATCACTATGTTTCCACAATGTCGGCAAAGAATGTAAAACCCAAGTCAAAGTCAAAGACATCAAGGAAATCGAAAACTGTGCCCAAGACGACTGGTGAACCCAATAACGTGCGTCGCGAGACGAGGCTAGTCACCAAAAAAAAACATTCCGAAAACGAGACGTTGTGGCCCGTGAAGCACGCCGCTGTCGTCGAAGGGGACATTATTCTTGGTGGCCTCATGATGGTGAGTCACATTCACCACACCCACGAAAATTTAGTGTCATTTTTACTGACGGTAAAATATAAAAAGAACTGAACAAGAAAAACGTCCTAGTCTTAGTTTCATTATCTGTTTCGTATCAGTTATCATTCATCAACATTTTGGAGTATTGTAAATTCTCCTTTCAATGAGACTGCAATAGTACCAAAGGTTCGTAAGAGTATCATCACCAGCTTAAACTCTCGGCACCAGCAGCTGACGCCATTGGCTAAACCAGCAATATGAATTGTAATTGTATTAGTAACTGGATGACCCGGTGAATTTCGTATCACCTACACTTCTCTTTATTTGAGGACTTTTATAAAAACTTCCGAGGGTCTCTGTTTATATCTCCGTAATCCGGTTCTGTCGCAAAATCCGTTCTAAGGTAATGTGTACCTATAAACTACCTAACTTCCAAACTTTAGGTCTCTAGTAGAAAAAATAAGGACTTTCATAAAAAAAAGGCGAGAGCCTTTAATCCGGCCCTGTCGTAAAATCATATTATGAGCAGTTCACCAGATTCTCAAAATATTTTAGCAACAAGTATACTACCTTCTTGTCAAACTTCAGGTCTCTAGTAGCAAAAACGAAGGAAATTATTATATTACGATTGTTATCATAATCTGTCAATCGCTGGTCATCAGTGCGAGTTGCACGTGAGGTAGCTCGCCTCACATTTAATTTACTTTGACGATCTATGTCAGTTTGTCTACTCCTAGGCATTGTAATGAACACTATAAACCATAAACTTAGCATACTGGCCTATAGTATACGCTAGTATACTAAGCTTATGCTATAAACCGACACGGAATTGTTTTCACAGTCAATCAAATGTGTCAATTTGAAAACCTCGAACTAAGTCCTCCTGTCACGCAAAAAATTCTAATTAGGTATGTCTAAACCTACAAAGCCACTATAGATAGATGGAATGGCAGATCAAAATAAATAATCGCAAAGTGTAGGAACCTAACATCACTTTATCCTAATCTTTTCTTAAAATCGACAATTGTTTTTTTTACGAAAAAAAAACGAAAAGCTATTTGAAATGCAATACATTTTACACAACCACACGGATGAACTGACCACGAACGCCATCTATTAAAAGTAATCCGAACTGACGATGGAAGTACTTACAATCATAAACCAAAATATATTATACTGAAACTTACAGTTTTGTATAGTACGTCAGTCACAATCGTCGTAATATATTTGGAATTTTGAAGGAATTTCGAAGGGACAATTTTCATACAAAATTTTCTATTTTTAATTTTTCGTGGTGGCATCGTAAGATTAATAAAAAGGTGACAAAGTCTGAGGTCAATCTTTTAAAGATTTTGCCAATATTAATCGATGACGCCACGTTAAACACTGTGCGTAATGATGAGGAGACAGCAGCACGTAAACGGAAAACAACTAATGTAGAAAGAGATGTATATATTCAAAATACTCAGATGGAGCTCATAACGGGTGCGATCACCGTAGGACACTTTTTAGAAAAAAATGTGCGGTATGGCTACTATTAAAACAATTTTCATTTAAGTATGTACATATTTGTGTCCCTCCACTTTTTTTTGACATCTCGTACCAAAATAGTACCAATAGCGATGTTCATTTGTTATTAGAACAATTCACTGCAATAGAACTTTTGGGATAAAAATATTAGTTCCACTTGTCCCATGGAACTACTGGGACGTAATCGTCTCAGTTGTCCCATGATGGGACAACTCAATGGAACTAGTGGGATAGACAGCTAATTTCATACAAACACTGATACCATTTGATTGATATAGTCCATTTAAAAAAATACATGCTGCCCTAACCAAGTAAAATAGGTAGAATTCATTGTGATCGCAGTTCTAGCTCTAGGTAGTACTCTAATTGTAGTAGGCTTAATTATAAGAATACATTGACACTCTTCTGCCAAACTATTCAAGGGTTTTATTGTAAATCTCTAGAAATAGAAATGCTATTAGAAAAAACCCAATATGATATTGCTTGTTTCACAGAACATTGGTTGAAGGAAGAACAAATGATAATTAATTATAAGAATTATACTGTGGCCAGTTGTTTTAACCGGAAATCTATGTTGCATGGGGGATCTTTAATTCTAATTAAGAAAGGTATTAAATATAAACAAAGGAAAGAAACTGTTAGACTTTCGGTTGAACACTGTGTTGAATTATCCTGTGTTGAGCTAGATAGGCATATTATAGTGTGCGTTTACAGGCCCCCAAATAATCAAAACTACTATACCTTTGATACCACAATGAAAGATGTTATGGCGAAAGTGTCGACGAATAATAAATCTGTTATTATCTGTGGTGACTTTAACATAAATATTTTGGAGGATAATACAAGTTCAACTCAATTGTTAAGCCTTTTTAAATCGTTTGATCTTACAAATATTTTCTTGTCACCAACTGGAGTAACTCAGACATCTGCAACTTGTATTGATAATGTGTTCTGTAATTGCGAATATTTAGAAAAAGCCTACATGTCCCGTAGTTTTTAGTTTCAAACATATAACCCCTACAGTAGTATTAAAAGCATTTAAGGATATCGAGATAAAATTCACTGAAGATCTGTGGGGAATGTCGGTCAAAACTTGCCAATGTATTATTGAAACGTCCGCTCCTTACCTAGCGTCAATATTTAATCTGTGTGTAGATCAAGGAGTATTTCCTGATCTTATTAAACATATTAAAATTATTCCACTTTTTAAATCCGGAGACAGTAAAGACACAAATAATTATAGGCCTGTTTCAGTCCTGCCGGTATTTAGCAAGGTTTTCGAAAAGATCATGCTCAATCAAATGCTACTGCATTTCAATTCAAACAACATCCTACACGATCAACAATACGGTTTCACAAAAGGGCGTTGTACAACTGACGCCGGTGTTACCTTGGTACAGCATATTTTCGCCACCTGGGAGGAAGCTAAGGATGCTCTCGGTATCTTTTGCGACCTCTCAAAAGCATTTGACTGCGTAAATCATGAAACGTTGCTACTTAAATTTGATCATTACGGACTTAATCCTACCTGAGTGATAGAAAACAGCAGGTTCAGATAAATGGTGTCAATTCATTAGAGTCAAAATAGAAAATGGGCGTCCCGCAGGGATCGATACTGGGCCCGTTTCTCTTTCTCGTATATATTAATGATCTTCCCCATTTACTAGATAGTAAAATAGTATTATTTGCTGATGACACATCATTAATTTTTAAAGTAGATAGACGAGCCAATAGCTTTGACGATGTAAATAATATTATTCATCGAGTACATGATTGGTTTACTGCCAACAATTTAGTTCTAAATGGGAATAAAACTAAATGTATAAGATTCTCTTTGCCTAACGTTAAACATAGTGAATGTGACATCTTATTAAATAAGCAAAAGTTAGATTTTATAAATGAAACTGTTTTCTTAGGAATATCGCTAGATTCGAGATTACAATGGGGCCCTCACTTAAAATCTCTTTCGAAGCGGCTAAGTTCTGCAGCATATACTGTAAGGAAAGTCCGCCAATTCACAGACATAGATACTGCGCGACTAGTATACTTTAGTTATTTCCACAGTGTCATGTCTTACGCTATATTATTATGGGGGCGTGCTGCAGATATAGAATCGATATTCATTCTGCAAAAAAGAGCTATCAAAGCCATTTATAATCTACGTAGTCGCGAATCCCTTAAGGATCTATTTAAGGAAATTAATATCCGGACGGTGCCTTGTCAATATATTTATGAAAACATCATGTATGTTAGAAAAAATCTTCATCTCTTTACAAAACGGCTTGAAAGACATAATTATGTTACTAGAGATGGACATAAACTAGTTCAACCAAAATTTAGGTTAGCAAAAGTGCAAACACCTTTTATGGGGTACTGCGTTAAATTCTATAATCAAATACCTAATAATATTCTTCAACTAAGTGAGAAGAAATTTAAAACTTGTATAAAACGCACGCTATGTAAACGAGCATATTATAAACTAGATCATTATTTAGATGATAAAAATGCTTGGCTAAATGCCGGTCCTGCTCCACAGTCACACTGTCAATGAGATAGATTATAGATTATTTATTCATATTTTGATTATTATTATTGACATTGTATATTTTATAGAACATTGGTGTTATTTTATACATTGTTGACATTGTAGTTATGATACGCTTTTTACTTTTTGTTATTTAAAAAAAAATTAATTGTACATGTGAGAACTGTGTAGTTACAAGTATTATTTTAATTTTCTATGTTGCCTAGCAGCTCTGTGACGTTTTTTTCCATTTTAGAACAATATTAATTTATGTTACATTGTCCTCACATTAAATTACGCTTATAAGCAATGTAACAAATAATTATGTAAAAAAAAAAAAGTTGGAAAAGAGTGTCCTTGGAGTTTCTTGCCTATTCTTCTCCATAGAACGTTTTGGAACAGGCAACTAGCTTCACGACCGACTTATACTGACTGACTCCTCCTGACAATTCAAAAATACCTACAATGGGTTTACTTGAAATAAATAATTTTGATTTTGATTTAACCTAACCTAAATCTAGCCATTTCTGTTCAATTGACCAATCTTTTTTTTTTTATATTGACTTACCCTAGTAATGACTGAGGATTTCGTAATGCATTTTGTCAAACGTTATTTATGCTTTACGTTGTTTTACCAATTGCCATGATTATAAAAAGATTAGTTTGTCAAATGATGTTTGTATGTAATGAAATGTTGTCTTTCAATTATTTGTCAAATGAGTTATTTACAGAAATAATAGTTTGTAAAGTGATAACTTTATCAAGTATAAATTTAAGTAACGTTATATTTAAAATGAAAATATGTGATTCGTTTTTTGTGAAATGACAGGACACCAAAAAATATATGGTGGTAAAATCAACTGAACAGCACGGAAAAATGTTTGGCGGAATTTTGTCGATGGGCATCTCTTTTTTATTTGTGAACCGATTGAGATAAAATTAATATTACCCCAAGTTTTCCACCATAAATCAATGAAAATCGCATCACGTTAGTTAAGCTGTTTCCCAGATTAATGCACACAAACGCACAGAAATACAGACTAATTTTTTTTAAAACGGTCGGAATGCTTGATGAATGATCTGTTGCTTGTTATTTTTATCATCCCAACATTTATCACATATTTATAAAGTTGTTAGAAAGTTATTATTGTGTTATTTATGTATTTTTAAATAACGTTACATGATAGTGTATTATTGTTATTACTCTATTCTCTGTGTCTATAAAAATAAGTAATTACTTATTAGTAATTACTTATTTTTATTGACAGAGAGATTTTGATGCATCAGTAATTACAAGACTTTCAGTATTACTTAACTTTTACAGTTAGATAGATAGATAGATAACTCTTTATTGTACAAAAAAGATACAATTTGTATACATAGGTATACATTCTTATAAACTAAAAGCATAAAAACTTTTACAGTTCACCTTCGCTTTAATCCAAACAAGATCGTTAATTGCTCTTTATCTTCATCATCATCGCTTAGGGTATCTTTTTGTGTATTATTAACATCTTCAATAAGATCTTCTATTGAATTGAGATAATACGCGTCTACAGATGGCGTATTAAAACATATTAAAAAGTGTGAAAACCTGCCTCAAGTGGCAGGGACTGACGTAAAATAACTTGTTATACGAGTAATCGTATTGAGTGTGAACGTATTATGCGTTTTACTAGAATATTAAAACTTTTGACATTGAAGGGTGTGTACATGTCGGCTCCCTCGAATTTTAATTCCGCTGTATGTTTAAATAATTGGTGACAATTATGACTTTCATTGAGTTGTGATGAAAATAGTTATAACAGAAATATGAAGACCTAGGGTGAGTCGAAACAAAATCCAATACACTTTTTCTTTGTTATGACGGTTCATTACAAATGTTACGTTATATATGCTGTGTTCGTCACCCTTCACGCTAAAATTAACAATAAGTAAGAACTAATTTAGCTAAAATCCCCATTCTACCATACATCATTATTCAGAATTAAAAAAAATGGTTGACAAAGAGAGGATTTAAGAAATAAACTATTCTTTTAATAATAATAGTCTTGGTCTATTTATATATATAGATTATATAGATGTTCACTGCCGAGTATCACAGTATATCACAAAGTAAGATTATGGCAAGTGGCGTGAGCTGATATGTATAACGAAAATGTGCGTATGTGTGCAGGTGCACAGTAGGTCAGAGGGCGCCACTTGCGGGCCGGTGATGGCGCAGGGCGGCGTGCAGGCGCTAGAGGCGATGCTGTTCGCGCTGGACGCAGTGGCACGCGCTGGGATAGCACCGCCCGCCGTGCGCATCGGTGCACACGTGCTCGACGACTGCGACAACGACACCTACGGACTTGAGATGGCACTCGACTTCATTAAAGGTTTGAACATCTCACCGCTACTGCTACTATTTTATGTGCAGTATATTAGTAATACACCAGTAAGAATCACGAAATACAGTAATCGATATATTAATACGTGAACGTAATTCTTTGTATGCATTCTTAAGAAAAGAGAAATGTGAAATTTGGAATACTTAAAGTATATAAATGGAAAAAGTGAAGAAAGCTAAAATGTTTAAACAACGTGTAACAAAAACAAAAAAAAAAAAATTACGTGAAAACGGCTGCATCATGCTACAAAAGTCCAGTATAGTGTTAGTCATGGTACATACGGTCTACACAATAACAGTTCAGGTTATACTGGTTCTAGAAACAATAAAGAACATTCAAAATTTAAGAAATTAAAGTCGAAATGTGACCACTAAGCGATCTCAAGTTATTATAATAATAATGTCTTTATTTAACACCAATACTATATATATAATACATCACATAGTACAGAAAGTAATTATAATCATTAGATGTCAATATGTTCCAAGGTACCAGAAACTGACTCCCAAACTAGGCTGAAGCCTGTATTTTGGGAGACAGTGTTCAGTCATCCTCGTAAATTGACTGAAGGAGTAGGTCGCCGCTTTCAGATACGAAGTGGTATTGCATGTTACTTAGTCATGTTGTATTAGGGTTGTATGTGTGTTAGTGTGTGTGTTTGTGGGTATGCGTTTGTGTGTGTGTGTGACTGTTTGTGGGCATGTGTTTATGTGGGAGTTTGCAGTGAGGCTATTGATTAGGTGAGTTTTAGGTAAGGAATGGAATTAGATCCTCTGTTCTTTGGTAGTCAAGGTTCTGTAGCTAATCCTGAACTTTTTTCTTGACTTCATGTCTAGTTAGGCCTACTATATTTAGTTTTTTATTCACGTCACTGTACAATTTGTTGCTTATGCTACGAAATTGTCTTTTCACGAATGACGTCCAAATGACCCGGGGGTATACAGATGATGTACTGAGTTTTTGTTATTAGGGAGGGGTTCGTGACAATGCTTTCTTAGGATAATTTTGAGGACATACAGTTGGCTAACTGTGAGCGCCTTGCAATTCGCGTAGAGTAATGCCGTAGAGTATCTGTAGGGTTTTCCAGTCATCACTTTAAGCACTGCTCTCTGCGCCCTCTCTAACCGAAGTGAATGGGTTTTGGCAGCTCCTCCCCAAGCCGTGATGCAGTATTGTGTGATGGATTGACATAGTGACAGATAGACTAGTTTTAGTTTATCGAACGGAAGGGCGGCTCTTAGGGATTTAAGTACGTAAATTAGCCGTTTTAGTCTGGTCGTCACTAAGTCAATCTGTTTGTCTCATCTTAACCCACCATCTATCAAAATGCCCAGGTATTTTGTATGTTCAACCCATGTAAGTGATTAGCATGTGCATTTTTCCTTGTTCACGCAGGTATGAGGCTCTAATTGAGTAGCTTTGTGGAGGACTATTTAGTCTATTAATGGAAAAGGCTACATATTGGCTTTTGGTTAGGTTTAATGTTAATAGGTTTGTAGATAACCAACTCATGACTCTGGACAGTGAATATTCGGCTCTTCCTTTAACTGTTTGCCAGTTAGGTCCCCAAACAAGGAGTGCTGTGTCGTCTGCAAAAGTGAATATACCGGTATTGAGTAGTTGCATTGTACATAAATCAATTACATAAATTTGGAAAAGAGTTGGGCCTGCGGGACGCCATAATACACAGTCCCCTCATCACTAGTATGCTCTCCCACCCGCACACATAGTTTTCTGTCTGCGAGGTAGTCTTTAATAATTTCGTAGGATACGCCTCCAATACCTAGTATATGTATAATAATAGTATATGTATTATATAGCTATGTATGTGTTTGTATATGTATCTGTGCATATGTATATATGTAAATATCTGTTACATTAAGTTACAAGTATTTGAGTATAATGTGTGTGTATAATCGTATCAAATTTTGTATGTATCTCATTCCTTGTTTTTGTAATTTTTTTAGAAGTCTATTAATTGCACCTACTTCTTATTTGGTAAAGGATGATGGCTAGAGAATGCTTTAGGCATTAAGTCCGCCTATGTACTAATGTACAAAAAGTTTTAATAAATAAATACCTAGCTTCTTGAGTTTATCCTGTAGGATGGGAACTCTCTGTTCCCATCCTACGTGTCAATCGCTATTGAGACGTCTAGAGATATGCATAAACACTTATTTTTCATATCTAAATTCTTCACAACTGTATTGATTAAATCCATTATTGGTCCGACCAATCCGTATTGGTTTGGCGCTAGTATGTGAAACTTTTCTAAAAAAGACTTTATTGCCCAGTTAAGTAACTTTTCAAGAATTTTAGATAGGGCAGTCAGCACTGGAATAGGCCGGTGATTATTGACACAGTCTCTGTCCATATTGACGAAGTACCTTAGTTGAGATATGATCCCATCCAGTAGCGCATTCAGGGCGAATCTGTAGGATGATCGCTTCAATCTCAGAATACGTTACTTCTAGGACATATAGATGTCTCTTCTATATCTTATAGATAATCTTATAGGATATTATCAGTTCAGTAGACGGTCTTATTGCAGACTACGATCTCTCCTTTATTTACTCCAGCAGGTTGTACATAGTTGAGTACATTTTCTTAAATACCCATTTAATGTATCTATAACTATCTCTGAAACCTATGCAAACATATTTTGTCAACTTTTTTCATATTCCTCTTACTTTCTAAAGTTCTGGAATGTCTAACTGATCAACTGAACAGGTGTCGCTAGTGGCACGATAAACATCGACTCCGTATATAATAAATGTAAAAAAATAGTTGGTGAACACTAGCAAAGCAATTTATACGTTTGCATTTCGCAAATAAAAAAATCTTATTCTTATTCTATAGATTAGTTGCATGTATTAAGTGACGATAAAGACCATATAATGTTATCCTGTGTCAAAACAAGTGCATTGTGATGATATAAACAATCTTACTTAAAGTGTTTACAAAAAAGTATTATTAATACCTACGTAAAACTAAAGTGAAACAGTGATTGGATCAATATTATATCCTAACTGCATCGATATCTTCAAGTACTACTCGTTTTTTCATCTAAATAAGTTCTCCTTGCGAAAAGTGAAAACTGAACATCGTTAATTTTCAGCAATAATTCAATTCGGGAGCCTTCACCCATCAAACACAGAATTAATTGAAACGACTTCTAGTAACGAAAGCGGTACTACTTCAATAATCAATATGTCTTTGAACCACGCAACAAACTCTAGTAACAGTTGCCGTAAGATGGCATCAGCAGTTATGTGCCACAAATGTAAAAAAATTGTAAACATAAAAAATACTGCTCTCTGCTCAATTTGTAATAACCGATTTGAATTCGATTGTGATGGTTACCCGGAACAAATATCCCGTCTTATGAATCAAACATCAAAATTGAAGTGGAGATGTAAAATGCGTATTAGAAATAAAAAAGATTCAGACAATGTTTCCAATGTCACTTTAAGAAAAAAGCAAAACGCTTTTAAAACGCCTTCACCAACGAATAATATTCAGAATACAAAGAAAAAATCACCGGGCGAAATATTAAAATCTGACACCCATTACATTTCTAGGATTGTGGATTCCCACATACTTACTGAATCAACTATTAAGGAGCGTGTATGGAACAATATCCGAGTTACTATTGACCTCAGAAAAGAAAGAAACCACATCTCAACTTACCCAGAAACTTGAAAGTACTGAAAACAAACTGAAAAATACGTTATTAGAAAATACTGACCTCCAAAAGCAAATAAACAAGATGACTTCAGAAATCAAAATATTAAAATCTTTGTGTCAATCTTCCTCTTCAGTCCTATTAATATTGGTAAGAAAAAAGGAATCTCTGTTAAACATAAGAAAAATGTCCTCCACACAATCTACTCGGATACCGTACAAACTCAACATCGAATCCAACAGTAAAGAAAACGTGTCTGAATTAAAACTGAAAATCACTGTCCTTCAAGATCAATTGGAAATCGCTAGACATGAAATTGAGACCCTCACAAAACGTATTGAGCACTTAATGCAACATAGCCGCGCTATCTGTTGGACGACTACGAATATGCAACACACAGCATTCCATGTTGCCTGTCATGCCAACACAGACTAACTTTACTACTATAAGCCATTCAGGAGCAGAGCCTGGCCACAACATTTATATCTTAGGAACTCAACAATGCGTCGGGCTAGCTTCAGCTATTGCACGTTATAGAAAGAATACGCGGTACGAGAAATACAGAGTCTTCGCTGAAACAAAGCCAAATGCAACGTGCAACGAATACTTAAAAATTGTAAGCATTCCAGGTTAACGCCTAAAGATAAACTCGTAATATGTGTTGGTGAAAATGATTTTCATTCAAATTTAGTTATTTCACAGCTTCAAAATATATTGGACACTTTTCCGAATAACTTTGTTATTGTATTGAATGTCGTAAAAAGTATGAATTTAGATGTAAATAAATTAAACTTCTCTACAAAAAAAATATGTAAACTGTACAAAAATTGTAAATTTATTGATAACGCTCATTCAAAGATGTCCGATATTTGTAAATCAGTAAACTACTTCATAGATTGTTGTGATTATAACGAAACATATTTAAAACCTAGTGAAATTAGAAAACGAATAGCGAGTAGCAAGTCAAGTCATAAGTCTGAGCCTAAAAAGGGTACGATACCATTCTATTTTAAGAGTGTTAATCGTGTTTTAAGTCCAGATAGTAAACAAAAAAATTGAAAAGGAACCATACCCTACTATTTTCCTAAGATAACAAAAAAGACACCTTTTTTTCGAGCCTAACAATATGTCTACTACACAGCACACATTACAGAACCATAACTTTAGAATACTACACCAAAATATTGCCAGCGTATTATCTAAACGAGAAGTTGTAGAACTAACTCTCCAAGAGCTACAAGATGCACAAAAAGCTCTGGATGTCATTTGTTTATCAGAAACCTTCATAAAAAGAGGCTGCGAACATTACATAAAAATATATAACTATGACATGGCTGCTAATTTTTGTCGAGAAAAACAAAGAGGCGGCACATGTAATATTGGTAAAAAAGGGACTCAGTTATTAAGAACTATCTTTTTTAAAATCTCATGCCGTGCAAAATACCTTTGAAATATGTGGTATCAAGCTAAATTTGCTTATATAGAACGCCCCAATCTGATCCGACTATATTTTTGACTAAATTAAATAACCTCCTTAATGAACTAATAAAAAAGGATAACTCAAAAATGCAGTTTGTCATAGCAGGTGACTTTAATATAAACATCTTAAAAAAAATCATATTACAAACGAGTTATTAGACTTATCGTATAACCACAATATGCAAATTCACATTGATGTGCCCACGAGAAAATCATCTTGTATTGATGACATATGTAGCAACATTCCTGATGCAACTGGAACAGTTCTCCCGCTGCATCTTTCTGATCACGACACAGCGCAAATGCTGAGCTTCTCTCTAAAGAACAAACTGCAAAAGCCCGCTGTATTTAACATTTATGAAAGAGATTATAGCTTATACAATACCCACAAGTTCAGAGAGTGTTTACAAAAATTATCATGGTCAGACATTTACATGGAAAATGACGCAAATATTACGTTTAATGGTTTTCATAAATTGTTTTGTCTATTTCACAACCTATGTTTCCCAAAATATAAAGTAAAAATTAATATAACTAATAAAAGGAATAAAACATGGATGAGTAAAGGCCTCAAATGCAGCTGTAAAACTAAACGGATAATACGTTTTCAATACTATAAAAACAAAACTATAGCTAATAAAAATAAATACAAGACATACTCTAAAATGCTAAAAAAGATCATATTCCAATCAAAAAAGAACTCAAATATCCATTATATAAATAAAAATGAAAACAAATGTAAAGCCACATGGACAGTAATAAAAAATGAAATATTGAACACAAACTCTAAAGACAACATTGAAGTTATTAAACTGCAAAATAAGACACTAACAGATGCCAAAGAATTCGCCACTGTCTTCAATAATCATTATATTAATTTGACGCATCAGTCATTAAACAAAAACCTACAAAACAGTTTAAGTCTAACATCTACAACAATTAACTCTATGTTTCTTATACCTATGTCAGAAACTGAAGTCAAAAATGAAATAATGTTACTTAAAAACACAAATTCTGCAGGTTATGATGAAATTACCAAAAGTCATAAAATCATGTGTATGTGAAATTACAAGTATATTAACTCATTTAACTAATTTGTCATTTGCAAATGGAACCTTCCCGGTTGCATTAAAATTGTCAATTGTTAAGCCTCTATTCAAAAGAGGAGAAAGAACTGAAATTAACAATTACCGCTACATTACGTTAATTCCCATCATATCAAAAATTTACGAAAAATGTATGTACAAAAGACTGGTTGGTTATTGTGATAAATTTAACATTATAAAACGGCAACAATACGGCTTCCAAAAACATAAATCTACAACTTTAGCCATTTACACTCTTATACAAACTGTTTTGACGAGTACTAATAATAACCGCTTAACCACAGGACTGTTCTTTGATATGTCAAAGGCGTTCGATCTGGTATCCCACGATATACTGCTTTAAAAACTGCAATCAATTGGGGTCAGAGGCCCTACCCTAAACTGGATATCCTCATACCTTAGTAACAGGCAACAGTGTGTCACTATCACTAAAGTAGATAAAAACAAGGACATGGTACCATATTCATCGGATTACAGTCTGAACACATATGGAGTCATACATGGGAGCATATTGGGCCCAATACTGTTTCTTTTATATGTGAATAACATCACAGAGATAACCGATCATAATTGCATACTATACGCTGATGACATATCAATTGTTGTCACCACTGATAAAAAAACCAACACAATTAACGACCACGAAGCTGATATCAATAATACTATAGATAAATTAATCCATTGGCTATCTATTAATAATGTTGTATATTAACCTTGATAAATCCACTTATATTCAATTTAATCAGTCTTATAACAATAAATATAATTTCAAACTAAATATTCCAAAAATCAAAGAAGTGACACATACCATATTCTTAGGCGTAACTATAGACGCAAATTTAAACTGGAAAATGCAAGTAGAAAATACGTCAAACAAAATAAATAAATTTGTGTATGCACTGAGGCAGATAAAAAACATTACTAATATTAAAACAGCTGTAATGTCTTACTGTGCGTATGTTGAGTCAGTGCTGCGCTATGGCTTAATAATGTGGGGCAACAGTACTGATGTAAATAGAGCATTCGTTTCACAAAAAAAGTGTATCAGGGCAATATGTGGACTACAAATGAATGAATCGTGTCAATTATCCTTTAAAAACCTTGGCTTGTTACCGTTACCTTCATTATATATACACGAAACTTATATGTTCGTTAGAAAACACCTAGATTTATTCACCACAGCAAATGATATAAATCCAGGCAACAGAAGAGACCCGCATAGATTAGTATTACATGACGTTCCTCGATCAACAAAGTACAACAAAAACTGTATAGCTATGTGCATTCTCGTTTTTAATAAGATACCTAATCATATCAAATCACTACATTTAAGGTAATTTAAAGTTAAATTGCATGAATGGTTACTCAATAATAGCTTTTATAGTATTAAGGCGTTTCTTCAGAAAAAGTAGATTGTTTAAAAATTTTCCATGCTGGTACATATTAGCAAAACATGTATGTGCTCTAAAAAAACATATGTAACACCTTTGTATATCATGTTTAATGCAAATAAATATTTAAAAAAAACTGCGTAAATTATTTCTTTTTCGTTATAATCTTTTAAAACCGATCTAATCCACCTTCCATCGTGTTTGAAGAATAATATACTTAATTGTTCGAAAGTTCTTGAATCTTCGCAGAACAGTCAAGTCGCTATTCAAGTTATTAGCTTAGAAAAATATCCTTTGACAAGCTCGGACTCAGTAACCGCACAAAGAGTGTTTTTAAGTACCTATTGTTTACTGCTGGAGAGTTTATTTTGTACAACCGATAAGCACTTGTAACTTGTACGTTTCTGTATTATATTATGGCAGAGCCGGTCGGTCCAACTGTCCAGCCTAGTCTTTCAGAATTTAATAGTTTAGTACCGGTGTCACCTTAACAGCGATACAACAACTACATTTCATCGAAGGATAGGACTATTTGGTATAATAACACTCGTGAGTCACTGTGCTTCCTGCACAGAGCTTCTATACTTGTAGCTCGGTCCCAGGACTGTGTCAGCTTTTGTGGTATGTGTTATATATACCAAACTCTGTTATTAAATCTGACGATTTGAAAGTAAAACTTAAGATTTACGAAAATGTATGTATAAAATTAACGTAACGAAAATATTTTGTAGAAAAAAATTATTAAAAGTTAAGGATTAAGATTTAATTTTTAAAAGAACTAGTCATCTTAATTAATTAGTTATAAAATTGTGCCATGTAAGATGGCGCGTGTCAAATTATAGATTTATTAATTATTACTCAATATACTGAAACTACGCCTGTTAAATTAGCGTGTTTTAACTATTTCTGTAATTCTTTGGCTATTTGCTATAAGTAAATTATTATTATTTTATATATTAATTGAAATGTTGTATAATGGTAGGATCTATAAGTAACATTGACGATGCGGAGTACGCGTGCAACGTAACCGCCGTGCGCAAAGTGATCTCGGGTGTCGTCGGGGCTGCGTCTAGCGTCACTTCCGTGCAAGTTGCAAACCTGCTGCGCCTGTTCCGGATACCGCAGGTTATACCACTGTATCCGATTGTAGCGTCGGCCTTGTTAGAAGGCATACTTACTTAGATCCTTACCGACAGGTATCTTTCTTCTCGACGTCACCAGAGCTCTCCAACAAGGCGCGATTTGAATACTTCACGCGCACCATCCCTTCAGACTTACATCAGGTCCGAGCGATGGTCGAAATAGTCAAGAAACTCGGCTGGCGCTACGTTTCCATTATTTACGAAGAATCTAATTATGGCATCAAAGTAAGAACCTTATTTATACTACTTTAACCTTTAGAAATTATTCCGTTTCCTGTGTTCGTATTAAATACCAGTGAGTCCATCTTAAAAAATATATATACATATATAAAACTGATATCTGAACTGAATCCAAATAATTGAAATGCGTACTTTCGTACTATATATATATATATATATATATATATATATATATATATATATATATATATATACAAACGTTTATATAAACCTTATTAAAAATTAGCATACTTCTGTCTACTAGTGCTGTCATTAATTTGTCTAAAATTGCATTATTTAATGAACCTTGAGTGTGATGAATAAATAATTATATTATTGTTATAATCATTGTAAACAGGCTTTCGAAGAATTAGAGACACTGTTGGCGCGTAACGATATCTGCATCGCTGTGAAGGAGCGCCTTGTCAAAGACTCAGGGGAGGCAGACGAGCGCGCCTATGACGCCATTGTATCCCGCCTGCTCACAAGACCTCGCGCCAGAGGTAACACTTACATACTACCCCGACTAGACAGTTTGCAAATTGATTATTATTATTATGTTTGTGTGTATGTATTGTGTATTATTAGAACACTCTTTAACCTGTCGCCCCTGTTCAAGGTGTCATCGTGTTTGGCTCCGACCAGGAGGTGGCAGGCGTTATGGCAGCGGTAGGCCGCATGCGCGTGACAGACGCGTTCGGCTGGGTGGGTTCGGACGGCTGGAGTGCACGTGCCCTCGTGTCGGACGGAAATGAAGCCGCCGTCGAGGGCACCATCAGCGTGCAACCTCAGGCCAACCCTGTGCGCGGATTTCGCGAGTATTTTCTCAATCTCACCGTCGAGAATAATCCAAGAAATCCCTGGTTTGTCGGTAATATTTAGTAATTTTGATCTGATTAATTGAATAAGGAATTAATCGCATCCAAGATTTTACACCTATAACGTTAAATTTCAGAATTTTGGGAAGATCAATTCAAGTGCCGCTACAAAGGCAGTGCCCGCACGCCATACAATATACAATACAAGCGTACGTGTTCGGGCGACGAGAAGCTATCCGCTGACAATATAGAATTCGAGGCACAACTTCAGTTCGTCACCGATGCGGTGTTAGCCTTCGCCCATGCTATCAGGTCAAACTTTTATTTTTGAAGTGAAAACTTCTTTAGCGGCGTTGTGCACTTTTTGGGATGGGTAAAAAATGTTAAATTCGCGTCAGGACACGTGACCTGATCGAAAATTCGTAAGACGGAGCAGAGTTTCTTATATTTAAAAAAAATATGACATTCGAAATTCAAACATTTATGAGCGCAATAGCTAGCTATTGTGATTACGATTAAATTACGTGATACTTAATTACACCAACGCATTGCGGCGCTCTGAATGTTGTGTACGTGTTCCAGAGATATGCACGCGGAGCTGTGCGGTGGCAAACGTGGGCTGTGCGAGGCAATGCGGCCCACCAGCGGCGCCACCTTACTGCGCTACCTGCGACAAGTGCGCTTTACAGGTCTGTCTCCTCTGTTTTTTTTTGTTACTCAAGGTTGCTAACAGGTAGAGTATTTGAGATACGATCGAGAGTGCTTAAGGTTCAGGAGTTCGTATATAGAAATGCTGTTTAAGGTGAATAAGAGAATTTATTGATTATTACTTAACTAGTTCACTATTACAAATGTTAATGTTAAATGGAAATATGTGTGTGTGTATGTATTTTATTAGAAATTATTTTTTGAAGTGAAAACTTCTTTAGGCACGTTTGTGCACTTTTGCTATAGGGAAAAAGCACTGAATTCCACTCCATAGATCCACTAGAGGGCGCTAATCTAAACATTGAGTTCTATCAGCTTTTTATTAATTAATGTCACCAACCTGCTAATGTGACGTTTTAAATTCGTCGTTTCGTTTAGGTTTTTACTTCTGTCGTCAGTCCCATGACTGCCTATTTTTTTGCAAACAGTAATCACATGATCACAAAACGATAGCTCTGTGTTAAACTGAACTCCCAGATCTTTTGTGTAACTCGTTTTGTGATCACTGTACCTACTTTATAATCATGTAATATTGGAGTACGCGCTCTCGTAAAAGTGATAGTCACACATTTAGAGGTGTTAAATTGCAGCTTATTCTCTGCACTTCATGCTACTACTCTATCCATATCGCTCTGTAATCGAATACAGTCCGCACTATTATTAATCAGCAGAAAGAGTTTAAGGTCGTCTGCAAAGAGTAGGCATTTTGAATGTCTGATGACTTTTGGTAAGTCATTAATCATAATGTTGAATTCCAGGGGGCCAAGATTGCTTCCCTGATTTCACAGCATATGGTTCTGACCGACACCCGGCGTATTCGACATACTACTCCCAATCCCGCATATACCTAACTAGCCATCATCAAATAAGGGATACAGCCAGCAGTACATGTACATGTTTAGCAATAGACGTTCCATGGCTAAGCGGATAACTGAATACGCATATTATTTATACTCTATAATATATAAAGCTGAAGAGTTTGTTTGTTTGCTTGAACGCGCTAATCTCAGGAACTACTGGTCTGATTTAAAAAATTATTTCAGTGTTAGATAGCCCATTTATCGAGGAAGGCCATATATCATCACGCTAAGACCAATAGGAGCGGAGCAGTGATCATAAATGCAGGTGAAACTGCGGGGACGGCTAGTTTTCAATACTTTTAAAAGTGAGACTAACCGTTTTATTTATATCTGACCCACTTATTAGTTATTACTTATGTGTATATAATATGTTTCTAAGCTTACATTTTTTTTTTTCAATTGACATGTTCTTATTGTTTTCTGTGATGTGGCAGGTTTGAGTGGGGACCAATTTCACTTTGACACAAACGGTGATGGGCCGGCGCGATACAACATACTGCACTTTAAGCAAGTGTCGCCAGGGGTCTACCGCTGGCTGACAGTGGGACATTACCTCGACGGGGAGCTTGAACTTGACATGAACGGTACCTACTCACCTTTAGAGAATAAGTCACTCTCTGAAGCACCTCAGCAACTGACTAAAAGTAAATCTTGCGGTGTTCTATAGAGATACAGTTTAAGTGGAACGAACGCCATCCACCGGAGTCAGTTTGCAGCGCGGAATGTGAGCTGGGGCAGGCCAAGCAATACGTGGAGGGCGAGAGCTGCTGTTGGCACTGCTTCAACTGTACCCAGTACGAGGTGAGGATGTTACACTGGCCAGTGCATTGTGTGCGAGAGGAGTGAATGACGTATTCTTATTGGCCAGATCCGGTCGCCAGAGAAGGAGACAGCGTGCGAGGAGTGTCCACTGGGTACTCTACCGGACACGACCCGCACTCAATGCGCAACCGTGCCCGAGCTGTACCTGCGGCCCGACTCGCCCGCCGCTATTGGCGCAATGGCGTTCTCCTCGCTCGGCATGCTGCTCACCATGTGAGTGTAGTAGAGGGCGGGTGCGCTAGCATGGCCGGTCACCAGCTGACACGTTTCGCGGCCCGCAGGTTGGTGGCGGGCGTGTGGGCGGTGCGCGGTGACACGCCGGTGGTGCGTGCCAGCGGCCGCGAGCTCTCCCTGGTGCTACTGGCCGGTATCATGATGTGTTACCTGGTCACTTTTGCGCTTGTCTTCCGGCCCACTGACGTGCTTTGCTCATTGCAACGGTACGTATAAACAGCGATGATGTCTTTGTGATGAATGAGTATCACAATCGTTCAATGATGTTTATTATTTCAGTTTCGGTACTGGGTTCTGCTTCACCGTGGTATATGCCGCGCTTCTGACCAAAACGAACAGGATAGCGCGCATTTTTGACGCCAGCAAACATTCAGCTCGTAGACCATCGCTCATATCTCCAAAGTCGCAGTTGTTCATTTGTTTCGTCTTGGTATCAATACAGGTAACAATGAAGCCCTCCGTCTTGCGCCATTTACATATCACGTGAAACGTTTTCTTATCACCTATTGATTCAATAGTTTAATTATTCTCCCAACTTCGTATCGGTGTAGTACTTTTCGCCATTTTATCTAAAAACTGCGTAAAAAAATAAAAGCATCACGAATATATGAAAAAGATATAAAGATATAGTTACGAGAATATAATACACCTTACGCACATTTGTATAGTACATGCGCACATACTAGTGGTGTGACGAATATTCGTATTTGCATTCGCAATAGTCAGTGCCACCTTATAAATGACTAAATTATAAATTACTTAATACAATTAAATAGTCACAGGAAATAGGTACAAGAAACTAGGTACTGCTCACATTTGAGCTCTCCGATTCGGAAAGCACTTTTACTATAACGACAACCGCGACACCCCGTGATGTTAGAGATATACTCTATTTGTGACGTAGGTACGTGCCATCATACCACAACCCTACCAGGCAAGTTTACTCCGCGGTAAGTGTTATATTTAAAGAGGATTTGAGGCTCAAAATAACCAGGCTCGACCGCAAAATAAAATATTTCTCGAGAATATCGACTGTAGAAAATTATGTACACAAAAATAACTAAATTGCAAAAAAAAAATAACACATGAAAGCGCACGTGGTATCGTGGCAGGTGGTGATAGTAGTGGTGTGGCAGATCATATCTCCGGCGCGAGCCATCCACCACTACCCGACGCGCGAGGACAACATGCTCGTGTGTGACTCTTACGTAGACGCCTCCTACACCATCGCCTTCTTCTACCCCATCGTGCTGATCGTGGTGTGCACCGTTTATGCCGTCCTCACGCGCAAGATACCTGAGGCCTTCAATGAGAGCAAGCACATCGGTGAGCCGAACCATCTAACCTACATATGTACACACGTATACATTCCTTGCGACATGCTCTGACGCTCGCAACTCTCGCAGGCTTTACGATGTACACCACATGCGTGATTTGGCTCGCATTCGTACCGCTGTATTTCGGCACGGCAAGCCACGTTCCACTGCGCGTCACCAGTATGGCGGTCACTATTTCTCTCAGCGCTAGTGTCACGCTCATCTGTCTCTTCACCCCCAAGGTACGGTAAATTATACTTAATATCGGTCTCGTCTAAAGACGAGCATTATTCTCATTTTGCCCATCGTTACGTATGGTTCATAAAGAAAACAGTCCACGGTGCTTTACACAGTCTACGTGTTAAGTAGACGAATAGACGTGATAATATTCTTTTATATATATATATTAGTTATATATAATCATCGTGAGGCCGGAGCGCAACGTCCGCGCGAGTCTGATGCCGCCTCGCTGGCGCTCCGGGGGTGGCGGCTCTGGTGCTGTAGGGGGTGGCGGGCGCTGCGGGGCTGCTGGCGGCGCCGTGTGTGCTGCGCTCGTCGGCACTGCACCGCTGCCACGGGCGCCTGACCTCACGCCCTCCACTGATCTCTCTACGCTCAATGACACAGGTACGAATATCAGAGCACGATCGACCGTCACGTTACGTTACATAGTCATATTCATGATACCGTTTGTTCGCAGAGAGGACCAGCTCCTCCGATCGCCAGGTGCAGACGGATGAATCGGCGCTATTTCCAAGGCCGGTGCGGCGAGATACGGAAGAGAATGGCCTGCGCCTCGACGCGCGGCGCTTGGCAGAGCTACGTGGTGGCCTGCCCGACTTCGGCGCGGAAGTGTACGAGCCGCGTGCGCCGCCGCCGGTGGCCGTCGCCGTGGCTATCGTAGGCGCGGAGCTGACATTATAGCGCGCCGGTGAGCGCCGCGCCAAGCCGCGCCGCCTGCCTGTGCTCGTCTAGACTGCGACCGAGCCCGAGCGGCTTCATTGGAACTAGCGTTTCATTGTTTAATTTGAAAACTGTTATGATAATATGTTTACGAACTTCTAAGCATTTCACGTGCCAAAAAAAATGTTCGAGCGAATCTGTCGACATTGTAAATATTACCTAACTTACGTGTGATACCGACACAAATACCAAACGAACCAATTTGTGATATTAATTAAGAAGAAATAATAAATAGTTATTAAAATTAAACTTCTTTTTGCTTAACTTAATTTTCGAAGCTTCTTTACACCAATTTTATTTGTTTCACCACATACAGAAGAAAATCAATTAATAAAGTAGAGAAAAAATAGAATAACTTAGATAAGGTGAATGAATCCAGATGGGAATTGAGTATTCATGTACAGTTCATTACTGTATATCCCTCGCTTCTTCTCTTTTCTTTAAGTAAGACGATGGTATTAGGAAGCTAATATTCTGTAAAGATGGGATCATCTACATTAAAAGAAAACTTCTGTGAATTATCCAGTTGGGTTAGTAGAAGTTTAAGGAAATCTCGTTACTAAAACTCTGAGCAGTTAGGTTACCTTTTATAGGAAGGAAAAGGGATCTAGTGAAACCACTGTGGTGGCCTGTTCAGTATCTATTTAATACTCTCTTAATACTTGTCTTGTTAGTAAATTGTGTTAGTATTTATACCATAATATAAAACGTGTGTGAGCTAACATTTATACACACATGGAACAGGCATTTCGATGACCAAGTAGGAAATACATTACGAGTACAGAATGTATACGGAAAGTATATTGAGGTCGCTGCTATTCAGGTGACCTAGTATGGTATTGAGACTAGTAATAATGTTTACATGAACATTTAAATAATGACAACCATGTTACCCGTATGAGTATGAATCAGTATTTTTATTTTATTTTATTTTATTATTTTAGGAAAACTTACAGCCAGTAATTCTTATAAGTAAAAACATAGTAGCAAAAGGCCAATTACAAGTTTTCACACATGAACAGTACCTATTATAATAATCTATATCACGCAGACAGCGATGTATTACATACAAAGATTACATTACACTATTATTTAACAGTTAGAAAATATACATAAATAAATAAAAAGGCAACAACTATGCGTCAAAGAAATTTCCGCTAATAGATTTTTTTAAATGAGCAATACTTGACGCAAACAGGTCAAGATCGACTCTCTGACACTCCCCATTAAACGTACGACATGCTCTAACAAGATATGAATTTTGTCTATACGTTGTTCTCGCTAGCGGTACATCGAGAAGATTTGTTTTTCTTAGGTGTGCAGTTGGTACGCGTAGGCCAACCTTGCTAACCAACTCAGGAACATCAAATAAGCCATTCATAACGCCGTATAAAAATGTTAAATCCGCTACTTTTCTGCGTTCGTAGAGTGGGAGGATGTGAAACTTTCTACAACGACTTAGGTAGTTAGGCAAGTAGGTATTGGATCGGTATTGTATGTACCTTAGAAATTTCTTTTGAATACCTTCAAGGCGGTTAATGTATACGCTATAAGTTGGATTCCAAATTTGCGATGCATATTCGAGGTGACTACGGACGAAAGTACAGTACAGAATTTTCATTGTTTTGATATCCTTAAATTCAGATGATAGCCTAATTATAAAACCTAACCCTTTGGATGCTTTATTTACAATATTATCAATATGTGAATCGAAGATTAGCTTTGCGTCAAATGTCACTCCAAGATCTTTGATGGTGTTGACTCTTTTTAGGGGTGAATTACAGAGCTTATAAGTAGTTTTAATGGGGTTTGGTTTGCGGGTAAAGGTACATGTGTAACACTTGGCGACATTCAGGTCTAATTTATTTCGAGAGCAATAGTTTACGAACCGGTTTAAATCGTCCTGCAAAGATTGGGCATCCTCGGGGCTTGTTACTTGTCTCAATATTTTCATGTCATCGGCGTATAATATGATTGTAGAGCCCCGAAAGCATGCGCCGACGTCATTTATGAACACATTGAACAAGAGAGGACCCAATAAGGATCCCTGAGGAACTCCTGACGGGATCACCACGGCTCTAGAAGTGTAACCATTGAGAGCTACTGTTTGACATCTATTCTGTACATAGGACGTGAACCAGCGGTACAAGTTTCCTCTGATTCCAATATTGAAAAGCTTGCGTAATAGCAAGGTGTGGTCTATTCGATCGAAGCATTTGCTGAAATCCGTGTATACAACGTCGACCTGAGACCTCATAGACATGCACTCTGTTAGATAATCACTAAACACAACGAGATTGGAAGTTGTAGAACGACCTTTTAAAAATCCATGCTGGTTATCCGCGAAACTTAATTTGAGGGTAGAAGATAGTTGTTTATGTATTATTTTTTCCATAATTTTCGCAAATACACATAGTTTAGATATTGGCCTGTAATTTTCAACGCAGATTCTCGGACCATTTTTATGAATCGGCGTTATATACACTGACTTCCAGACCATGGGTACCTCTCCCAGAGAGAATGACCTTCTATATAGTATAGCTAATGGGATAAATATGCACCTTGCACAGTTGCGGATGAAGACTGGTGAAATGCTGTCGGGGCCTGCGGACTTATTAAGATCCACTTGTTGTAGTAACTGAAAAACTTCCTCATCCCGTACTTCAACCGTGCGTATGTCACATAAGGGAGTAACCAGATCATCTGTAGCATCCCCAGACAGCAATGGACAGTCATCATCCATCACCGTCCGTTCTCGAAAGTTTGAATAGAAGGAGTTACCGAACAAGTTACATATCTCTTCGCCGTTATTTGATGATATTTCCCCTAATTTTAGCACTGATGGGTAAGAGTTAGTACACTGTTTCGATTTCACATACTGCCAAAATGCTCTAGGATTTTTAGTGATAGATAATTCTATATTTGTAATATAATTGTAGTATTGTAGCAATGATGGTGATGATACAGGGTGTTGGGGATTAACTCGCATTTTAGCAAATAAAACGGCAGGATGTGAACTGAACTTGTAATGTCAAGCACATTACAAGTTCAGTAAAGCTCAAAGTACACACAAGGTGACAGTTATAAAACTAAACTTAAAGCTACCGATGATATACCGATGACGATGAAGACATGCAACATTTAACATATCGTTTGCATTGCGGTAATTAAAACGTCAGGCACCTGAACATGCCCCCGGACGTTGAAAGGTGCTCTTTCAAACACCAATTGAAGTACAGACGGGTAACGGACAAATCCGATTAAACGCTCTTTCAACGACTCCTACAGTCGTCCGGATGTCAGCAACGCGAATAAATTTTTCAGCTCCGGCATATACAGCAACAGTTCTTCCTAAACGCCACTTGAGAGGGGGCAAATTATCCTTCTTGATGACTACCAAAGTACCCAACTTCAATTCGTCCTTGCAGGAACGCCAGTTGGTTCTCTGCTCCAATTCAGTGACATACTCTTTACTCCACCGATTCCAAAAATGTTAGCGGAACTGCTCAATCCGTTGAAAACGAGTTAAGTGGTTGACGGAGTAGTTCTGATAGTCTGGTTGAGGTACAGATGTTAAAGGACGACCCACAATAAAATGTCCCAGAGTCAGTGGTGTACAATCTGCAGGATCGGATGACAACGGGGTTAATGGGCGAGAATTTAAAATCACCTTCATTTGGATTAACGTGGTGTTAAGTTCTTTGTAGGTTAAGTGACAATTGCCCAACACTCGCTGTAAATGATACTTTGTCGACTTAACCCCCGCTTCCCAGAGTCCACCAAAATGTGGCACATACGCGGGAATTAAGTGGAAATTAATCCCATCATTAGCTACCTTTTCCGATAAGGTATCGCAATTTAATTTTAAAAACTTCAAAAGGTCGTTGTACGCTCCCTCAAATGATATACCGTTGTCGGAATAAACGTTGACGGGCTCACCCCTCCGCGAAATGAACCGATATAAGGCCAGTAAATATTTGTTGCTAGATAAGTCACCCACTAGCTCTAAATGAATCGCTTTTGTGGCGAAGCAAACGAATATAGCTAGCACTTTAACTAACCTACATCCTCGCCCTTGGCAACTAGCACATGATATCGGACCAGAACAATCTACGCCGCAGGTTTCAAAAAGATGTTCACCTGCTGCGGCAGGTTCATGCGATGGCATCGTATACATTTGTGAAAACAAGCCTTCGCTAAGTTTCGGCCACCTAAAGGCCAGTATGACTCTCTTATTGATCCAAACCAACAAAAACTGAGGGCCAGTGTGCATCAACCTTTTGTGTTCGAAATCAAATACAAAAGAGAATGCCCATTTCAGTATGAAAATCGGTTCCACACTTTTTTTTGCTGTGTCAAATATGTATAAACTGTATTATTAAGACTGCATTGAATATTATCTGAAATATAAACGTTTGTTTGTAACAGCTCTTGGGGTTATTGAGAAATTAAACGACAATATTATGTTAAAAAAACAAAAACTATGCTTGGAGCGATATTGAAGGGATATATTGGTATAAGTAATACATGAAAAATACATTAAAAGTAGCGTCCGCCAGTACCCTAGTGCTTAAGGTTTTGTACTTGTGGGCGAGGGGTCACAGGTTCAGACCCTCGCCAAGCACTCTTAGCTGGAGAAATTAAATGGAATCTTAGCAGTTTCGGTTGGAAAAAAGATGTTTTTAAACAAAAAAAAATGATTTATTGAAATGACATAAAAACGTTAAGGCAAACGTTTTTAATTCACTAAAAGTTAACTGTAGAAAGTGATTTAAAATAGAGTTGTCCTCATCAGTCATCACAAACGTTGTCCGTTGTCTATTTAGATTATTATCTTTAATGAAAAAGATCGAAGGTTCTTCCAACAAATGTCTTCATATTTTCGTGACATTTAAACCACAACTGACACAGTGTAAATGTCCCCTTTAATGATTTACTGAGGGCTATGCAGAACTCTGGCCGGTGTGAAAGCGGGGGTCATCATTATCAATGGATATCGAGTCCAAGTTCGTGCAGGAGTTATCGTGAGAAGCGATAGCGGGATTCATATTCAGGCCGTGGTCAGTAGGGTAAGGAGAATTGTCGGAGTCCATTTGGAAAGCATATTCGTTACTTAGATAACAAATCCGCAAGAAAACAAACAAAATACTACTTCTACTACTACTAGTCTACTTGTGATCACGTTGCGTTGTGATTTTAAACATGACAGTGACAGATAGGGGGTCCTAGCTGTTTTAACAGATTTGATGTTGCCACTTAACAGACATAAAATCGATAATTGACTAAGGATTAACGATTTTATTTTTCAATATAACTTTTAAAAAAATCTTCGAGGCGTCTTTAAGTTCTGTACGCCTTTTAAAATATATTTTCTTTTAGTTTTTTTAATTATATCTTTAATGTATTCTTAAGAACAGATAAGAATGACAGTTAAATTGTACAGTAGCGTTTTTGCTATGAATTAAAGGATTCTTGGTAAATCAACTAGCAATTTTCTTGTTCAATAATGTCGATCCTCGACATCGCGCTAAGCCGGAGCTTTCAACCGGCTGAACCACTAGCGAACGGCGCGGCGCAGACAAGGAGAGGTGCGGGCGGCGGGCGGAACGGCTCCCACTACCATCGCGATTACGCAGGACACCCGCCTTATATACTTGTTCGGGATCACTGCTCTGTGCGACGTACCTACTTGTCGACATTACAAACCAGCGTAAAATACAGTCCGCTTTTTATTTGTCTACCAACACCGAGACCTTCAACAATAATCATAATAATTAGGTTAGGTTAGGTATTTTTTTTTGTTAAACGCACCCGTCATCACAGGGCGTTGCTGGTTTTGTTACCTCCGGCGTTAATGCCGTAGACCTTATCTAGCTATTTTTCTTTCATACCGATTGTCGCTTCACTTCTCGCACTTCCATGCTATACACTAAAATCTTTCTTACATTCATAACGCTTTCATTCTGTTTGGTGGGATTGCCCATCCACTTAATCTATCCTATTCTATTCAATATTTTATTATTCAAGGATGGAGGATTAGGAGCTTTTTCTTTATTTCTATTATCAATCTTCTTAAAATACATTGCTTATTTACATGTCTTAAGTTCTACTTACATTTCTAGTACTATTGCCTAAATTATTACTATTATATTTCTATACTTAACATAATATTTTGGTTACAATATTACTGTTGGTTAGGTTAGTTTTTTTTTTTATTAAATATAATGCAGCTATCCTCTTGCATTACAAGAGCCTTTGTTATTCTATTTATTTTGTGTAACCATTTTTTTGTTTTCTTTCTTGGTTTTATTTGTAATTTTGTTTGTGATAGAGAGAAACAAATTACTCTTGTTTGTTTCTCTCTATCACAATTTTGCATATGTCCTGTGCGAATTTAATTAAATGCGCCCTATTTTCCTTATTGATGATAAGGTTGTGTGCATTTTCAGTTTCTATTCGCGCTCCTAGGCGTTGTTCAGGACACTCAAAAACTTTTTTTGGTTTCCAGATACACGACGGGCTCTCCCGATACTTGAAGCGATGCAAGTATTAGGAGAACCCCCCGTGTTCCGTTAAAATCTGCATTAGCACTCCTTGTGCTGGATCTTCCGCTAAATGCATTGTGTCCGGTCGCCTCCAGATTTGCTCTAGAGCAATTACAGTAAGTGGAGGGTGCATTGGCGAGCACATCCGGGCAATTTCTGCACTGGTGAGCTCCACCGCAGTAAGCGCATGTTTCGTCCTTTTCTTTTATTGTGCAGAGGCGTTTGCTGTACCCATATCCCAGACATCCTGAGCACTGCACCAAAGGGGACTGGTCTTGCACCCTGATTCGTTGTATGTCTATGTATACAGCAGACGCCTCCATCATGCGTTTCCAGAGCTTGGGAGATACTCTTGCAACTATGTGACACATTAGAGAGTTTCTTGCGGATTTCTTGTACTTGATTTCGAATTTTTCCCTTTTGAACGCGGAGCGACTAGAAATCACAGTTCTCGCACTGGCAGAAGGCACGGAACTGGTTAGGTTAAGTTAGGTTAGGTTTTTTTTTTTTTTTTTTTCGGTTAGGTTTGTTAAAGGCACCCGTCATCACAGGGTGTTCTAGCTCCCCCCTGATATTATTTTTCAGGGATCTTTTTTACTTTATTTTTATTAACTACCTTAATTCTATCTTTAACAGCTAAACACCTTAATATTAGTACAGGAATTATATATGACTCTAATTGTTACTAAATTTACTACAGGTTACGGTATACGGTAATTACAGTTTTTCTTATTAAACTATTATATATATTATTTATATATTATATTTCTAGACACTTTTAATTCAAAACTATTGCTTACTTCTAAATTTATATATCTACGTATTATTTTTGCTTAAACAATATAAATCCAATTATATTTTAAGCAAAGGTTATGAGTCTTTGTTTCTTTCATTAACTACTTGGCATACTTTTAGGCAATAATTAATGAAATGCTTATTACTCTCTTTACTGGTTATCAGCTTGTTTAGATTGTTTTCTACTATTTCAATACCGATTTGCTGTTGTAATTGATACCGGATCCTATCAAATACCGGGCACTCTGTGACTAAGTGGGGGACCGTTTCCTCTTTTGTGGGATCACAGATACATGACGGACTATCCCTACACCTGAAGCGATTCAGGTATTGAGAGAATCCGCCATGCCCCGTGAGGATCTGCGTGAGCAGACCCACCGGCTGAGTTCTCTTCACGAAGCAGTAGGCATCGGACGCATTTGGGAAAAACAACTTAGTAGTAGACGCGGTGTTCCCAGCTCTGTATCTTTCTTCCCATTTGGATACTGATAGATTACGTATCTGTTTCCGAATAAAAGATAATGGACACCGGTCGTAATCGTGCTTTCTTTTAGAGTACCGAGCTGCTTCTTTCGCTAATTCGTCGGCTCTCTCGTTCCCCTGTAGTCCTGCGTGTGCCTTAACCCAAAACAAGGAAACATCTTTGCCCTGGGTGAAAGCTTGCCGCAGTTTCTCACGCGTTCTTACGGCGAGAGGGTGCAAAGAGCCATGGTTCACTATCGTCTCGAGCGCTGCCCTCGAGTCACTGTATACCCCATAACTCTTTGCCCCCCCTTTGAGGATTACCTGAGTGGCCTCGTGTATGGCCAGGAGTTCTGCCTGGTAGACTGTGCAGTACGCGGACAGACAGAACTTTCGGGTCTGAATCTCGGCCTCACCGTTCCATACGGAAAGTGCGGCTCCGACTTTCCCCTCCAGTTTGCTGCCGTCGGTGAATATACGCACCTGCTGCACATTGTGCCTGTCAACAAGGTTTTGGTCTACCAGACATACGAATTCCATAGCCATCCACACAGCTGGATGAGGTACCTCCGCAAAACTAACCACACTATCGGTCTCTCTATCTCCTAGTACCGTCTGAGACAACCCTCTCTTGGCCTCGTACAGCGCGGCTGCTTCTTGCACTCGGATGTCGAGAGGCAGTATCCCTGATAGTACCAGTGCCGAGTGCAGAGAGACTGTGCGATACGATCTGCAGAGTTTTTGCGCGAATCCTCGTTGCACCATATTCAACTGTTTTTGGATGCCTAATTTTTGAACTGCCGGTGCCCATACTGCCGACGCGTACATTATTATGGGTTCTATAACCGCGACGTATATACTCCTTATAATGTCCGGATTTAGGCCCCAGCTAACTTTAGCAGCTTTCGATAGCTGCTTATATACGGCTATGGCCTTCCTACATTGAGCGGCAACGTGGGAGTTGAAGGTAAGTCGGTCATCGATGATAAGGCCCAATATTTTGACTTCTCTTGAAATGCCAATGTTGATCCCTCCCATGGACAGCAACGGGGTGTCGTACTTAAGTTTCCTCGTAAGGAGCATTGCTGAGGTCTTATGTGGTGCAAATTTTAATTTGTTTCTTACTCCCCATTGCTGCACATATTCGAGAGCTGCATTAGCCTGTCCCTGTATTTCCAACGCTGTATCGCCATCAAACACCAACACAACGTCGTCGGCGAAGGCCTGGCAATAGTGTCCCCTATCACCAAGTCCCCGCAGTAGTGGGTCGAGAAGCAGGTTCCAGAGAATTGGGCCGCCAATAGACCCTTGCACGCAACCTTTCGTGGTGTTTCGCGTGCTTTCTTCCCCGGCAAATCTTACTTTGACTTTTCTGCAGCTGAGATAGCTATCGAGTAGCCTCCTAACATTAACCGGACACTTTTCCTCAGCCAGTCGAACTCTGATTTTCGGCCACCAGGCGCTATCGAAGGCCCCCTCTATGTCCAATGACACTAGAGTGACCAGCTTCTTCAGCTCAATTTTACCCTTGATGCGGTGTATTAGACTATAGAGGGCGTCCTCGGTGCTCTTCTGGGGCATGAATCCGTACTGGCGAGTACTAATCCGCGGTACTAACTGCCACTTCATCCTTGCTACTATCATCTTCTCCAGGATCTTCCCCAAGACTGGCAGTAGACCGATTGGCCTGTATGCCTTGGGGTTCGTGTAATCATCCTTGCCCGGTTTTCTAAGTACCACGACTGTGGCCTCCTTCCAGATGTCCGGGAAGTGCGCCTTCTGCAAACACTTGTTGAATAGGGCAAGGAAAGCGTCTGGATCCTGGGAGATCGCTCTGCTGCAGATGTCTGCTGTGAAGCCATCCGCTCCCGGGGCCTTCTTTGGGTTAAAACTCCCCGCCGCGATCTCTAGCTCCAGCGGAGTAAACGGTGGATCATGTTCCTCACCATGGCACCATTCGTTTACCCGCTCTGCCGCTTCTCTGGTGCAGCGATGGTCGGAGTTGTCCGAGCTCTCTAGGTCTTCGGGGTAGAATGTCTCAGCTAGTAAGTCTGCCGATTCTTTGGGGTTTAGATGTTTACCTTCTTTGGTTTTAAGGGTCATATCCTCTTCTCTCCTGGCGGTTCTTCCGATGATCCTATAGATCCCTTCCCACATTCCTTCTCTGTCCTGCCTCCCGCAGAACTCTTTCCAGCTGTCGGTACGGGCTTTCTTGGCGTGGCACTCATAGTCTTCTTTCTTTTGCAGGTATTCTTCGACGACTTTGTCTCTACGGTGCGGCGCAGCGTTTTTTATCCTTCGCCTGAAGGTCACCATAGTCTTCTTTTTCTGTGCGAGCTCCTCATTCCACCAAGGGACTGTTATTACATCTTTGTTTCTCTTTGTTGGCATGCTATCTTTGCATGCTGAGGTGATTATTTCAGTATATTTGATAACCATATTTTCTACATCGGCTTTGTTTTTGATGTTTTCGATAGCTATCTTATTTATTTTAAACTCTGTCTTTAGTTCTCCTAGTTTGATATTGAATTGCTCCCAATTAGCTTTCTTGGTGTTATAGAGCCGGGTGGTTCTCTGAACTCCGAAACCCTTGCTCTCTTGAAGCTTAATTGTGAACATTATGGTGTTATGGTCTGAGCTCGTCATTGATTGGTCTACCCTCCAATCATCTATTAGTCCCAGTAAGTCGTCGGTGCATGCTGTAATGTCTACATAGCTTGTGTACGCCCTGTTACCTCTCATGGTGTCAAAAGTGGGCGTATCACCGGTGTTCAATACCTGCCATCCTGACTCCTCCAGGGTCCCGGACATTTCAACGCCCCTGTGGTCCTCTATGGTGCTGCCCCACCAGGTACTCTTAGCATTGCTGTCACCTCCCAGCAGCAGCCTTCTTGAGCCCAGTTCTTCGCCGATGTTCTTAAGCTGATCCAAGTATGGCCCTATGGGTTGATCCGGTTCAAAGTAGAAGGACACCGCCGCGATTTCCCAGGCGCTGGTTCGGATCCTCACTACAACAATGTTGTTGTTGGTGAGTTTCGGGCACGGGATGACGTCAAAACTGCTGTCGAAGACAACTATTGCCGCTTTCACCGTCCCATCTCCTACAGCTGCGCTCTGGTAGACTCTCGCCCCACGGTAGTCCTTCATCCTCTTTACCCCTCCCACATATGGCTCCTGGATCAATGCTATTGCGATCTTTCGCTCCTTGGCCTCAATCATGAGTTCTGCCGTTGCTAACTCCTTTCTTTGGAGGTTAGCCTGGGCGACTGCATATCCTCTGGCGGAGCTGCCTGCCCGTGAGCGATTTGTAACCACCTTAGCAATATGCCACTTTAGCTCTCGCCAATGCCTCCCACTTCCTGCGCACTGTGCATTCTGAGCTAAAGGCATTATGCTCCACGTCTAACATCTTCGCTGCGGTACAGTTGCAGCATGAGGGTGGCGCTCCGGCCATCCAGTCCTCGCAATCGTGACGCATGTGGGGTCCTCCGCAATGGCTGCACTTTGGCACTGGTTCTTTGCAGAACCTGCGACCGTGCCCATACCCCAGGCACCCAGAACACTGCACCAGTGGGGACTGGTCTGCCACCTTTACCCTCTGCATGTCAATGTGAAGGTAGCCCCTGTCTATTAGTCTGCAGTATAATATTGGAGACACTTTTAAAACAACATGGTTGCTGTACTGGTTCCTTGCCTTTCTTCTGTACCGTATTTCTACCCTGTTGTCTTTTCTTTCCAGGTTTTGAAACAGTTCTTTATTCTGGTTTCGTAGTCCTGTGAGTATGTCTTCGTCATTGTTATATGATAACACATCCCTCAGGACCACCATAGGGTCTTGATTTTTAATTTCCTCGACGTGGAGGTGGTTCGCTGCGCCTTTTAATCGCTCTTTAATCTTGTCGCGAGCTTCTTCGGTTCTGCAACCCACTATAACCTTCCTGTCCTTTACCTTGCGAACTCGCTCCACCGTTACCCAGCCATCTTTGGCGTTCACGGTCTTGCGTACTCTGTCGAGTACTTCGTCCCCAGTCTCCTTCTCGTCTCTGGAGGCGATCACGATGGAGTGCAGCGCCGTCGTATCTGGCTTTGGTCTCGTGACCGTTGCTGCTGTAATGTCCGCATAGGTCGCACTGGTCTTTTGTTGGCTCTCTATTTTTTCTTTTAAATTCTCCATTTCTAAGTAGGTTTTTTCAATCTTTTCTCCCTGTTTTTTCAGAAGTTCTAAAATTTCCCTTCCTTCTGTTTCCCCTAATTTGTCCCCTATCTTTCTCTGTTCCTCGGTTCCTATCCCCCTTTCCTCTGTATTTATACCCTTTTCTTGGGTTTCAGGTGCTGGTTTGCGTGCTGCTGTGCCTTTCTTCGCAGTCTCCGCTTCTTTTACCAGCTGGTAGAGGTGATCTACTGCATCTATTAGTCCCTGTTTAAGGTCCGTTCTCAAATTTCGAGAGTCACCGATGCAAGACTTCGCTCTCTGGAGCCAGACCCTCGCCTGTGATATCCTGTCTGCTGGCCTTCCTGTATCCGGTTTCAGTTTCGGCGATGTCCCGACTGCCTCCGTAGATGCTCTACGTGCAACGACTTTTGCTTCTTGAGGGGCCGCTGTCTTCTGTTTCGGCTTCAGCTTCTGGGGCGCCACAGGTGCTGTCACCGGAATCGATTGTCCAGGTGAGTGGGGGTGTGTCTCCGAGCCGCAGAGTTTGGGGTCATTCTTACCTGACTCCCACTCCCCGATGCTACGTCTCACATTGGAAACCCGCGCTACCTGATTTGGTAAAGGTCCTGCCTTTGCCAAATCATCGATTGGGGAGACTTGAGGGTTTTCAACCATCCTTTTAGCAGGTGTGCGGAAGGTGGCCATTTTTTAGGGGGAGAGCTCACTAGTATAATAATAATAAATGGGATGTATAGTGTCCCTGTTGGTAATTATTATTAGCACTACGATTTCTATTGTATATTAAAGCGTCAATAGGGACGGTAACTAAACTAAAATAAAATAAAATAAAATAAAATAAAATAAAATAAAATGCAATAAAGTCAAATCAGTAAAATACGATAAAACAAAATAAACAAATAAGACAAATACAACTAAACAAACCAATAAGGCAGTAAAGAGTGTAATTTTAGGCAAAATCACCCAAGGTCCTTAAACTACATACATAAAATTTGTGACTCTATGTAGAGTTGGTCTCTCAATTTAGTCGAACGAACGTTCTAAAGTAAAATTTTAAATAAAATATAATAAAATAAAATGAGGAAGTTTTGTCTCTATGTAGAGTCGGTCAACTCCACGCAGTGGAGTTGTCAGTGTTTGAAGGGATGTATAGTCCCTGTCCCTATGCTAGAAATTACAAAATAAAATAAAATAAAAAGTGTCAATTTTGACTCTATATAGAGCAGGAGCAATGTCAAGGTTCTTAACAACTATCTACTACTAATTCTTAAAACTATATATACAATTTCGCCTGTTTAGCTGGAAAAACTTGTCTGTCTCTATCTATAGACTCTAGGTCAACGTATCCCAAAAGTCCCTAAAATTCCAGACCCTCAGCTGAAAACCGCTTGAGAATCGGAGCTCTGGTTCCCAAGATATCGAATTAATAAGCTTTTCCAGCTTTTAAAAACACTTGGTATATTTCAATTTGTTCAAGTTTAGAGGTCTCACTAGGCTGGTCGACCAACAATATATAAGGGTAGGGGGTTGAAATTTTTTGTGTGGGTGGGGAAGGGTTCGGTTTTTTGACGCAGGATGGGGGGGGAGGGTTAGGGAGGGGGGGGCCAAAAAAGTGTTATTTTTGCTCTAGGACTTACCGTTTCGTAGTTATTTCTTATTTTTTGGACATTTCTTATCTAAACAATCTAAGTTTTTTCCGTTAGAATTTTTTGGGTACTTCCCTATACAGTTAGACTGTTTCCAATTTACGTGTCCTAGAAGCTCGGGATAACCTATATATTGCAGGTCAATAAACAGCCCAGCTTTTCCTGCTTACAAATAATTTTTTGTCCCGCGCGTCACCGGGATAAGGTTCCGGGAATAACGGGGGATGCCCTTTGCCAGTTTCAAATGGTTGGTTTTGCCCTTAGGATCCAGATATCGCATCCATTTAAAATCTAGGGGTGTATAGGACGTGCCAAATTTATCGTCAGTGGCACAGACAAAATTTCCGGGATACGGGAAACCGGAAATTTTTTATAATTTTTGAAAAAATCTTCCCGGGGGTGGTTTCCGGGAGTGCCTAATGTTAGAATGCCCTTAGAATAGTTTCACGTAAGTGAACCAATTTTTTGTTATTTTTGCGATATCAGGACCCGTTTAACCCCTGGGGGGTTGGCAAACTTAATAAGTAATGGCGATTTTGCCCAATCCTTACTTTAAATTTCCTATAAATTACAGTATTAAAGTTATATTAATTATTAAAATTTTTTGATACAGTCTATGAGTGCCTCCAGCAGCCTGCACCAGAACTGGTACTGCTTATCACGCCGTTCACCCTCAGGAAGCCGCCGAAATTGGGGGATGCAAACCACTTTCTGCAGATAGCCCCTGGAGCCCACAATATCGCCCGGAAGTGTTTCTGCCGGAACTAAAGTTGGGTGTGGTGGGTCCCAATAACAGATTCCAGGTGGTCAGGATCCTATCGGTCGGGGTTCGCTTTCACGTGTCGTCGGCCAACTTGGGGATGCACCTAAGTCCTTATGTACTAGTCACTATATAAGTCTGGCGCTCGGGAACCACTTGTCCTAAAAATCTAAAACTAGGTTTTTTCGTAAGGCTAATTGTGTCTCTAATGTTTTTTGATCAAAAAAAGTATAGGTTGCCGATTTAGTTTTCCAGCTACAACCTGGCGAAAGAACGTGAAGTTTTTCACCGAGTTCCCTATACTTTGGTGAAGTGTAGTTGCCGCAATTTATGTCCGATTAATAATTTGTAAACACTTACTGAGTCCTTTTTAATACCGCCGTGTAGGGCCACTTTCAGTTTCAGCAAAATTGCTGAAATAACTGAAATAGCCTCCACGTGGTTTTCACTTTTTCAGTTCTAGCACCTCGAGTTTTTGTCACAAAATTATGAAAGGGGTCTCAGAAGATAGGTATCCTCGAGACGCACCTTTTCACAATCGAAAAAGTATATGTTGTCGATCTAGGTATCGAGATAGCACTAACTTAACACTAGCTTAAGCACTAAAAAACAGTTTTTGTTCTAAGAAAATCTACAGTTTTGGAGCAATTTCCACGCGGTTTTCACTAACGGGTAGCACTCACGATTGCGCAACTTTTCATATATCGCACTAAACAATTTTCACAATTTATCCCGACCGTCTTATTTTTCGAGCGCGGAGCGACTTAAAAACACTGTTCTCGCACTGGCAGTGGGCACGGGACTGGTTTTTTCGGTTAGGTTAGGTTAGGTTAGGTTAGGTTAGGTTAGGTTTTTTTTTTTTTTTTTTTTTTTTTTTTTTTAATGTTAGTAACACCCGTCATCACAGGGCGTTATTGAGTACAGCGTGCTGTGACTCATGTTAGTGTCACAGATTATTCTTAATACTAATTTAATATTCTTCAATCAATTCATAACAGAATTCTTATCTAATACGTACAACGTAACCACGGCTCTCTCTTTCGTTACAGTATTCTTACCATCTATATTGCCTTTCCTTATTCTATTACATTATTACTAACTTATAATTTATTCGCTTATTTTAAATAGTTACAACATTTTTATTTGCCATAGTGCCTTATATTTGCTATTTATTATATATTAACATTATATATAACATAACAAATGCTTATTCTACTTTGTTTCTCTTATTTACTATATCTACAATTTGTTCACAATATTTTATTAAATAACTATTCATTTTCTTATTTTTTATTATCATATTTAGGTTTTCTTTGCATAATTTCACATCTAATACTTGTTCTAATTCGTGTCTCAGTTTCATATGTACTGGGCACTCCAATAATAAGTGCAATATGCTCTCGTCCCTGTCAGGCTCGCAAATGCAAGAGGGGCTATCCTTGCATTTAAACCTATGCAGGTATTGGGAGAATCCCCCATGTCCAGTGAGCACCTGCGTTACTTTTGATGTTACTGTAATGTTCCTAATTGTATGATAGGCGTCCACCGCGTTTGGAAAGAACACTTTCGTGACAGAGGCGGTTTCGCCTGATTGGAACCTTCCGTTCCATTCGTCCAGGGTATCCTCACGGATAGACCTTTTGACGAATGAGATCGGGCAACGATCATAGTCAGGCTTCCTCCGGAGCATCTTTGCTCGGCGACTTTACAAGTGATGATTTTCCCGTAACTTTTCCTACCTCCCATTCACCTATGCTGCGCCTCTCGTTTGAGGTCTGTTTTGGTGAGCTCGAGGGTCCTGCCCTGTCGTCTATTTGATTTTCGGCTCTGGGAGACGTTTCCATTGCTCTTTTCGCAGGTGTTCTAAACCCAAACATTACTCTACCAAGTCGATGGATTTGTCAAGTCAAGTGTTTAGTGTGTTGTAAAAGGACACACGACGTTATGAACACAAATGCAAAATAAAGACCGTAAGATTTTATAAAACAATAAAAGGAATAAAGTAGTAATACTTTTATTTGTCCTACCTTACTTAAATTTGTAAAAGTTGTAAATAAATAACTAACCTAAGTCTTACGTGTTACAGGTGCAGCCGAGTAACGCAGGATCTACCTACGACGTGCGGCGAGCGGTCGGTGCAGCAATAGATACGTGAAGGTAGGTACCCAATTTTAACTAATTACTGTGATATTCTATCCTAAGTGTAACGGTCAAAAGACACGATACACAGCGTAAATCCTATTGACTAATTACTAAAAATATATAATAATAAACTAAAAATTTGTGCGAGGAAATATACATCAAACAATGTTGTCTTTATACCGTCTAGTCAACTTAAGAATAAAAATATAGATATAAAATAAAATTAAAATTTCTCTATGTAGAGCCGTACGGCAGAGTTGTCAACTGTTCGAGGGATGTAGAGTCCCTATCACTATATCATTTACTAACTAAGTATTCTAAAAAGATAAAAAGATAATATGGCGAAATTCGACTCTACATAGAGTCGGTCTAATACCTGGAAAGGATAGGTCTCCTCGCGCCCTTCCTAATGAGCCCAAACTCGCTACACTTATGTCAAAGGGATCCGGAGTTATGAGGTTCGGATTTCCGTGGGTATATATATCCGAAGATGGTATAAACGCTATAACTCCGAAAGTAAGGGTGATAATGATGTCGTTCTTGGACTCAATCTGCAGCGCGCGATGAGCCCTATCAGTTGGTCTCGTTTTCAGGCCTAAATTTTTTCGGGTTCTGAAAATGCCTGAAAGTGCACGGATCGGCTAAATCTGATCTTGCCCTTGTAGAATTCCAAAACCAGGACTCTCTACGACTCTCAGTTCCGGAGATATCTGATAACGAAGCTTCAGTCTGACAGTTAAGAACTGTCAGAAACAGACTTTAGGAGCTCGTATCTCCGTTCCCGCTCGTCGTAGAGACACGTACTTGGTATCGTTATACTCGCCTGAATAAGCTCTGTAAGCAGAAGTCAATTTCAGGAGCCCTAAATCTCAAGTCCCCGATTCGCCTGAAATTCAGTAGGCAGATGTAGGATAGAAGGGGAGCCCTAAATAAGAAAACCGCAACACTCTACGACTCCTAGTTCTCCAGCTATCGCTTTTCGAAGCCGAACTTTGACAGTTCTAAAATGTCAAAATCCAACTTCGGCCGCTTATAACTTCGGTTCCAGCAGTCGCAGAAACCCCGGACTAAAAACCTACTTCCTAACTCCGCCTTGGCTACTAACTAAAATAGCTTCCAACCATTTAGGAAAAAATATGTCCAATTTGTCTGAAAACTGAAATTCAGGTTAAACAGACCTCAAGCAAGCCAACATTGAAAATCCTGAGTACGTAGGACAACTGAGACCCGAGATATAGAAGTACGAAGATAAATATTTAATATACGAAATACTCGTATATTGTCTAAATTACTGGATTTTTAATATTTTTGGACCGAGTTTGGTCTTAAACAAGTTGTAACTACCTATTTAAACCCGAAGATAACATAAAAAATATTTTTTCTTCTATATCTTTTAATTAATTAACAAAAAACACATAAAATACAATATCTTTAGAACAAACAGTCCAAAAAATCTGAAATTAAAAACTAAAGTGTCTTAATCTAAGCTTAACCTATACACCTTCTAAAATATACAAAATTGTTAGAAATTCCTGAAAAATTTTGAAAATTTTGAAAATTTTATTGTTTAATTCCTGAAGCAAGGCAAAAGATCTAAAAAATTTTTTAACGTAGAAGTTGTATAGAATAACTAAGCGCGCAAAATATAGCAGTTACGGAATTTTGATTTTTAAATTTTTTCAGGAGTTATATAACTTCAAAGTCCGAATTTTAAAATTTAAATTAATAATAAACTAAAAGTCCAAAAAATCTGAAAATTACGCCAATAGACTTTTTTGCTGAAGGTGTATATTTGACCAAATTTTCAGGTACCTGGAACGTCTGGTTTAGGATTTTGACCGCCACGTGGGACTTGTTTTTCTGAAGATTGCGGCTTACTGCGTGGTCGTAGCGACGTGATATTGGTGTCGTCTGTAAGGGGCAGTTGCCCCTTCTCAAGAAAATTTTCAGATCCGCAAAACTCCTTTTAAAACTCACTCCACACGCGTTTTAGTGTTTCAATTAACACAATAATCTCAAAAATTTGAGGTTATTCGATGATTACGCTTTAGCCACTGAACTATTTGGCTGGCCACCAAATCAACCAACCTTAAGGGTCCCTTTGTTAGGGCCCTTAAGGACTCCTCCTTGCAAATGCAAATGTACGCTTGACGGAGCAGGTTGCAGAGCTGAGTGCTCAGTTTGCCCAGTTTCGGGCAGGGGTGCGCTCAGATTGCCCTGAGCAGTCGAACTCTGTTGAGCAGCAACCTGCTCCGTCCACCTCCCCCTCCCCTGTTTCTGATGCCCACTTGCGTCAAATTATAGATGCAGTGTGGCGAATGATGGACGGGCGCCTGGCGGGACTTGAGGCAAGGCTGCCCCCAGCACCCATAGTTCGACCGCCGCTCGCAGCGGCCAAAGGCAAGACCACTGCAGTCCCGACGCCACTTCCTGTTGAGGGTGGCCGAGTCGTGGTCTCATATGCGGCCGCGACGTCTGCACCAGTGCCTGCACCTGCAGTCGCGTCGAAGACAGCGCGCCCGTCCAAGGCCGCTGCAAAAGTGGCGAGGGAATCCCCTCCACTCCCCTCACCAGCGCCTAGAAATACGAGCACTGTAAACGCTCCTTCTGGTGCTGAGTCTGCACCTGGTCCCTCGACGTCTGCCCCCTCCAACAACGGTTGGCAGATAGCTGAAGGAGGCAAAAAGTCCCGCAGGAAGAGGAAGAAGGGCAACAAGAAGAATGCCGCACCACAAGCACCGGCAGGAGGGACTGAAACAAGGACGTCAAAGAAGACTCGGAAGCTTCAACCGCCGAAAACGGCGGCCGTAGTCGTTACGGTGCTGCCGGGAGCGGCTGATGGCGGTCTTTCTTACGCTGCCGTCTTCAAGAAGGCCCGAGATAACCTCGCTTCTGAATTTGGGAGTGTAGGCGTTCGGTTACGCCTCGCCCAGACGGGGGCTCGAGTCCTCGAATTCCCGGGGGCCGAGGGCGCGAAGACGGCAGACATCTTCGCCGAAAAGCTGCGGGGAATGTTTTCAGAGACGGATGGGATACGGATTGCCAGGCCCACCAAGTGCGCGGAGATTCGCATATCGGGCCTGGACGACTCCGTGTTGGTCGATGATATCCGGGTGGCAATCCAGCAAAAAACGGGTTGCGCCTCGGACAATATTAGGATCGGCACCATCCGCCCCGGTCAAGGAGGTCTTGGTGCGGTGTGGGTCAGCTGCCCTGTGGCTGCTGCCAAAATACTAGCTGATGCCGGGAGGATACTCGTCGGTTTCGTAAATGCCAAGGTAACAATTTTGGATGCGAGACCGATGAGGTGCTTTAAATGTTTGGCATCAGGGCACACCCGCATCAAGTGTGGTAGCTGTTTCGACTGTAACGGACTCTGCTTCCGCTGCGGTAGACCGGGGCACAAGGCGGCGGAATGTTCCGCCGACCCTCACTGCCCTGCGTGTGCGGCGGGTAATTTGCCCGCCAATCACCAGATGGGGCAGGGGGTCTGTAAGCCTCCCCGCACTTCTAAGCAAACATCGGGGGCTAGCCAATCGACCCAGGCAGCCTCCGATGTAAGTCGTGCGTCGTCGTCGTCGCCCATGGAGGAGGCTGTAGAGCCGATCTCATAAATGGACTAAGTCTCCAGCCTCCTTGTCCAGACGAACCTAAACCACTGCGCCGGTGCGCAGGATCTTTTCCTGCAAACCATGGCGGAGTGGTCGATTGGTGTAGCCGTAGCCGCGGAACCCTATTACGTTCCTCCCCGGCCAAATTGGCTGGGTGACCGGGACGGCTCCGTGGCAGTCGTTGGCTCCACGGCGGCTCATTCCCCGCCCTTGTCGCTAAGAGACAAGGGTAATGGATATGTTGCTGCCGTATGGGGGGGGATCACCATTTATGGTGTCTACTTCTCCCCCAACCGGAGTCTGAGCGATTTCGAGGTTTTCCTCAACAACTTGGAGACCTCGATGCGGCGACTAGCGTCTGGGCACGTACTGGTGCTGGGGGACTTCAACGCAAAGTCCATTGCGTGGGGTTCCCCCAGGACGGATGCACGGGGCGATGCCGTAGAGGAGTGGGCGGCATCGGTGGGCCTCTGTCTCCTAAACAGAGGCTCCACCAACACGTGCGTGCGACAGCAGGGGGGGGTCGATAGTGGACCTTTCGTTCGCTACCCCTGCTCTCGCCGCACGAGTAAGGAACTGGTGTGTCCTGGAAGAGGTTGAGACGCTCTCGGATCACCTGTATATCCGATTTGAGCTCTCCCGGACCCAGAACCCCAGAAGGGGTCACACGGCGTTTTGAGTCGTCGGCCCATGTCGTGCGGTGTTCCGCAGGGGTCTGTCCTTGGACCACTCCTGTGGAACATGGGATACGACTGGGCCCTTTCGAGGCGACTTCCCCCCGGGCTCGGCGTAATTTGTTACGCCGATGACACGTTAGTCACAGCCCGGGGGGCGAACTTTCAGGAGGCGGCGCGCTTGGCCACCAGGGGAGTCTCTCTGGTGGTCGGGCGCATCGAGGCGCTGGGCTTGCGGGTGGCCCTGGATAAGACGGAGGCCCTTTTATTCCATGGGCCCCGTCGTGGTCCACCCCCTAGCGCCTCTATCGTAGTTAACTCGGTCCTCGTACCGGTTCAGGCCCACATAAGGTATCTGGGCCTGATCCTCGACGGTAGGTGGCTCTTCGACGAGCACTTCCGACAGCTTGCTCCGAAGCTGGTCGGCGCTGCGTCCGCCCTTGGGCGACTCTTACCCAATTTGGGTGGACCCAGCGTCGCTACAAGACGGCTGTACACGGGGGTTGTCCGGTCAATGGCACTGTACGGTGCACCGGTGTGGGCGGGAGCTCTGACCGCCCAGAATAGGGCGCGCCTATGGCGCCCTCAGAGGGTTATGGCGGTTAGAGCCATACGCGGATACCGCACCGTGTCGACGGAGGCGGCGTGCGCGTTGGCCGGGACTCCCCCGTGGGATTTGGAGGCGGAAGTGCTCGCCGAAGTATATCGGCGAACGGCTGAGTTCCGGGCGGGAAGCGGCAGTCGGCCCCCGCCCGAAGAGGTACGCGAATGGCGTGAGGCCGCTCGCCGAGCCACCATGGCTCGTTGGTCGTCCCGGCTGGAGGCTCCACGTGCTGGCTTTGCCGCCGTGGAGGCGCTCCAGCCGGTCATCGTCGAGTGGGCAGGGCGGCAGCACGGGACCCTTTCCTTCCGACTGACGCAGGTCCTTTCCGGGCACGGCTGCTTCGGGAAGTACCTGCACTCGGTCGCTAGGAGGGAACTGAGTCCCGCCTGTCACCACTGCGACTGCAGTGAGGACTCGGCTCAGCACACGCTGGCGGTTTGCTCCGCCTGGGCGACGCAGCGTCGGGCCCTCACTGCAGTCATCGGAGCGGATCTCTTGCTACCGGCCGTCATACGCTCCATGGCCGGTAGCGACAGAAATTTTACCGCGGTCGCGACCTTCTGTGAGGACGTCATCTCGCAGAAGGAGGCGGCGGAAAGGGTCCGGGAGGACGATCTCCACTCGGACCTAATTCGTCGCCGGCGAACCGGGCGGCGGAGGCGCGCATACCAGCGCCTCATGCCGCCCTGAGTGTGGCTGCGGGTGGACGGGACGGGTTTTCCCCTCCACCCGCTATAGTGGCCCCCCGCGAGGAGGCGGCGTCCGCGTGTGCCTGGACGTCGCCTAATTGAGAGGTTTTTTACCCGAAGGTGGTGCCCGCGCTTTTGCGGGCAGGCGCTAGGAGGGTTCCGGATGTCTTAATAAAGCAGTTCCCGGATCCCTCCTACTTAAGGCGCAGTACGGCACACCGTGTGGTTTTAGTCGGTTCGATTCTGACACACCGCCCCACCGAAAACCCCGGTGGGGTGACGGCCCGAGGGGGTTTCCACAAGAACAAAAAAAAAAAAAAAAAAAAGGTTAGGTTAGGTTAGGTTTTTTTTTTTTTTTTTTTTTTAAAGGCACCCGTCATCACAGGGTGTTGTCTGCTCTGGCCCCTGATATTCTTTTTCAGGGAAATTATTTATGGGGTCTTTTCCTTTTTTTCTTTTTATTTTATTTGTTTACTCTTATGTCTATAATGAAATAACTATATTGTTTTATTCCAGTAATTCTACATATGCTTACATTACCATGAAGTTTACCGTATTTCATATTTATATATATTTTTGCTAATCAGAAGTTACAGATCTTTATTAATTTACTGTTTCTAGGCCTCTAATGATAATTATTTTCTTAATATAATTATCTTACATCTACTTGTTGGCTCACATCAGTGTGATGCCATTCTATTCTATTCACTTACTTACTTTATTTCTTACTATTAAAACTTATTTGCTACATCTTAAACTACTTGCATGTTAGTATTTGTACATTATTATTATTAACTTATTTTCTACCGTTATTTACGTCATATATTCTCAGATATATACTAAATAACGTTTAAACATCTTTATTTTTCTTATTTACTAAAGTACAAATTTTTATACAATATTCTATAAACTTAACACGTACAGTTTTGTTTGAGACTAAGTTACAGAAATTTTCTACTATTATTTTTTCTCCGGTGTCTTGTTCAAAGTCAAATCTCGCGTTAGAATAGACTGGACATTCAGCCAACAAGTGGGGGACCGATTCCACCACGTCACTATCGCACGCGCACGAGGGACTCTCCCGGCACTTGAAACGGTTCAAGTATTGGGAGAACCCACCGTGCCCGGTGAAGATTTGCGTGAGTTTTCCGGACGGTTTAATTTTTCTAATCAGGCGATAAGCCGCGGACGCGTTTGGGAAAAATAGCTTTGTTGTGGATGCGGTGCTGCCCTCCTCATATCGCGCACTCCATGTGGAGATAGATGACTCGCGCAATACTGTTTTCACATGGGAGACTGGGCACTTGTCGTAATTTGGTTTCCTTTTGGAGGTCAGGGCTGCCTCCTTGGCTAATTCATCCGCTCGTTCGTTTCCAGCGAGTCCTGCGTGGGCTTTGATCCAGAACAAGGATACATCTTTGCCCTGTTTCAAGGCCCCTTTCAAATTTTCCCTGGTCTTCAGTGCAAGAGGGTGAAGAGAGCCATGGTTTGACACTGTCTCCAGCGCTGATCTGGAGTCACTGTACACTCCATAGCTTGTCTCCGCTCTCTTGATTATTATTCCCGTTGCCTCACATATGGCCAGGAGTTCCGCTTGGTAAACCGTGCAGTACGCGGACAGTCCAAGCTTTCGGTTCTGGATCTCGGCCTCACCTTTCCAAATGGAGAGTGAGGCTCCGACTTTCCCCTCCAGCTTACTGCCGTCGGTGAAAATTCGCACCTGCTGCACGTTGTGCCTGTCCACAAGGTGTTGGTCCACCAAGCAAGTGAACTCCAGGTTCATAAGTTCGGCCGGGTGTGGAGCTTCTGTGAATCTCGCCACACGCTCTACCTCCCTATCGCCCATGACCGACTGGGATGACCCTCTCTTGGCCTCGTACAGGGCGGCTGCCTCCTGCACTCTAAGGTCGAGAGGTAGTATCCCTGACAGCAGTAGGGCAGAATGGAGAGAGACCGTGCGGTAAGATCCGCAGAGTTTTTGGGCAAATCCTCTTTGTACAGTGTCAAGCTGCTTCCGAATCCCAAGTCTCCTAACCACCGATGCCCATGCTGGAGCCGCGTACAAGATGATCGGCTCTACCGCTGCGGTATAAATGGTCCTAACAATTTCTGGGTCCAATCCCCAAGTAACTTTGGCCGCCCTAGCAATCTGCTTATAGATGCCTAGTGCCTTTCGGCACTGGTTTGCCACGTGGTTGTTAAATGACAGGCGGTCATCGATTGTCAGTCCCAGGATTTTAATTTGTCTGGACATGCCAATGCAGATCCCTCCCATGGTCAGCCGGGGGATGTCATATTTAAGCTTGTTGGTAAGCACCATTGCACAGGTTTTGTGCGGTGCAAACCTGAGCTTATTACGCTCACCCCACCGCTGCACATAGGAGAGAGCCTCGTTGGCCTGCCTCTCTATGTCCAATGCGGTATCGCCGTAAAAAACCATTGTCACGTCATCGGCAAACGCCTGACAATAATGCCCTCTTTTTTCGAGTCCGTCTAGTAACGGGTTGATTAGAAGGTTCCACAGTAGGGGTCCGCCAATCGACCCTTGTACACAACCTTTGGTAGTGTTCCTTGTTGTTTCTTCTCCGGCAAATCTTACAGTTACTATTCTGCAGCTCAAGTAACTATCCAGTAGCTTCCTAATGTTTACCGGGCACTTTTCCTCAGCCAGCCTGACTCTGATTGCCGGCCACCAGGCGCTATCGAAGGCCCCCTCTATATCCAATGACACTAGGCAGACCAGCTTCTTCAGCTCAATTTTGCCTTTAATATGGTGTATTAGTTTATAGAGGGCGTCCTCGGTGCTTTTCTGGGGCATGAATCCATACTGGCGAGTACTAACCCTCGGTACAAGGTGCCATTTCATTCTTGCTACTGCCATCTTTTCCAGAGTCTTCCCCAAGACTGGCAGAAGACCTATCGGTCTATAGGCCTTGGGGTTCGTATAGTCATCCTTGCCCGGTTTTCTTAGTACCACCACCGTGGCCTCCTTCCATATGTCCGGGAAGTGTGACAATTGCAGACACTTGTTATATAGGGCAAGGAGAGCGTCCGGATCCTGGTGTATAGCTCTGCTGCAGATATCTGCTGTAAAGCCATCCACTCCCGGGGCCTTCTTTGGATTGAAACTCCCCGTCGCGGTTTTGAGCTCCAACAATGTAAACGGTGAGTCATGTGGGTCACCACACTCCACTACATTTACTTGTTTTGCCGCTTCTCTGACCCGGCGATGGTCTGGATTATCCGTGACTTCGAGGTCCTCAGGGTAGAAAGTATCAGCTAGTAAGATTGCCGACTCCTTGGGATTGAGATACGTACCGTCATTGGTTCTGAGGGTCATATCTTCCTCTCTTCTGGCGGTCCTACTGATGATCCTGTAGATACCTTCCCACAGTCCTTCCCCGTCTTGTCTTCCACAGAACTCTTTCCAGCTCTGGGTGCGGGCGTTCTTGGCATGGCACTCATAGTCCTGTTTCTTCTCCAGGTATTCTTCAACGACCTTAATTCTGCGATGTGGCGCAGCGTTATGGATCCTTCTTCTGAAGGTAACCATTTCTTTCTTTTTCCTCTTTAGTTCTTCATTCCACCACGGGACTGTTATTATCTCGGATCGTTTTTTAGCAGGCATACTGTTCTTGCATGCTTCGGTGATGGCACATGTGTACTTAACTACCATATCTTCCAGCTGTGCTTTGGTTTGAATTGTTTTGATTGCCGCTGTGGTAATATTATTTCCTATTTTGTTTTCGGCCAACCTCTCTACAAACTGTTCCCAGTTAGCCTTTTTTGTATTATAGAGTCTCGTGGTTCTTTGCACTCTAAAGCCTTTACTCCTGGTTAAATTCAGTTGGAACAGTATGGTGTTGTGATCCGAGCTAGTCACGGACTGGTCTACCCTCCAGTTATCAATCAGTCCCATGAGGTCGTCGGTACATGCTGTAATATCGACAAAGCTTGTGAGGGTCCTACTACCTCTTATAGTGTCGAAAGTGGGCGTATCACCGATGTTCAATACCTGGAGATGGGACTCTTCCAGGGTCCCGGACATTTCTACACCCCTGTGGTCTTCTATGGTGCTGCCCCACCAGGTACTCTTGGCGTTACTATCGCCACCTATTAGTAGTTTAGTCGAACCCAGCTCATCGCAAATGCTTTTTAGCCGGTCCAGGTATGGCCCTATGGGTTTATCCGGTTCAAAGTAGAAGGAGACCGCCGCGATTTCCCAGACGCTGGTTCGGATCCTCACTACAACAATATTGTTGCTGGTGAGTTTCGGGCACTGGATGACGTCAATGTCGTCATTAAAGACAACAATTGCCGCCTTCACTGTCCCATCTCCTACAGCAGAGTTCTGGAAGACTCTCGCCCCACGGTAGTCCTTCATTCTTTTCACCCCCCCCTACATAGGGTTCCTGAACAAACGCTATTGCGATCTTCCTGTTAGCGGACTCTATCAACAGTTCTTCCGTGGCTAACTGTTTCCTTTGTAGGTTTGCCTGGGCGACTAGATATCCTCTAGTGGGGCTGCCTGCCCGGGAGCGATTTGGAACCACCTCAGCAATATGCAATCTTAGCCCTGGCAAGTGCCTCCCACTTTCTGCGCACTGCGCATTCAGGGCTAAACGCATTGTGTTCTACGCCTTCAACTATTTTGGCTGCCGCGCAATTGCAGCATCGTGGCGTGTCTCCTGCGATCCAGTCCGAGCAGTCCTTTTTTAAATGGGGGCCACCACAATGGCTGCATTTAGGAACACTTTCGCGGCAGAACTTGCGTCCGTGGCCGTATCCCAAACAAGTCGAACACTGTATCAGCGGCGACTGGTCTTCGACTTTAATTCGCTGCATATCAATGTGCGCATATCCTCGACTTACGAGATTGTTGTATAGTTGAGGCGAGACCTTCAATACAACGTGATTGCAGAATTGGTTTCTTGCTCTTCTTTTAAATTTTATTTCAAATCTGAGGTCTTTCTTTTCTATGTTTTTAAACACTTCCCCATTTTGGTTCTTAAGTGCCTTTAAGACGTCCTCGTCGCTGTTTACTAGCAGGACATCCTTCAAAACCACCATAGGGTCATGGTTCTTAATTTCCTCGACGTTAAGGTGGTCTGCTGCGCCTTTCAATCGCTCCTTCACTCTTTGTCTTTCTTCTTCTGTCTTACACCCGACTACTATTTTGCGGTCTTTGACCTTCCGGACTCGGTCAATCGTAATCCAACCATCTTTCGCGTTGACGGTCTTGCGAACTCTGTCAAGCACTTCATCACCGGTTTCTTTATCATCTTTTGATGAGATGATTACCGAATGCAGCGCTTCCCTCTTAGGGTTTGCTCTGTTCACCGAGGCTGCAATCTCGGCGTATGTGTTGACCCTTGGTGACGAATTTGTGGTATTTAAGCTCTCCCTGAGTTTCTCCAGTTCAAGACAGGTAGAGTTAATTCTTTCTCCTTGAGTCTTCAGTAGTTCCACTATCTCTTTTGTGCCTAGATCTGTGATTTCTTCTGTGTTGTTCCCCTTCTTCAATCCCTCGTTTCTCCCAGTCTCATCTGTGTTTACCCCAGTGCTCTTTGTTTCAGGTGCAGCCGATGCAATTACTTCTAGAGCCTTCGAGTTCTGGGCATTTTTCTTCACTAATGCGTGTTCCTCTACAACCTCCTTGAACAAGCGGTAAAGGTTGTCCACCGCCAAGTTGGCTCCGATCCTAAGACCGGTCTTCATATTGCGAGACTTAGAGATGTTCAGTTTCGCATACTGCAACCAGTCCTTAGCCTCTACAATCCTGCCGGTGGGTCCCCTCTTCTTTGGTACCGGCACCTGCGCCTCCTCAGACGCCTCCACAGACGGTCTCCGTGGAGGAATGTCTCTCGATTGCAAGGGTAACGACTCCTTCTGTTTCAGCAATTGGGGAGCCGCAGAAGCCTTAGCCTGAACCATCTGTTTAGGTGAGTGTGGATGTGTGCCAGATGTACATGGTTGGGGCTCGGTAAGCCCAGCCTCCCACTCTCCTATACTGCGTCTAACGCTTGTTGCGGGTAAAGCCCTAGAGCTGGGTCCTGCCTCATTTGCATCTGGGGACTTCCTGGGGCTATGGTCATCCATTTTCTTCGCTGGGGTGCGAATGGTAGCCATTTTGGGCAGAGCAACGTCAAAATAGATGTCCAATAAGACCAAACTATAAACTAAATACGTGAGTCAAAAGAACTCACGTATTGCGTAAATTACAAGATAAATTTAAAAAGACAAAATGAAAAAAGAATTTAAAATATCAGGTTCAAGGTAAAATACCTTAAATAGGTCGGTTGACCCTCTTGTTTTCGTACTATTCTAAACTATAGTACTTGTTATATCCGTTTGTCAATATGCTGCACGAAAATGTATCGGATTGTCTGACAAATTTTTCGGACTCTATGTAGAGCCGGTCTGATGGCTGCAATAGATAGGTCTCCCCACGCCCTTTCTAATGAGCCCAAACTCGACACAATTATGTCAAAAAATGCCGGAGTTATGATGGATGAAGTTCCTTAGGTATAAATATCCGAAAACGGTATATACGTTATAACTCCAGAACCAGTAGTTCCATCGGTGTCGTCCTTGGGCTCAATTTTCAGTGCTCCTTGAGCTCTATCGGTTGATCCTCGTTTCAGGCCTGAAAATTTTTGTTCCTGGAAAATGCCTAAAAATGCGCTGGTTGACTGAAAAGGGTCCTGCCCTTGTAGACTTCCAAAACTAGGTCTCTCCACGACCCCCCGTTCCGGAGATAATTGATCCCAAAGATTCACTCTGACAGTTAAGAACTGTCAAAACCAAACTTCAGGAGCCCGTATCTCCGCTTCTACCCGTCGTAGAGACACGTGCTTGGTGTCTTTCTCCTCGTCTAATCTAGCTCTATCACTGGAAGTCAATTTCAGGAGCCCCGAATTCCAGGTCCCCGAATCGCCTGAAATTCAGTATGTAGATGAAGGGCCGGGGCAGAAGGCCAATAGAGAAAACCGCAGCTCTCCACGACCCCCCGTTCGTTCACTATCGCTGTCCGAACCTGAACTTTGACAGTCCCAAACTGTCAAAATCCAACTTCGGCCACCTATAACTCCAGTTCCAGCTATCGCAGAGCCTCCGGACTGAAAACCTACTTCCTATCTCCGCTTTGGCTACCTACTAAAGTCACTTTCTATCGTTTAGGAGAAAATGTGTCCGATTTGCACAAAATACAAAAATCCAGGTTAATAAGACTTTAAACAAGACAACGTCGAAAATCCTGAAAACATAAGACAACTGAGTCCGGAGATATTCAATTGCAAAGATAAATACCTAATATTCGAAAAAATGGTATATTTACTAAATTTCTGAAATTTTAATATTTTTGAGCCGAGTTTGGGCTTAAACAGTCTCTAATTATCTATTTAAATATGAATATAGCATTAAATTTCTTATTTTTATAATACTTTTCAATTTATTAAGAAAAAACACATAAAATTCAATATCTTTAGAACGGATACCCCAAAAATTCTCAAATTAAAAACTAAAATGTCTTAAATTAAGTTTAACCTATACACTTTATAAAATAAAATAAATTGTGTCAAAATCCTGAAAAAAATGGTATTTACAAAAAATTTGAACTATTTATTTCCTGAAGCTAAATGAAGAGTCTGAAAATTTTAGAAAAATATGCTATCTAAAGTATAAATGAGCGCGCAAAATATAGCAGTTGCAGAATTTTAATATTCAAATTTTTTCAGGAGTTATTTCACGTCAAAGTTTGAATTTTCAAATTTAAATTTATAAAAAACTATAAGTCCAAAAAATATGGTGATTGCGGCAAAAAGCTTCTTTATTGAGAGAGTAGGACTCACAAATTTTTCAAGTTCCTCGAGGGTCTGGTTCTGGATGTTGACCGCCACGTGGAACTTGTTTTTTTGAAGATTGCTGCTCGCTGGGTAGTCACAGCGACGTATTGATGATGGCGTCTGGTAGGAGCAGACGGCCTCTTTTAGGGGAAATTTTCAGCTTCGTAAACTTCCTATTAAAACGAGCTCCACACGCAATTTAGTGTTTCAATTTAAAATATAACCTTAAAAATTCCAGGTTTTTTGACGTTAACGCTTTAACCACTACACTTTTAGACACTGCACTCACTTGACGAGGTAACGGCCAAAAAGATGCAACTTTTGACACCTCACACTTGTAAATCGGGCAAGAAAAACCTACTTTTTAAAATTTTTTAAGACAGAGCACGTGCAAAACGTGGCTTTCCGGTTAGCGGACGGCGGTCAACTGGGTTAGGTTAGGTTAGGTTAGGTTAGGTTAGGTTAGGTTAGGTTAGGTTTTTTTTTTTTTTTTTTTTTTTTTTTTTTAATGATGAATGCAGCTATCCCTCTTGCATAACAAGAGCCTTTTTCTGTCTGTTTTTTTTTTTTTTTTTGCGTTACTATTTCTTAATTTTACTTTCTTTATATTTTGGTTATTTTGGTTATGATAGAGAGAAACAAATTAGGCTTGTTTGTTTCTCTCTATCACAATTTTGCATATTTCTTCTGCGAGTTTAATAAATTGCGCCCTGGTATCCTTATTGGCGAGAAGGGTGTGTGCATCTCCCTTAGCGATTCGCGCTCCTAGGCGTTGTTCAGCCTCGTGTCTGCGGGAGCCGAATATTGGACACGCAAAAATAATATGCAACACTCCTTCCTCCTTCTCTGGGTCGCAGATACACGACGGGCTCTCCCGACACTTGAAGCGATGCAAGTATTGGGAGAACCCCCCGTGTCCCGTTAAAATCTGCGTTAGCACTCCTTGTGGCTGGATCTTTCGCACCAAACTATACGCATCCCTCGCGTTTGGGAGGAACGCTCTCGTGACGGAGGCCGTCTGTCCCGACTGATATCTCCGGTTCCATTCGTCAAGGGTGCCGCTGCGAATTTCCCGCTTGACGAATGAAAGCGGACACAGGTCGTAGTCAGGCTTCCTCCGACTCGAAAGCGCCGCGTCCTTCGCCAGAAAGTCGGCACGCTCATTCCCGTCGATGTTGGCGTGGGCCTTGATCCAGAACAAAGTTACATCTTTGCGCTGGGTCAAGGCTTCGCTGAGGTTGCGGCGTGCCTGGATCGCGAGGGGATGCAGAGTCCCGGGGTTCGTCACCGTTTGCAGCGCCGCCCTCGAGTCGCTGTAGATCCCGAAGCTCCCCACGCTGCACTTGAGGATCTCGCTCGAAGCTCTGCATATGGCCAAGAGCTCGGCCTGGTAGACTGTGCAGTACGCTGGCAAGCACAGTTTCCGGCTTCGGGTTTCGGCCCGGCTGTCCCACATGGACAGCGCGGCACCGACCCTGCCCTGTATCTTGCTGCCGTCTGTAAAAATACGGAGCGTCTGCACGTTATGCTGGTCTACCAGGCTCTGGTCGTCCAGACTCTGGAAACTCATGTCCATACGCAGAGCCGGATGCGGTAATTCTGCAAATCCCACCACACGTTCTACCTCCCGGTCTCCCAGCACTAGCCGGGTTGACCCTTTGCGAGCTTCGTATAAACGAGCTGCCAGTAACAGGGCCGAGTTCAGGGAGACAGTGCGGTACGATTTGCAGATTTTCTGCGCGAATCCTCTCTGCACAGCGTTGAGGAGCTTGCGGACCCCGAGCTTCTCGGTGGCGGGCGCGTATGCTGCTGCAGCGTATGTGATGACCGGCTCTACTGCCGCCGTGTATATGGTGCGTACTATTTCGGGGTGCAGCCCCCAGCTTATCTTCGCTGTTCTCGAGAGCTGTTTGTAGATGTTTAGGGCCTTCCTACAGACGTTGCTGACGTGGGTGTTAAATGTCAGCTTATCGTCTATAGTAAGCCCCAAAATCCTCAGCTCTCGGGACATGCCAATGTCGACCCCGCCCATGCTCAGGAGCGGGGTGTCATGCTTCAGTTTGTTCGTAAATAGCATGGCGCAGGTCTTGTGTGGCGCGAATTTCAATTTATTTTTAACACCCCACCCCCGAACAAAGTCGAGGGCGGCATTGGCACGTCGCTGCACCTCTAGCGCTGTATACTCGGCGAACAGCAGAACCACGTCATCCGCAAACGCCTGGCAGGTGACGCCCCGTTCGTGCAGACCCTTAAGGAGAGGGTCTAGGAGGATATTCCAAAGGATGGGTCCACTAATGGACCCTTGGACGCAGCCTTTCTGTGTAGGTCTGTGGTGTTCTGACCCAGCGTACCTTAATTTTACACATCTGCCGTCGAGGTAGCTGTCCAGCAGCCGCCTGATGTTGACCGGGCACTTTTCCTCAGCCAGTCTGACTCTAATAGCCGGCCACCATGCACTGTCGAAGGCACCCTCTATATCCAGTGAGACGAGCGTTACCAGCTTCTTTGACTTAACTTCCGCTTTAATTTGGTTCACTAGAGTATAGAGGGCGTCCTCGGTGCTCCTTTGGGGCTTAAAGCCGTACTGGCGAGTACTGAGCCTCGGTACTAGGTGCCACTGGAGCCTTGCTACTACCATTTTCTCCAGGACTTTTCCCAGTACAGGCAAAAGTCCTATAGGCCTGTAAGATTTGGCGCTCTGATAACAGTCCTTGCCCGGCTTCCTCAACACCACTACCGTGGCCTCCTTCCATTTATTAGGGAAGTGGCCCAGGGTGAGACACTTGTTGGCCAGAGCAAGGAAAGCATCAGGGTCCTGGAGAATGGCACGACGGCAGATGTCCGCCGTAAAACCATCCGCACCCGGCGCCTTCTTCGGGTTGAAGCTGGACACCGCGGTCATCATCTCGTGCGCTGTAAACGGCGGGTCATGCACCTCATCATGGACTCGGTCGTTTACCCGCTGTGCGAGTTTCCGGGTGTCCTTATGGTCTTGGCTGTCTAACTCGAATAAGTCCTCCGGATAAAAGGTTTCAGCCAGGTGCGATGCAGATTCGGCGGGGTTCAGCGTTACGCCGTTTTTGACCAAGGCTACGTCCTCCTGCCTTTTCGCGGTTCTTCCCATCACACGGTAAATACCCTCCCAGACCCCCTACCTATCCTGCTTGGTGCAGAAATCCTTCCAGCTTTGGATCTGGGCGCATCTCGCTTTGGTTAGGTTAGGTTAGGTTAGGTTAGGTTGTAAAAAAAAAAAAAAAAAAAAAAAAAAAAAAAAAAAGGTTAGGTTAGGTTGTTAGGTTAGGTTAGGTTAGGTTAGGTTAGGTTAGGTTAGGTTAGGTTAGGTTAGGTTAGGTTAGGTTAGGTTAGGTTAGGTTAGGTTAGGTTAGGTTAGGTTAGGTTAGGTTAGGTTAGGTTAGGTTAGGTTAGGTTAGGTTAGGTTAGGTTAGGTTAGGTTAGGTTAGGTTAGGTTAGGTTAGGTTAGGTTAGGTTAGGTTAGGTTAGGTTAGGTTAGGTTAGGTTAGGTTAGGTTAGGTTAGGTTAGGTTAGGTTAGGTTAGGTTAGGTTAGGTTAGGTTAGGTTAGGTTAGGTTAGGTTAGGTTAGGTTAGGTTAGGTTAGGTTAGGTTAGGTTAGGTTAGGTTAGGTTAGGTTAGGTTAGGTTAGGTTAGGTTAGGTTAGGTTAGGTTAGGTTAGGTTAGGTTAGGTTAGGTTAGGTTAGGTTAGGTTAGGTTAGGTTAGGTTAGGTTAGGTTAGGTTAGGTTAGGTTAGGTTAGGTTAGGTTAGGTTAGGTTAGGTTAGGTTAGGTTAGGTTAGGTTAGGTTAGGTTAGGTTAGGTTAGGTTAGGTTAGGTTAGGTTAGGTTAGGTTAGGTTAGGTTAGGTTAGGTTAGGTTAGGTTAGGTTAGGTTAGGTTAGGTTAGGTTAGGTTAGGTTAGGTTAGGTTAGGTTAGGTTAGGTTAGGTTAGGTTAGGTTAGGTTAGGTTAGGTTAGGTTAGGTTAGGTTAGGTTAGGTTAGGTTAGGTTAGGTTAGGTTAGGTTAGGTTAGGTTAGGTTAGGTTAGGTTAGGTTAGGTTAGGTTAGGTTAGGTTAGGTTAGGTTAGGTTAGGTTAGGTTAGGTTAGGTTAGGTTAGGTTAGGTTAGGTTAGGTTAGGTTAGGTTAGGTTAGGTTAGGTTAGGTTAGGTTAGGTTAGGTTAGGTTAGGTTAGGTTAGGTTAGGTTAGGTTAGGTTAGGTTAGGTTAGGTTAGGTTAGGTTAGGTTAGGTTAGGTTAGGTTAGGTTAGGTTAGGTTAGGTTAGGTTAGGTTTTTTTTTTTTTTTTTTTTTTTTTTGTTAAAGGCACCCGTCATCACAGGGTGTTCTAGCTCTCCCCTGATATTATTTTTCAGGGCTCTTTGTTACCTTTATTTTATTTATAATCTTAAATACATGTTTAACAACTAATTGATTATAGGTAAGATGTACAAAAACTCATTATAACTAATATTTCTACTATACTACTTACAGCGCTGTCCTGCTTGACTTACACAACTATTTACTTAAACATTTCTTCCAAACCATTGCTTACTTACTACTAATTTATATCTACTACTATTTAGCTTAAATAATATAATGTTCTAAAATTATATTCTAAGCAGGGATTATACATCCTTGTTTCTTTTATTAACTACTCTACATATTTCAGAGCAATAGCTTAGAAACAGTTTATGAGTTTCTTTTTTGCTTATATATAAACTTAAATTATCTATTGTTATGGCTATTCCCGTTTTTTGTTCAAGTTCAAAACGTTTTTTGTTAAAAATTGGGCACTCTACCAGCAGATGAGGGACGGTTTCCTCCTTCATCTGGTCACAGATGCATGACGGACTATCCCGGCACCTGAAGCGGTTCAGGTACTGGGCGAATCCGCCATGCCCTGTGAGGATCTGCGTGAGCAAACCCACCGGCTGGATTTTTCGGACGATGCTGTAGGCGTCGGACGCACTTGGGAAGAACAATTTAGTTGTAGACGCGGTGTCTCCTGCTTGATATCGCTCGTCCCATTTGGATACGGATAGGTCACGTATCCGCCTCCTAATGTATGATAGCGGACACCGGTCGTAATCTGGCTTCCTCTTCGAACTAAGTGCTGCTTCCTTTGCTAGTTGATCCGCTCTCTCGTTGCCCTGAAGGCCTGCGTGTGCCTTCACCCAAAACAAAGAAACATCTTTGCCCTGGGAGAAGGCTTTCCGCAGGTTCTCCCGCGCTTCCACGGCTAGGGGGTGCAAGGCGCCATGGTTCACAATTGTTTCGAGCGCTGCCCTCGAATCGCTGTATACCCCATAACTTCTCGCCCCCCCTTTAAGGATTTCGTTTGTCGCCTCGCGTATGGCCAGGAGTTCTGCCTGATAGACTGTACAGTACGCGGACAGACAGAACTTTCGAGTCCGAGTCTCGGCCTCACCATTCCATACGGAAAGTGCGGCTCCGACCTTCCCTTCCAGCTTGCTGCCGTCGGTGAATATTCGCACCGCCTGCACATTGTACCTGTCAACAAGGTTTTCGTCTACCAGACATACGAATTCCAAGGCCATGCGCACAGCTGGATGAGGTGCCTCCGCAAAATTAACCACACTATCGGTCTCTCTATCTCCTAGCACTGTCCGAGATAACCCTCTCTTGGCCTCGTACAGAGCGGCTGCTTCTTGCACTCGGATGTCGAGAGGCAGTATCCCAGCCAGCACCAGTGCCGAGTGCAGGGAGACTGTGCGATACGATTTGCAGAGTTTCTGTACGAAACCTCGTTGCACCATGTTGAGCTGCTTTTGGATACCCAGTTTTTTAACTGCAGGTGCCCATACCGCCGCCGCATACATCACTATTGGCTCAATAACCGCGACATAGATGGTCCTAATGATGTCGGGATTGAGACCCCAGCTAACTCTGGCAGCTTTCGCTAGCTGCTTATATATGGCTATTGCCTTCTTGCACTGAGCCGCGACATGAGCATTAAACGTAAGGCGGTCGTCAATGGTGAGCCCCAATATTTTAATTTCTTTGGACATACAAATGCCGGTCCCCCCCATGGACAGCAATGGGGTGTCGTACTTTAGTTTTCTAGTAAGAACCATGGCGCAGGTTTTATGTGGCGCAAACTTTAACTTGTTTCTTACACCCCATTGCTGCACATAGTCGAGAGCGGCATTTGCCTGTTCCTGTATCTCCAGCGCTGTGTTACCATCAAACACCAACACGACGTCATCGGCGAAAGCCTGGCAGTAATATCCCCTATCCCCAAGTCCTCGCAATAGTGGGTCGAGAAGCAGGTTCCAGAGAATTGGGCCGCCAATAGACCCTTGCACGCAACCTTTCGTGGTGTTTCGCGTGCTTTCTTCCCCGGCAAATCTTACTTTGACCTTTCTGCAGCTGAGATAGCTATCGAGTAGCCTCCTTACGTTAACCGGACACTTTTCCTCTGCCAGTCGGACTCTGATTTTCGGCCACCAGGCGCTATCGAAGGCCCCCTCTATGTCCAATGACACTAGAGTGACCAGCTTTTTCAGCTCAACCTTACCCTTAATTCGGTGTATTAGGCTATAGAGGGCGTCCTCGGTGCTCTTCTGGGGCATGAATCCGTACTGGTGAGTACTAATCCGCGGTACTAACTGCCACTTCATCCTTGCTACTATCATCTTCTCCAGGATCTTCCCCAAGACTGGCAGTAGACCGATTGGTCTGTATGCCTTGGGATTCGTATAATCATCCTTGCCCGGTTTTCTAAGCACCACGACTGTGGCCTCCTTCCAGATGTCCGGGAAGTGCGCTTTCTGCAAACACTTGTTGAATAGGGCAAGGAAAGCGTCTGGATCCTGGGAGATTGCTCTGCTGCAGATATCTGCCGTGAAGCCATCCGCTCCCGGGGCCTTCTTTGGGTTAAAACTCCCCGCCGCGATCTTTAGCTCCAGCGGAGTAAACGGTGTGTCATGTTCCTCATCATGGTTCCATTCGTTTACCCGCTCTGCCGCTTCTCTGGTGCGGCGATGGTCGGAGTTGTCCGAGCTCTCTAGGTCTTCGGGGTAGAATGTCTCAGCTAGTAAGTCTGCCGATTCTTTGGGGTTCAAGTGTTTACCTTCTTTGGTTTTAAGGGTCATATCCTCTTCTCTCCTGGCGGTTCTTCCGATGATCCTGTAGATCCCTTCCCACATTCCTTCTCTGTCCTGTTTCCCGCAGAACTCTTTCCAGCTATCAGTACGGGCTTTCTTGGCGTGGCACTCATAGTCTTCTTTCTTTTGCAGGTATTCTTCGACGACTTTATCTCTACGGTGCGGCGCAGCGTTCTTTATCCTTCGCCTGAAGGTCACCATAGTCTTCTTTTTCTGTGCGAGCTCCTCATTCCACCAAGGGACTGTTATTGTGTCCTTATTTTTCTTTATTGGCATGCTCTCCTTGCATGCTGAGGTGATTATTTTCGTGTATTCATTAACAACATTCTCTAGATCGGCTTTATTATTGATATTTTCGATAGCTATTTTGTTAATGTTAGATTGTATCTTTAATTCCGTCAATATAGCGTTAAATTGTTCCCAATTAGCTTTCTTGGTGTTATAGAGCCGGGTGGTTCTCTGAACTCCGAAACCCTTGCTCTCTTGAAGCTTAATTGTGAACATTATGGTGTTATGGTCTGAGCTCGTCATTGATTGGTCTACCCTCCAATCATCTATTAGTCCCAGTAAGTCGTCGGTACATGCTGTAATGTCTACATAGCTTGTGTACGCCCTGTTACCTCTCATGGTGTCAAAAGTGGGCGTATCACCGGTGTTCAATACCTGCCATCCTGACTCTTCCAGGGTCCCGGACATCTCAACGCCCCTGTGGTCCTCTATGGTGCTGCCCCACCAGGTACTCTTAGCATTGCTGTCACCTCCCAGCAGCAGCCTTCTTGAGCCCAGTTCTTCGCCGATGTTCTTGAGCTGATCCAGGTATGGCCCTATGGGTTGGTCCGGTTCAAAGTAGAAGGACACCGCCGCGATTTCCCAGGCGCTGGTTCGGATCCTCACTACAACAATGTTGTTGTTAGTGAGTTTCGGGCACGGGATGACGTCAAAACCGCTGTCGAAGACAGCTATTGCCGCTTTCACCGTCCCATCTCCTACTGCTGCGCTCTGGTAGACTCTCGCCCCACGGTAGTCCTTCATCCTCTTTACCCCACCCACATATGGCTCCTGGATCAGCGCTATTGCGATCTTTCGCTCCTTGGCCTCAATCATGAGTTCTGCCGTTGCTAACTCCTTTCTTTGGAGGTTAGCCTGGGCGACTGCGTATCCTCTGGTAGGGCTGCCTGCCCGTGAGCGATTTGTGACCACCTTAGCAATATGCTACTTTAGCTCTTGCCAATGCCTCCCACTTCCTACGCACTGTGCATTCGGAGCTAAAGGCATTATGCTCCACGTCTAGCATCTTCGCTGCGGTACAGTTGCAGCACGAGGGTGGCGCTCCGGCCATCCAGTCCTCGCAATCGTGGCGCATGTGGGGTCCTCCGCAATGGCTGCACTTCGGCACTGGTTCTTTGCAGAACCTGCGACCGTGCCCATACCCCAGACATCCAGAACATTGCACCAGTGGGGACTGATCTGCCACCTTTACCCTCTGCATGTCGATATGAAGGTATCCCCTGTCTATCAATCTGCAGTACAATATTGGCGACACTTTTAAAACAACATGGTTGCTGTATTGGTTTCTGGCCTTCCTTCTATACCTTATTTCTACCCTATTGTCTTTGTTTTCTAGGTTTTGAAAAACTTCCTTGTTTTGGTTTTTTAGTCCTGCAATTATATCCGCGTCAGTGTTGTAGGATAATACATCCCTCAAGACCACCATAGGGTCTTGATTTTTAACCTCTTCGACGTGGAGGTGGTTCGCTGCGCCTTTCAATCGCTCTTTGATTTTTTCCCTAGCTTCTTCAGTTCTGCAACCCACTATCACCTTTCTGTCCTTCACCTTGCGAACTCGCTCCACCGTTACCCAGCCATCTTTGGCGTTCACGGTTTTTCGTACCCTGTCGAGTACTTCGTCCCCAGTCTCCTTCTCGTCTCTGGAGGCGATTACGATGGAGTGCAGCGCCGTTGTTTCTGGCTTTGGTCTCGTGACCGTTGCTGCTGCTACGTCCGCATAGGTCGCACCGGTCTTTTGTTGGTTCTCTATTTTACTTTTTAGAGTCTCCATTTCCATGTATGTCTTTTCAATCTTCTCGCCCTGTATTTTCAAAAGTTCTATTATTTCCCTTCCTTCTGATTCCCCCAATTTATCCCCTACCTTTCTCTGTTCCTCAGTTCCTATCAATTTTTCCTCTGTATTTATGCTCTTTTCTTTTGTTTCAGGTACTGGTTTGCGTGCTGCTGTGCCTTTCCTCGCAGTCTCCGCTTCTTTCACCAGCTGGTAGAGGTGGTCAACAGCATCTATAATCCCCTGCTTAAGGTCCGTCCTCAGGTTACGAGAATCGCCAATGCAGGCTTTTGCTCTCTGGAGCCAGACCCTCGCCTGGGATATCCTATCTGCTGACCTTCCCATATCTTGTTTTAGTTTCGGCGACGTCCCGGCTGCCTCCGTAGAAGCTCTACGTGCTCCGGCTTTCGCTTCTTGAGGGGCCGCTGCCTTCTGTTTCGGCTTCGGCTTTTGGAGCACCGCAGGTGCCGTCGCCGGAATCGATTTTCCAGGTGAGTGGGGGTGTATTTCTGAGCCACAGGGTTTGGGATCGTTCTTACCTGATTCCCATTCCCCGATACTCCGTCTCACGTTGGAAATTTTCACTACCTGATCTGGTAAAGGTCCTGCCTTCACTACATCTTCGATTGGGGAGATTTGGGGGTTTTCCACCACCTTTTTGGCAGGTGTACGGAAGGTGGCCATTTTTAAGGGGAGAGCACAGTAATATAAATATGTTAATGATAAATGGGATGTATAGTGTCCCTGTAAATAATAATTATTAGCACTACGGTTTCTATTAAAACTAAAGCGTCAAAAGGGACGATAATTAAGGTAAAACAAAATAAAAGAAAATAAAACACAGTAAAACAAAATAAAACAGATAAAACAATAAAAAGTGCAGTTTCAAGCAAAATTACTCAAGATCCTTAGAACTATACACATAAAAAACGGGAATAACTTTTGACTCTATATAGAGTTGGTCTCTCAGCTTTGTCAAAAGGATCGTTGTAAATAGAGTAAATAAAATGTAAATAAAATAAAATGAAATTTTTCTCTATGTAGAGTCGTTTAACTCCACTCAGTGGAGTTGTCGGCGTTTAAGGGGATGTATAGTCCCTGTCCCTATGCTAAAATTATGAAATAAAAGTGTCAGTTTTGGCTCTATGTAGAGCAGTGAAGTAGTCAGTATTTGAAGGGATGTATAGTCCCTGTCCCTATGCTAAAATAAAAATAAAAATAATAAAATTAAAAGGTGTCAGTTGGCTCTATGTAGAGCGGGAGCGATGTCAAAGTCCTAACAACTACCTACTACTAATTCTTAAGACTATATATATAAGGCTCTACCTATCTGCTGGAAAAACTTCGTCCGTCTCTACCTGGAGACTCTAGGTCTACTTGTCCTGAAAGTCCCTGAAGTTTCAGACTCTCAGCTGAAAACCGCACGAGAATCGGGGCTCTGGTTCCCAAGTTAGAGAATTTAGAAGTTCTTCCAGCTTTTTAAAACACTTAGCGTATTCAATTTACTCAAAGACCAAAGGTCTCACTAGGCTGGTCATCCAACAATATATAGGGGTAGGGGGTTGAAAATTTTTGTGTGGGTGGGGAAGGGTTCGATTTGTTGACGCAGGATGGGGGGGGTGGGTTAGGGAGGGGGGGGCCAAAATGATGTTATTTTTACGCTAGGACGTCCCGTTTCTTAGATAATTAATGGTTTTTGGAAATTCCTTATCTAAACAATCTTATATTTTACTGTTAGTATTTTTGGGGTCTTTCCTATAGAGTTAGACCGTTTCCAATTTAGGTGTCCTAGAGACTTGGGATAAACTATATATTGTAGGTTAGTGAACAGCCCAGTGTTTCCTGTTTACAGCTAATTTTTTGTCCCGCGCGTCACCGGGGTAAGGTTCCGGGAACAACGGGGGGTGCCCTTTGCCAGGTTCAAGTGGCTGGTTTTGCCCTTAGGATAAAGATATCGCGCCCGTTTAAAATCTAGTGGTATAAGGGGCGTCCCA